>VXBQ01015837.1:568533-727582 GCA_013400175.1 Phainopepla nitens
AAAAAAAAACAAAAAAAAAAACGTGGTGCACAGAAACATTGTTTAACTACTGACAATAATTTCCCAAAATGCTACAGTCTCTTTATTCACAGTAAAATCTGCGTTAAAGTTCATACACTTCATTAAAAATGAACAGGAATATAACTTTGTTCCTCTCTTCTGACAACTGCTTTTGATATAATTTGGATTCTTTGACTTATAATCTCTTTCAGAGAAGGCACTTCAGGATATATGTAAAGTGTGCTATTCCAGAGGGGCAGATGTCCTGCTTTCCTCAAACCTTCCTTATGAAAACAACACTGAATAATAGCTACAGGTTTTCATTAGTGGGTCAAACCACATTAATGAGGTCACTGTCTTCTCTGCATTAAACCCAAAAATAGCAGCACTGAGAAGAGAATTAATTTGACTAAGGCTAGTCAGTTCAGTGACAAGAAAACATGTTTTTCCTGAATCTCATTCCAAGTCTCTAAACTAGGCTGTTTCCAAACTAATGGTTTAGAAAAAGGAACATTTAAGACATTCCCAAATACCATTTGATTGTCTGTCTTACTTTTAAATATTTCTTTAGAGAATAGTGGTAATTTTTTTGGCTGAAAAAATCACATGCAAACAGAGATACAAAGACAGTGAGGTAGGAAAAATATCTGCAATTTCTGCAAGGACTTATCCTGAACAGCTCCCTGAATGGGGCTTTTTGAAAACTTTGCCTCTTGACTCAAGAACTGCTGATACGTTATATAAAATATTAAGGAAGAGGCTACAGGACATGCATGAAGATTTTTAAGTAATGCTCTCATGTATATCGACTTTTTTTCTGTAATTCAAAGATATTTTTGAGGTTCTTTCCTCATAAAGAATGCATACTTTCCCAATGTGTTTGAGTTTGTTGTTTTTTTGGGGGTTGGGGGAGTGGCTGAGTTTTTCTTTTTCTTTTTCTTTTTCTTTTTCTTTTTCTTTTTCTTTTTCTTTTTCTTTTTCTTTTTCTTTTTCTTTTTCTTTTTCTTTTTCTTTTTCTTTTTCTTTTTCTTTTTCTTTTCCTCTTTTCCTCTTTTCCTCTTTTCTTTTCCTTTTTCTTTTCATCTTTTCTTTTCCTTTTTCTTTTTATCTTTTCTCTTTTCTTTTTCTATTTCTTTTTCATTTTCTTTTCCTTTTTCTTTTTCTTCAATTTTTTCTTGAATTCTTTTTTCCTTAATAAAGAATGATCTGTAGAGATTTTGATCTGGTCCTCAGATTTATTTCTCACCTAAAGGTTTATGCCCTCATTCTCTCCAGTCTATACTAGTATTATACTTCAACATTTCTGTTCGCTGAGTGTTCACTGAACAGAATTAGTATTTGGATGGTGTTCAAAAGGATATTCAAAAGGTCTTACAGAGACTTTTGCAAAATTTTTCCCACAATTTGTGTCCATCTACATATTCTATGTGCAATCATGAAAGCTGGATATATAGAAATACCAGGCACAAAAAAGAATAAATATACATGATTATGCATTTTTTCTTGCAATGTGATGTACACACAACAGAAGCTGAAGAAAATTTCCAAATTTCTGTTAGCCTGGTATGTCCTAATGTTGTGTGGTTAACCATACAGCTGTAAAGTATCTTTTAGGAAGCATTTATTTCACAAACAGTTTCCTAACAATTCTATGCACAAAGTAACAAAAATAAACTCTGGTTTCTGTTTCTTTAACAATCTTTCAGCTGTGAATTAAAGTTGAGTTTAAACAAAGTACTCTCAATACTTCAGCATTTCACCAGCAGCAGTTGAAGAGTGAGCGGCTGTAACTGAGTCAATGGAAGACTTTATTTCACATGTATCAATTCCACATATCATGTTAATGAAAGAATTTTTTTCATACAGTTCCCTTTCTCAGAAGAATCTTTCCATATGTTTAGTCAAAGGATAGAGGTGAGGTTTTCCCAGATCTTACAAAAGATTTCCCAAAACTTCTCCAACTTCACATGTCCCTGAGAACCCTCAGACTTCCCATCTATCTCTAGGCAAATATCTCTCCATGTTTCTTTTGTAATTATGCTTTTAAGTTTAAATATTTCCATTATTGATTTGATTTTTAAGTTCCCAAAACTTTTTTTAAGGGTTAAGCATCTGAGAACTGTGGTCTATATATGTAGTTTCTTAGAAAAACAAAACATAGTGTGAAATTCTTTCATGGGAAAAGTTCTTCAACCTGATTACTTTTCTTGGAAAATCCTTGGGATGTAGTGTAAGTAACAGAGATGCTACCATTTCTCAAAGAATCCCATTAATCTTTTATAATTCAAAGTGTTGGGAAGCTAAATGCAGTTGTCATTTTCACCTCCTTCTATAATAATTCTTTTCAGCTCAAAATGCTGCACAAGCTGAGCCTACTTCCCTCATCACAGAATAAGGATCTTCCAGTTTAAAAAAAACCAACTGCTATTTTAAATAAATAGAAACATCAGAGATACTTGAAGATAGAGATTGAAACAATTTTTTTTTAAAGGACAGAAGAAATTTCTGTGATATTTTTGCAACAGAAAAAGGATATTCATTTGTAAAATTATAAGAGATGTGAAAATTATGCTAAGTATCAGTACCTTTCAATTATTTCCTATAAACTATAAAGCAGTGATAGATGTGCCTTCTCTGCCATTTATTTTTAAATGGGTATGATAAAAAAACTGTTCTGTGTCTAGATAAGCTGTATTATTCTTTTACATGGATTGACATACAGTGCTGCAAAATGGCCACCGAAGAGAAAAAAATAAATTCTGAGCTAAGAGTTCTGCATGTTTGAGGGATTTTCACCTCCAACTGTGTATGAGGAGAGAGAACTGCTCTATTTCAAGTTCTAGTTATCAAAGAGGGGATAGTGTGCTAGAAAGGTAATATGCCTGATACAGTTGCCACAGTTAAAACAAAATAAATTAAACCATTACACTCAAGCCTTCAGGATGGTATTTAACCGCGCTGTAGTAGGTCAGCAAGTAGCAGGTGTCTTTTAAATGAACTTTTGCTCCAAACTAGTTGGGTTTACAATATTTTTTAGGGAGAGGATTACATAAGTACTGCATAAAATTTAGCATTAAGATTCATATAGATTTTCAACCCAATTGCTTTTTTGTGTTGACTCTCTTTCATACATATACTCATACACAACACTCCATAGACAAATATTTAATATTGTGAATTCTGGAAATTACCTGCTGTCTAAGACTGATATGGTTTTCAAGTGGTATCTAAGAGAAAAAATTAGTTCCTGACTTGAAAAGACTATCTGGGTTTTTTTTGTTGGGTTTTAGTTTTGAATTTTAAAGTCAATTCTGCATATTTTGTACTTACACAAAGTGCTGTCATCGCTTATTTCACAGCAGTTCCCATGGAAACTCTGTTGCATTTCTTTGTGTTTCTGTTTTGGTTTTAGATTTGATGCAGTAAGAGCTGGTGGTCATCCTGCAAGTTAAAATAAATAAAGAGTTCATTGATTTTACTGCCCTCATAGTGTCTTTCTCTCTCAAACATTGACCTTCTCTTCATACATTGGCTAAGAAGCACATCATACTGAAGGACATCTGTATATCCTCTAAGTATTCACTTATGCCACATGAGCAAGATACACAAAGGAACATCAAATTATTGGTGGGAAATGTGGAAATAAACTGAGTGTTGAAAATGGCACTCTAAGAGGGGTGAACTTGTACCTAAGAAAAAGATATGGACTTTGCTTATGGCCAAGCATAAATAAATCAGTTTGGGTACAACATGGACTTCAACCAATGCTCAGATAAAAGTTATTTTAGTTCAAATAATATTATAAAACATTGTTTCAGTTGCCATGGGCAAAAAAGTCTTGATACCAGGAATATCACTTCATTTCATTTATTTCCAACTAATATAAATTTTTAGTTATGATCTCAGGTATTGAAAAAGGAAAGACAACAATCAGCTAGGAAAAACCCTACCTTTTCTGCTTGTTTCTCAGGTTTTCTGCAGTCCATCACCTTCCTTCCCCCTTTTCTAGTCTCAATTTCCCTCGCTTTTGTGGCACAATACATGCAATCCTTCCCACACCTTTTGGAGAGGCAATGGGCAATGCAAGAGGTTGAGGTCAGTGTACAGACATTTCTTTCTGCTGCCCTTCGCATCTTACTCTTTTCCTCCACTGCTCCTCAATTCTTAATTATTTTCTGTGCTCCAGTGTGGAGCATTCATGGGCTGTTACACTTCAGGCTTACCCTGCCCAGGTAAGGGTCCCTTCATGTGTCCCAGTCCCTCCGGGGCTGTCACTAGCCCAGTCCCTCCACAGGCTGCATTCTCTGTAGGTCTGTTTCTGCCCTCCTGTGGGTTCATCCCTGGCCCAGTCCCCCAGGGCTATCTGTGATCCAGCACAGATTCCCACAAACAGTGCCTCCTCTGCCAAACCACCACTCCTTCCAAGAGTGCATTTCCAGCATGTCTCCATCAATGTCCCCTTGCACATTCTTCTTCCACTTCGTTTCTGCAGACAGGCCTCTTCACATTTCTCCTCATATGTTCTGGGTTTGTATCTTCCTGTGTCTTCTCTCACATCTGCTACTGCTTCCCCCTTGATGTGGTCTCATCCTGCACTGGTGTCTACCATCCTTCCCTATGCACGCCCCAGCCAGTGCACTGTGTGCTTCCCTGACAGGCTGATTTTGCTGCATCCAGCAGGACAATCTGTGTCACTGGGATTCCCTTGCTTTCTAAAGAAATTTCTGGTAACCCTTTTGTCCCCTTTCAGATGCTCTCAGAAATTGGAAACTCATTTGGCAAAACGGCTGAAGACCTTGGGCTTTTGAAATCAGCAGAAGTCTGGGCATTTCTAAGTCATAACCATGCCAGACTAAATAAAACTCATAGTGAATCAAACTTCATTTTTTATACATATGGTCAATATTGGTTCCAGATGCCTTCTGCAATCTCTTGTGACACCTCTAAAACAACATCTTGCAGTATTCTCTGCTAAACCCAGCCCTCATTTTCTCCCCCTCTCAATTCAGTGGTAGAACTTCAGTAGACAGAGCTGGCTGCAAAAAATTAGGGTTCCTTATTTCGAACAATTATGAATTAATTTATTTATCATCCAGACATTTTTTCTGTCATTCCTGACACGTATCAGTGCACACAGATAGGCCCAAAGTGTAATGAGTAAGGAAATGCCTGCAATAACCTGGTGAAACTGAAAAATAAACGCTGTTTGGTGCCATTTTGGGAAGTGAGGATTTTGCACAACATCTCCCACACTACAAGGAATAGAAATTTCTCTTTCTGTTAAGTTATATAAACTTTCATTTGCTAATCCCCCACTGACTTTCTATCAATCACCCAAATATGGGTTAAAATAACTTCTTTTCTTTTTTCCTTGGTCTAATTATACTATTTTGAATCCCACTGCTGTATATTTTAGGCATAATTCAGGACATCTTTCTAACTCTCTTCCCTCACCCCCATCTTTTCTGCAGATTAACACCAATGTAAAAAATCTGTGGGAGCAAGAAGAGCTAGGCAATTCTGTTAGGCCTGTAATAACTCCTTTACAGGCATAGTGATGCTCAAGAGGAATGAACTCATGACCTTTTACTCTGCTTATTAAAGGAACACCTTTATTACTGGCTGTAATATCAGACAGTAAAGTAAGGATATAAATTCTATACACAGAGAGATAATATCAGGCCTGATATTCACAGAAGACTAGATTAAGCTGAGGATGACATTAGTTACTGGAGTAAGGTCTGAAGATCTTTTACAGAAAAAAGATCTCTCCCATCCTGCATGTAAGCTCTTCATACATATATGCCACAACAACCAGAAATTACTGGTGGCTTTTCATTTGCATGCTCACAATTTATTTACTGTGTCTCTGACTGCTTCAGGTAAATATATTACTAAAATTAAAATAATATTCATTGTAAAAATTGCTTAATTAGAGCCAACTAGCTTTTTACAAAGGTATGTTTATTGACTATGAGATTCAACCAGAAAAGATGCTTTCTTTTTCTTCAAATATTAGTTGGTTTCTAAAAATCTAGTAGGATTACATGGATAACATATACTATGAAATTTTTAAAAATTAGTGTATAATCTGAAAAAAAGCTTAATTTGTTCCTAATGATGTCTTATTATTTTAAGAGAATCTTTCTCTTTCAAGGGGCAATTTTAAAAACAGTTTTAACTTGTTGGAAAAAACAACAGTTTTATTCTATTTCAGGACAGGGAAACAGGCCACACACATGCTAAGTACTAAGACGATTGCTAACTGGAAAATTTATTTTTTGAACTAATATTTATATTCAAAAATAAGAATTTTTTTTTAAATGAAAGAGTGATTCTTCTGCAGATATCTCTTTGATATATTCGACTTCCTTGGATTGTAAGGATGTAGAAGCACTTTTAGAAGTGGAGAGCAGTAACAAAGGTAAGGTGTCTGTTCTAAATTCTCTACTTTGAAGTTTTACTTATTAAACCAGAGAATTTATATACCTAGTATCCATATCCTAGTATTAGTATCCTAGTATCAGGAGAGAGATAAGCGACAACATACACAGGTTTTAAAAATTATGGTTGCGTAATATTTAAATGAATATGTGTGGCAATGTTGCTTGTGTGGATATGCAGATGATTGTATGTTTTTGGAGTTTTTTTTAATAATCAACTATGCCAGTATATCAGTATAAAAAGCATAAAAGCTTTAAACCTATTGTTGTCAGTGCTTCTTTCCTTGGCAACTACAGCCATGAGAATTAAACCTCCTTCCACTCTGTCACAATTTTTCTTCAGGACTTTTTCTCTTCCATTTCAATGATTTACTTTTCCCCAAAATATCTTAAATGGAATTTTAGAAAAAGATTTGACTTATTGTTATATGTGGTGAAAAGACTCTGCCACTCACAAAATATTGAGGATTCTGTACTATGGTTGTCAGTGAGGATTGTATTGCGTTATAGATAAAGCTGCTTAATTTCATCTTTCCTCATCCATGAGAATGCTTAAAAAACCCCTACTGATGTCACAGATACAGTAGTCTACCTGTGCAAACCACATAAAAAAGGACTGGGAGTCTATGAACTGTCAGTGACTACATCTCTGTCATGTCCCTTTCAGGTAGATTTCCATGCTAATTTTTGTAGTTACCAGGTCCTGTTTTAGATGCACAGATGCCCAAGTTTCTATGTTGGTAAACAGTCACTGGAAGCCCACAGAGACTGGAGATGAGCACTTGGTTCAACTGCATCCCCACGATGCTGCCCACTGGAGAGCTGGCAGAGGTTCTCTGTCTTTCTCTAATAGCTGCCTCTTTTCATCTTGATCTCACTCTAGTCTGCGTGAATATTTCTTCAGATATGTGTAATCTGCAGCTGTATAAACTACATATGGGAAGAGCAAGCTTTAGGAACACTGTGTTACACTCCTCCATGAATGCTGCCATTGTGCTCTGAAAATGTCATAGCCTGAGATTGATGGATGCTGTGTATTTATCTTTCTAATTTGAAAAACTAGTCTTATATTGTAATGGCTGGTTTTGCATCTGTTAAAGAGCACAGAAACTGGGGAAAAAAAACAAAAAGATTTGTCCCTGTAGCAAGGAAATGTTAAGAAAAAAGTAAACAAAAGGCAAGAAAGAGCTCTTAAATAATAAAAATATTTAATGTAAGTGTCTTATCAGCAATTTAGGTGTTTGTGAATCTCTCCGTTCATGAACTGGATAAATGAAATTATCTCTTTCTGCTGAGCAGGTATGACATGATTTATTCTATCTTTTAATCAAGATCATGATCTAGTGATAAGAGACAAGGTTTAACAACTGAAAAACCTGACTGAAATCAGCTAGTCACATTTTAATTTTAATTTGGATCATAAATTGTGATGGCAGTTCATTGCCTAAAGATATGAAGAGGTGTGCATAGGTTGAGAAGAAAAAATGTTCTTCTTTTCCTCTGAAAAAGGCATCTCACTCTGCTACTGTTTATTTTAAAATGCTTATTCCTACACTTCTTAAAATTTAATGTAAGTATCTTTTGAAAGCTGTAATGTGATCTGAAGGCATGAACTTTCACATGCTTTTGTAATCATTCATTTCACGTGATTCTACAAAGATTTACAGGTTTCAAACCAGGATTGGAGCAATGCTTTCCTTTGTAAATAGGTTTAATTCAATAAACCTAGGTTATTTTAGGTACACAATGAGCGCTCTCTGGGCTGGCAAAAATCTCTGTAGTTCAGCTGAAATCAGTACATCCACAGCAGTGCAACCAGGGCTTTACAATGCATTAACTGAAATCCCTACTCCAAACTCTGGAGCAGAGCTAGAGAAAGGAGTTACCTGGGAGTTAATAATGTGGCAAGAGAGGTAACAGAGGCAGCCTGAAAATGTAGAACATCAGAAAGGATGTGAAAGAAAAGCACAGGTAATTGTTTAAATGTAGATCACAAATGTCTTTTACAATGAAAGACAGGAGGATAGAACCTCACAGCCCACTACACAGGAAAGAGAGAACGGGAATAAACAGAAATACAGAGGCCACAAGAGTGAATGGAGGAGCATTAGAGTACTAGGTAAAATACAGTAAATAATGGTATGCTTTTAATCAGCCATAATCTCAGTGTGTTATGATGTGTTTGAAGCTTTTTTTCATTTCTTGCAGAAACTAGGTAGAAATATCCTTAAGCCATCCTATAAATATTCACTAAGACAGCTTTTGACTCAGATACTGTCTTTTGAAGTTATATGAAAATGACAGGGTTTTGTTTCTTGAATTACCCTATTTCCTCTTTTATGCTCATATATTGTTTTTATTTCCAAGGTTGCTGTCTGCCCAGATTAAACAGAACTCCATATGGAAATGTGACCATAAGCTGGCTCCCTTTTTATACCTTGGAGCTTTATGTGTTGGCCAAACTTTCCCTTTAAACCATGTGATAAGATTTAATTCCATACCTGCGTCTTTTTGTATTCCCAAATCTAGTTATGTTCCGTGGTTAATAAGACACTCATTTGCAAAATTGATCCAATTACCTAAAAAAAAATTCCGTCAAACTAATATTCCCATAACAGCTTTATAGGTGATAAACTGTAAAATAAATCTAGCTGCAGGAATCTTGCTGTGGCCTTTCCTGTAGGCATTTGTATATGTAATATCCATTACCTCAACTTGATCTCATGGTCTTTCTGGCAGTACCCCCACCATACTCTTGTGTCAGAAACCCTCTCTACAGAAACATAAAGATGTTTTTTTCCACACATGTCAATTAACTTATCATCTTTTGTCTTGAATGAAAATTGTGTAAACCCCCCAAACATAAAATAGAAAGCAGTATCATGTTAATTTCTGGTGTTTCATTTAAACTAAACCTTTCAAAGATCTCCTTAGTACTGTAGAAATACAGTCTAAAAACAATCCCTCCACTAAAGCACTAGAAATTCTCTCAGACATCCTCTGAAAGCATTTATAACAATTTGTTGCAACATCTTATGTGGCAGAAACAAATTTTAGGGGAAACTGCATTTACAGATTGAATTTTGGGGTGATAAAAAGGCACTAATTTTTTTTTTTTAAGTAAAAAAGGCATTAAATTGAAATTTTAAGAGAAAAATAAAATCTGAAGCAACTGCCAGCAAAGCATTTAACCACTGTTCAGTTACCATTTATTACAATTGCCAGAACACTTGAACTCCTTATTGGACAATCAAAACTTTACCCTGTACTTTCAATTTTTATGTAACTGTTTGCTATACATAGATACAGAGATACTGGTATCCATGACTGTGGAGAGACAAATAGAATACAAGAATTACTAAACAATGCTTTTCCCAAATTATTTACTACGTTAGCACTACTCATTCCTTGTATTAATGTGACACAGTCTGCATGTTATTAATCTTTTTCAGAAATCTTTGCCCTACTTTGTTTTTCTTCAGTACTCCAAAGGCACATAGCATGAGCAAGGACATTTGGTTTGTTAAATAGTAGTTATCATTCACCATAAGAGTGTAGATGAAGCATGGAACCAAATCTCTTTTAGGAAATATGCATTTTAAAGAAACTGTCAGCAGGAAGATCATACAACTCACATACTCTTTACAAAATTGAGAATAGCACTTTTTTCTTTATTTCTTCAAATTGTGTGCAGAAGATGTCTATCTACCTTAGATTTTACAGAACCTTCTCACAGAAAATGGAAGTGCTGGACTGAGAGTGGAAATGCAGTGAAATATGTGAAAAGACAAGTAAGACAAGTTCATTGCAGTGAAGAAAGAAAAAGACAGGGTTGTGTGTTGTTTTTTTGTTGGGTTTTTGTTTGGGTTTTTTTTGTCATAATCTAGATGTTTAAATCTCTTTTAGGGTAAAATGTCTCTCTAGCATCCATCATACATATGTTTGCTCTACTGTCACTACCAGCTCACAGTGGCAAATTCTAGGTGTCCCCATTTAGCTCACAATTGCAGAATGTAGTTCACACGTGCAATCTTACAGTCCAGGATGCTAAAATGTATCTATGCCTTATCATCAAACAGCTCCTACTCCCAGATGTCCAATTCCCCCTTCTGTCAAGGACTCAACTTTCAGTCTGTATCCATGCTAAACTACCTTGTGTTTTAATGGTAAGGCTTGTGAAACAGCAAAGCCAATCTCAGTAACTGAGAACTAAGGATATCCTATGCAAACTCTTTAAGATCTTAATTTGTGTGGACCAATTGAGTTGAAAAATCCAAGAGGAACTGTGAAATTGGATTTTTTTTTTTTTTTATGAAGGGGGATTTCTAGCTGCTTTCCTGGTTCTCATGCATTCCTGTTAGACTGTTTGGTTTGCCTCAATCCCTCTTTCATGACCATTGTTTTACCTTCTACAGATTCCATTCACTTTGGTACCTAAGGAATATGTGCAGCAATACATACAGAAGCCTACTTTTTCTTCCTACATGTGCTCTGGAACAATGGCATCTACAGAAGAAATGGTCTCTGAGTCCAATGCTTTGGCCATACTTTTCATAAAATACTGCAACTACTAATAATGCAAAGATTCGAGTGCTCTGAGACTGCCTTGTGGGTGTAAGGGTACTGATATCTTACTGGTGTTTTTTAAGACCTTCAGTCTTTTTTACTGGGTACACAGTACAGTGTCCTATTCAAAATAGCTACCTTGATATATCTTGAAATATCCCAAGATACCAAGAGGTATCAGGTTAGGAAGGTTTTTTTATGGTTTCATAGCTGAAATAAAATGATGCAGAAAATAACAAATATATGTGGGTATACAGGTTCTAAGAGAGTAGTGGATGTTTCTTTAAAAGTCAGTCCCTCCAGTGGAAATGTCTGCTTGGCTGAAAACCTCTGCATACTTCTGAACACTTCAACAGGATTTTCTCACATTTAAACTCTGTAACAGCAATTTACTCATGCAATTCTTAGCGAGAGGAAGCAATAAAGGCCTTGAAAGGTATTTACTAAATATTCCTCTGCAACCAGAAAGATTTATGGCTTGCTCATACATCATTTTTCAGAGGCAGCAGTGTCAACTGAAGACACTACTGCCTCACCTGCTGCCAACTGTGTGCTGCTGCCTCCTGCCAGAGGCTGCCATGCCCTCAGATCTGCAGGGCTCTGCTGCCCAGCTCTTCCCTGCCCCACTGCAGCCAGAATGAAACAGCACCAAGCCTGCCAGGATTCAAGAAGAGTTTGGACAGTGCAGGGCCAGGAGTCAGACCCAATGGTCCTTGTGGGTCCCTTCCAGCTCAGCTGATTCTTTTTTGTAGGCTTTCTCTGGGTACTTGGAAGGCCACAATTAGGTCAGCCGTCTTTTTTCCAAGCTGAATAAACCCAATTCTCTTAGCCTTTCCTCACAGGAGAAGTGCTCCATCCCTCTATTTAAGACTACTGAAACAAGCTAGTTACTTAAGCGTGAAAACACTTTTTTTTCACTCTGTAAGGACTTAATTTCAATCAATGCAACTGTGTAAGACTTATGCTATCTGAGAAGTTAATTTGTTATTCTTTGATAACTAAAAATCCCAGATGAGATTTTTAAGGTGCTGGTAGAAGCCTATAAAGGATAATTAGTTAATTTATTAATGAAAGTCATCAAACTTTTGGATAGATTGTGTGGCATATGGCAGAACTAGCACTGTAATGCAGTTTCTAGATGAAAAATAGGAGAATTAACATAACCAGAGCAACTTATCACAAGCTGAAATGAGGGAAAAGTCCTACAAGCATTCCACACTCTTTCAGAAATTGACTTATGATATTTATTGATCCATAAATACTGTTAGCTATGTCTAAATCAAAAAGCATCATCTGGCTTTCCTTGCTTGTTTGCTGTGACAGCAGTGTTTATTGCATCTTTCTGCACTGTTTCCTTCTTTCCTACTGTTATCCTCTGCTTCATCTCTTCCCTGTGGCCAAATATTACATTTTTCATTATAGGATCTCAAAATTTCAGTTTTCCAGAAATATGTTTACCACTAGATGAAATTTTTATACTATCATAAGTTTTTTACTTTTTAAACCTGAAATTTTGATGATTCATAAGATTAAGAATAAATTCAGTGAAAGATTGCATTGGCATGTGTTGTAAGGTGGGTCAGATGAATACATTAATATATACAAAGATTAATGTCTTTTTTAAAACTGTTAATGTTATAATTGTAATTGCAATAAATAATAGAAATATCTTTAATATTTATTTATCTTTATTCACAGATTTTTGTGGAATGATTTTGCACTGATATCTATCTAGTGCCCCTGAATCAGAAGTCTGAAATCTGTATAGAGACATTAAAAAAAATCAAGAAAAAATGGGCATGCAACTATAATCAAAGAAAAAGAGTACAGATGTCATTGACTAAGCCACTGAATCTGGTCATACTGTTCCAGAGTCCACTGTTCTCCCCTAAAGCCAAGCACTCCCTGGACTGCATCCAAAGCAGCGTGGCCAGCAGGTCCAGGGACGTGGTTCTGCCCCTACTCTGCTCTTCTGAGACCCCACCTAGAGCGCTGTGCCCAACTCTAGGATGCCCAAAAAAAGGACAAGGACCTGTTGGAACAAGTCCAGAGAAAAACCAAAAAAATAATCAGAGGACACCTCTCCTTTAAAGACAGGCAGAGAGATCTGGAGCTCTTCAGCCTGGAGAGTAGGACACTCCAGGAAGACCTTGTACCTGAAGAGGGCAACAGGAAAGGTGAAGAGGAAATTTATGGACTGGTAGGCCAAGGGGGGAAACAGCCTCAAACAGAAAGAGAATAGTTTTAGATTAGATACTAGAAATAAATTCTTTAAGGTGAGGGTAGTGAGGCACTGGAACAGGCCCCAGAGAAGTTGTGGATGCCCCAATGCCTCATCCCTGGAGATGTTCAAGAACAGGTAGATGAGGCTCTGAGCAACCTGGGCCATTGGAAGGTATCCTTACCCATGACAGGGGTATTGGAACCAGATATGTTTAAAGTAAAACCCAAACCATTAAATGATTCTCTGGTAATTTCTCCAAAAACTGTATTTCAGAAGGAACAATGAAGGTTGTATAGATTTTAAGGGAGAGTTAAGTCAGCATAAACAGCACTCCCAGCTAATAAAATGTCCCAGGACATAAATCTTTTCTTCCAACTATTACTTATACCATTAAATATAGCAAAGAGGATTTTATTCCAATATTTTTCCATTGTTATTCCAATGTTTTTTGCACAGTGCAACCAACGAATGTCATATTGTAGTTGTGATATTTTTAATTGTATTTGTAATCAGTGTGGAAAAAATGTTCCCTTCAATTTGTTAGACCAATTATCTTACTAAGAGAAATAAAATGGCCCTAAAATGAATGCAATGCAAAAAGAGTGTGAAGCATCTGTGTACAGTATGTTTGTGTTCTCCTGTGAGTTGGAGTCCCATTAGATACACAGACAGCATCTTGAGAGCATCCATCTCAGTTCCTTAAAGGAAAAGTGTGAGCAGTGAATCGATGATATTCCAAAGCAGGGCAAGGCTGTTACACATTAGAACATTTCACAGCATGCCAGATGATTAACAGCATGTTAAGTAATGATGTAAGTGCCATAAATTAGTTTATATTGTACAATGTAAATACTCAGCACAACTGATGTCTGAACAAAGAAATCAAGACTGAAAATGAGAACTTGGACAAAATCCAGTGTGCTTTCCAATTACTTGGTTTTGTTTTGTTTTGATGAGTAAGTCCATAAAAATTTCTTCCATGTATATATAAAATATATAATGCATAAATATATTTTTATATGTATATATATTCTTTTTTCTAATCCAAGTCTCTCACTCTTCTTGAAAAGTCCCTCTCCCTTTCCTCTCCATTTTCCTTCTGAAAAGTTCCTTTCCTTTTCCTTACCAGGTTTATCCTTATAATTTGAATAATTAAAAAATAAAAATATAGTATATATAATTGTTTTCTGTGAATATATGTTCATAAGTAGCACTGAATGAAGTCAAAAGGTCAAAAAATAATTCTTTAAATAGTGCATGATCAAGCTACTGACTATACAGAAAACCAAGGATTCTATCAAGGTTTATATATCATGAGGGATAATAAAAACACTTACAGAAAAATAGCATAATTGCATCATATTAAAAAAGGAAGAAAGTATACTCACAGTTTTGTTCATAATTCAAAAACTATTTAATAGATGTTAGAGGACATGTCTATAATTGCTCACTCTGAGGGTTTTTTTTCAGATGAGTGAGAGTAGGGAACTGGTAGAGACTCCAGCTAGATGCATTTGTGGTGTGAAATACTTTTGGTACACTTCTGTTGAGATTTAGTCTTATAAATTTACACCTCAAAGGGTGACAGGCTTGCAAGCATTGACACTGTATATAAAAAACAGTCTAGCAGACTTACAAATATGGTACCCATGTGCAACAGCAACAAAGAGGCAACCAGGGAAAATTTCTGGTTATGACAGTGGCTGCTGAATTAATTTTTTGGTGTTGAATATTATATTGAATTCATTTTCAGTTCGGTAGCCTGCAAATTCCTGTGGCTTGAGCATGTTTTGCAGGAGTTTGAAAGAGGGTCATAAGTCTTTTTCAATATTGTTTACAAGTGCTGGAAAGGAATGGCTTTTTTTCTGAGCAATTCTCAGACATGTCTGTATGAAGGGTCTCCAAGGAATCTGTGTTTCCATGTCCAAGATTTAAAGTTAAAACAAGGAATTTCCACATTTTAATAATGCAACATTAATGAAGGAAAGTTATTCTGCTGTGACAAAGCTCATACAAACTTATTATTTGCTTTACTCTAATGGTCCAATATTCTAAACTCTTGAAACATTCTGCCTCTAGAAATATGGAAACTAATTCCAGTTCTTTCAAATCCTGATTCTAACCCTGGAACTGTGAATTCTCTTACATCTTGCGAGATCACAAAACATTGATTATAAACAACATAAGTTATTTCAGTGACTCAAATGGATTATTAAAAAATAAAGGTTATAACTATCTGCAGAAACAAAAGATGGCCTTTGGTATAGGTACTGTCAATTTCAAAATGACACTGACATTTTTTCTCAACTTGCTACAATATTTTTTAAAAATACACTTCTCTTCATTGAAGTATGTCACTTAAAGAAAAAAGAGAGAACTATGCTGCTATTTCATAGATTTTATTCTACCCTCTATGTACAAAGCAGCTTCATTTGTAAAGTTGCTTAAGAAAAAAAATATTGAAAAATTAAAGCAATTTTATTCTCCTTAGCATAAATTTAAAATCAATCTTTCAAACTCAAAATAGTCACTGCATGGTAAATTTCACCAGAGATGTAGGAATAGATTAAGAAAAGGTCATTCAATAAAAAAATATGACACTCATACTAATAGAACAAGAGAAATGAGATGGCAGGAGACAACCAACATTACCATAACAACTCAAACACAGAAAAAAACCCCATATATTCATGTGATGGAAGCCCAACTTGTACATGAGTACAGAGGTTGAATAGGTCAGCAGTGACCAAAATTACTTAGAAAAATAGAAATATGTCTGAATACACAAACCTGAACTCTGTCAACATAGCTATAGTACTTCTGCCAAAGCTAAATAAAGGAATAAAACCCATTTGCAAACTGGTTAAGAAAACAGTAATTTCTGTTCTCAACATCTTTGCACTGGAGCTGCTACAAAGCCTTGTTCAGATCCCTTTGTTGAGAGACCCTCGTCAGGTCCATCCAGAGATTTGATTTTATCAGGTGCTCTGTTTCACATAGAAGAGAAGGAGTTTTTTCAATAAAATAGAGATTCCAAGAATGGCTAGGTAAACAAATAAAAATAACTTTAACATTCACTTGAATGCAACTAAGACACCAAATATTCAGAGTAATTCAAGAAATCAAATCATATGTTTGTAACATATGCTCAGTAAGTGATTCATTGTACACTTCCTGGAGTTTCCAAATCTTATTTTTCCTTACTTAAATCAAGGAATGTGTTTGTATTTTTTCCTCACTCTCTTCTACCTATTCCAAAATGTTCTTTTTCTATCATCTAGAGTGTGTTAGACAGGTTTTCTTTCTCTTTTTTCTTCTTTCTTGTTCCTTCCCTCTTACTCTCTTTTTCCAGTCAGATAATTTGGTTACATTTTATTAGTGCTTGTTGAATTAAACTCTGCTCTTGTCCTTCTGACAGAATACAAAGAGGTCATTCTTTAAAAAGATAATGGATAAAGCTTAATTTTCAGACTATTACTTCCTAACAGCCTGTTGCAGTGTTGTAAATGGAAATTTTTGACTATGGCAGTGGAAGAAAGAGAAGAAATTAATAAAACCTGGGACTCAGCGAAGTTTTTCAACAGTGAAGACAAAATAAACAGCAAAATGCTTAGACCTGTGAAAAAAAGAATTATTGATAAAAGTTTTTCAGAGATTGCTTTGAAACAGTGTTTGCCTTTGTGAGAAGATCACTGTCTGCTTGTAACAAAAACATTCCTTAGTTGTGAGAAACAACGTGGCTGGTGAAACCATCCCTTCTAAAGGAGTTTGCACAGCCTCTGTCACAGATTAGCTCCCTTAATTTTAAATCTCTCTTCCCCATAATCAGGAAATATCATGACATCAAATTTCCTTTTATATAGCTTTAATTTCTTTTCTTTTTTGATGTCATAAATACATTATAAAACAGTATTAAAAAGGCAACAGAGCTCTATGCCGTCATATCTGGTGAGTAATTCATGTTTGTATCATTTACTGCCGTGGAAAATCTGTTCTTTTTCTGTCTTTAGAAGACTTTTTTAATGACTGTTTTATGATGTTTCTGTTTACACAGGATTTTTACAACTGTTGCAAATAGACACAAATATCATAAATTACAGGAAAAATCATCCTCAGCTTCCTTCAGGCTTAATATGAAACAGTTACTAAAAGGAGAAATTTATAAGTGCTGCTAAAGCCTGTTTGATGAATTCCACATGAAGATTCAAGTCGAAATCTTAAACCATTAGTAAAATATGATATTCCATACCCTATCTTCATATCTTATTTAGAAAATAAACAAAATCCAACTATAATTATTAACATATTCTCATTAATCAATCTGTATCATAACTTTGTAGGGAAACTTTGATGCTATCAAAATTTCGTGATACAGGGGGATTTAAAAAAAACCTGCTGATTTCTTTGGTCTATAATACCTGAATATTCTTACTTGGCAGTATGATAAGGCCACAAAGAGTACTCCTGAAGAACAGAGAGGCCTAGGCCTCAAGCAGGTAGAAACACATCTTATATTCATTAATTGCCTTTAATAAATTTATATCCAGGCAAATGTGCAGGTAAAAACAGTGATTCATTTATAATTTAAATGGTAACTAGATAATAATCAGTAAATGTTGCTGAACTAGATTGGACTAGAGGAAATAGAAGATAATGTATCAAAGAGCATTGAAATGCTGATCTCAGATGAGCGCTGCCCAGAAACTGCTCAGAAAGCAAGATGATAAGTCTTTACAGGAGAAGGATTCAATACTTCAAGTAGTTTCATTGCAGTTCCTTTGAAGCTATTAATCACTCCCTGTTCATACAAATGGCCTAACAAAGCATATTTTTGCAATATGTTTGTAGCATGAGGTTTTTTCCAAAGTTCTGTTATTAGCACAATTTTCCTCCTTATGTTCGTCAATTACTTTTCCAATGTGATTGAGAAAACAGCTCTCTGGAAATGCAAGTTTCTATTTCTAATATTCAAACTCTTGCTGCTGAACAAGGGTTTGTTCAAGCTCAGCTGAAAATTACAGCTGTGATCCACAGAGCCATTCCAAATCAGGAAGCCCTTCATATTCCTGTTATTGGATAAACACAAAAGTCTTTAAAAATATTATTTTTTATGGCATGTTTTCCTTCCCAAAGGGAAGGATATGGGCACTATGGGCACTATGGGCACTACAGTTGCAATACCTTCTGCCAAGTATAATTTGCCCCTACAATATTCAGATTCACATAATCTTAAATCCCAAAACTTATTACCTTTTACCACTTTAATCTGAACTTCTTAAGCACATCCATCCTGTATCTTTACTCGCCACTAGAATTCGATCACTGTTGTTGTGGGCAGGGAATAGACATGAAATTATAATATCATCTTGTCTCCTTGGTAATCTTACAAGTTTCCACATAACAAGCTCTACAGCTGTCCCAAGAGAGGCGTGTGATCAGAGAGCTGAGATTGTCCATGGTAGAAATGTCGGTTAAAGGAATGGTGCAGAACAGCATAGGAAGTTAAAAGTCAATGACTAGCACTGCCACAATTATATCAAAGATCACTCATCATGCATTCTCATTCACCTCAGAGCAAGCAGCTTTCATGCATTTGTCAGTGCATCTTTTCTTCCCGCCAGCTGCACCCTTCTTTTCTTTGATCTCTATCCGTGGAAGACTCAGTTTTACAAAACAAATGCCCAGATTCAATTCATCACTTTGATAGAAAATTCAGCCATACACCTGCAGAAAATTCATAGAAAGTAGACTAACAACAATCTTACCAACAAATGAGGTGTATGTATACTTACCCATCAGTTGTTGGCTACTGTAAGTAAGTCACATCTCCGCTTGTTAATGATGTACTTTTTAATTTTGAAGCAATTCTGGGGTTTGACTCCTTTTACTTATTGGTCCTCTACAAGTCTCTTTATTTCATTATGATAATATAAAACCTCCATTGCTCTTCTCTGATTGAGAAGCTGAATTAGGTATTTTTACAGTTTGCATATAAAACATGCCTTCAGAAATAAAAAACGTGGTTAGCCTTTGCATAAGAGGGGTATCCTACCAACTGAAACTTTGACATACTGATCAAGAAAACACATTAATAATTCAAGAGAGTCACAAAAACCTGTTCATTCAAAAGACTGCAGGCAGTGAGTGCTGAAGCATAGAATGGAAAATGTTCTGATTGACAAAGAGTAAGATTTATCTTTTCTAAAAACAGGTGTGTTTTGGGACAAGTGTATTCCTAGAATAAAAGAAAATAAATTTGCTGATGTATTAAATATAAAATGAACGGGTTAACTATGAGTACAGAACTTTTCACTCCAGTTCAGAAGTCTTGAAAACCTTAAGCTTTATAACTAAATAACTCAAAAGAATATTGTATTATTGATGCTTTCATACCATGATTTCAAAATTTCTTGATATCTGTTGTGATGTAGCTATTTGGTGACTCATTGCCCTAGAATTCCTTATTTCAGACAAATAAGGAAATTACTTCCCCCTTACAATTATATGACAGTGAATGGTCTGAAATTTAATTGTCAGCAGACTGAACAGTCTTCTCTTTTAAACTACTTATTCATGTCTGAGGGTTATTCATAAGGCACTATGTGACAGGCTTGTATTTTTAAAGGTTATGACAAATATCAGTGTTACAGAAAGTAGACTGGGAAATCCAGGACCAAATTTGAATGTCTTTATTTAGAAATGAACAAATAGCTAGTCTAAGAGTCATTCAAAGAATAACTGAAATTTCCAAATCCTTCTCACTAGTTTGGTCAGAAATTAATTAAAAAAAAAAGAATAATAAAAAAAAGAAATTAAAATAAAAATCAAAACCAACCTTTAAACCAACAACAAAAGAGCCAAAACTTCACTCACCCAAATAACAAGAAAAACAGAAATAAAGGCATCCATTTAACTAGTTTCCTTTAGTGTAAAAGAACTTCTTTAAATGTTTTATAGCTTACATAGGCCATATTAGCTAGACTCTTGCAACCACCACTACTGTAAATAATATAACAGATTTGTCTTCCTGCAATATATTCAGTATATTCACATCAGTTTGTTTTCCTTCTGAACATGAGAAACATTGCTTGAACTGCAAAAGTCATTAATACTTCAGCATACATTAAGGTCCATTACTCACATTCCTGACTGTTTGCAAGAGATAGACCAATATCTGATCTAAATTATATAGAAAAGTCAAGAAAAGAAGAAAAGAGATATGTAACTAAATGCCATACATCAATGAAGTAAAGTCTGCACGTTAATTTGTTTATGGAAAACAAGGCTTTGCCTAGAGGCAAATTTCAGTTTGTGTCTTTTTTCAGTGCACAGTTATGTTTTTGCTTTATCACTGTATGAATTACCATTATAAACTACTGTATATTTGATGCTTGCCTATGGCTATCCAGAGGTCTCTGCTAATGGAAGGCTGAACAGCACTAGGACTACATTAGAAATGGCATGTTTTATTTAGGGACTAGGCTGGTAACTTAGCACCATATTTCCTTTTGCAATTTGCTTACCCTAATTGTCAAAACATTTCCTTCTTTTGCAAAAGTGCAGCTGTTACAGAAGCCTACAGATGAGGCAGGACAGGCCCTACTAATAATACCACACTTGTATTTTTGACTCATTGACAGCTTTTGCAAATTTTTGTTATGTAGTCCAGTTAATTTCTTTGGTCTCAAAATTTTCAAATATCAATTGTAAGACTATGTGACTTGTGAATAGACAAAGCATTCTGAAACAAGCAGAATTCCTTAGATCTCTTAGTTTTAACAACTGAGTACATTCAAAGGACAAAGACAGAAGCAAGCCTTTGGAAAACATAACTTCTTATGTGACCTGCTTGAGACTGAATTGCATAACTGAAGGAAAGAATACATTTTCTGGAATTCAAAATGTTCTTAGGTTGTTTGTTTGTTTGTTTGTTTGGAGTTTTATGTTTGTTTGTTTGTTTAGGGGGAGGGTTAGGTAATAAATCCTTTCGGCTGAGTTCAGAGACCTTATATGAACTCCTATCTGACACAATTACTAGGATTAAATATTTATTCTTCAACAGACACTATAATTGAAGTCGGTATTGACCTGAATGCTCTACCTTGCAGTCACTGGAGGCAACTTCATCCTTTTTGAAAACTGACTTTAGCTGACTTTAGTTCCAGTAATTTTTAACCTGACAGCCTATGAGAGTTATGACAAAGCACATTTTTAAATTTGAATGCTTGCTGGCAAAAGTTTGGATATCTACCCATTGCCAGAAACTTTACTGATGTATTAACACTGGGCTTGATACAAAATGTATTTCCTTTTCTTAAGGAAAAAATTAATACCAAATACGTTTCTGCCTGAATAGTGAAAAGATAATAAACTCATTCAAACTATGAATTCATTGGCACGAGACACACTTTTATATGGCTCGAAATCAATGGCAAGATGTGGAGGAACACCAGAAAGTATTTCTTAATTAAACACAATTAACTACTTGAAAATTGCTGAAACTTCCTCTTTTTTGCATGATTTAAAGATGCCTTATACAAAGCTCTAGGAAGCATACTCTTTGCAGCAATCCAGTCTATGATAAAAGGAAAAAGGAAGGCAGGATCAAATAGTTTCGTAGTTATAAAATATTAAAACATCACATAATCTTGCTATAAATGGAGAGAAAAACGCAAAAAAATCCACAGATAAAACCCAACTGTTTACGCTAGAAAATCTTCACATTAGATGTTAGTGGGCACATTCAAAGAACCACAATTTTTGGGCTTCAGACAAAAGTTAATGTAACAAATGCAAATATAAAAACCAGAACTGTGCTTATTTTTCGTTAAAAAAAATCTCATTTTCATTTCTGCTTCCCAACTATCACCAACGTGAAACTTCAGTATGCAGTGGAAGTCCATCACTCTCAGATTATTATCAGCCCAAAATTATCTTCTGCTGGTATAAGCTGCTAGAGTATGCTTTCAAAATCAATAGCAGCCAGCAAAAATTTGCTGCATATTAAGTTAATGACCTACTTGTGTAAGCTGTACAGTATATATGACAGTGCTCTATGAAAGACAAAATTGAACTTTGCTACAAATATAAAGACAAGAGTCATTCACCCCCATAAAGCAAGGACACATTCAATTGGCAGAGGCTATAGATTTCTTTCTTCATCACAAGTTATGTAATAATAATAATATATTGTCTTTATTGTGTTGGTTTTAATTCACCACAAAAAAAAATGATACTATACCACCTGACTTAAGAGATTTGTGTACGACTGGAGACCACAAAAAAAAGATGGAGTCTTTCAACCAGTTATTTGCTTTGTATTCAAGTACTCTAACATAAATCAGAGAAATAATAAGCTTGGTGATGTGGGATTTTACAGTAAAGAACATTATAGGTGCAAGTAAGGACAGGTTTTTTTTTCCAGTTTATGAGTCAAGAACAAAGCCAATGAGGAATGTCACCTATATTTATATACTTTTCCAAATGCATAAAATGCATGTGCTTACACTACTATTATATGGATATGAGAATTGCATGATGTGCAGCAGAGATGCCCTTCAACATGACAGCTTTAAAGTGAAATGACTTATTCTAGGTGATGTGGGAGTCAGCTTTGCTGACGGCGCTTTTGAGGAGATAATGTGCTAGATAAATATGTCATGGACCAATATGGTAATGTCTACACAGATCCCATACAGTGTATTTGAGATTAAAAAAGAAGGAAATATTGTTGTAAGAAAGGTAGCTCGAGGAACACTGCATTGAGTTTCCTACACACAGATATAGGCTGCCCCAAGGAAAAACAGCATGGGCTTGGACAGGAGAACATGAGAAACGTACACCAAACAGTCACAAGCATCAGCAACCCAGGAGCAGGGCACCTGCTGAGTGACACTAAGATTTTTACAATGTCTGAGCACAGATTCTACCTCACCCAAAAGGGTACAAATCCCAATTTCCACATTCTTTCTCCTCCTTACTGTTATCTTTGACTACAGCTGGCTCCGGTTTGAAAGGGCTGACCACATGAAAAGCGATTAAATTTTAGAACACTCCAAGAATGGGCAAAAGTTAAGAGAACTGAATGTATAAAATAGAAAAGGAAATATCATAATAATAAATATTGCAAAATAGGGAAAGTATCCAACAGTAGAGAGGCTGTCCTATTTTCTGAGTTGTTTTCAGTTACACTGTTGCCTGAAAATTCAGTAGAAATGCTCAGAAATTTTATAAGTTTTTTTCTTGTTACAAATATATATTTATTATGATTTCTTAAGGTGTACCATTTTCAGCTACATTTGTCACACACAAATCCAAAAAAAAATTTAGTACAAGCTGAAAAATTCAGTGATGATTCTTCTCTGTTCTTCAGGTTCACTGTTTCATTATTATACAAAAGATTTAGGATTGTCTTACTAGTTGAATAAGAAAAAAACTAAAGAATTTCCAAAATGAAGAATAAAAAATATTTGAAATAGCGCTATTATTAAACTTTTATTCTTTAAAGGATGTACAGAATAATTTCTACAGGCAATTTCAATTTTAAACATTTTCTCAAGTATCTCATGAGAGCAAGTAAAATTTAAGTTGTGCTGCTCACAGTTATAGAGTATACTCTTTTTTCCCTAAGAGAATGCAAATAGTCAAGTCTTCATTTTTTCGTTTGAGCTACTTCACATTTCTTTGAAAATTGCTTCCAGCGTTTTTTCTCCAATAGCTATTACTGCTGGCTATTGTCTTTATTTTTTGGTGTGTAATTTTATTGACAAAAGTATTGACAGTTATGAAAATAGGAAAGATACATGCACTAAAAAATCAAACTAAATGAGTCAATGTGCTTGCTGAGTAATGGGTAGGATTATTTTCCTTATTTAGGTATCTCTTTCTTTTCTTGGTTTGTGATTTTGGCAATCAATAAAAAGCCCCTTTGCTTATGGAAAGCAGCTTTGCTTAGAGAACAATAGCTTACTGAAAAAAAAAGATTTTGTAAAAAATGTATATGTATTTTTGCAGGTAAGAATAAAAGAAATGCAATTCTGAGTAAGTTTCATGAAGAGATTTGCTTTGAAATTGCAAGTCAAACCATAAATGCACAGATGTTGGAAGGTTTACCTCTGTGACAACTTGAAAGATAAATGATTTATATATTTTCATTTTATACCCTTCTTTATGATGGGAACAGAGTGAGGTGAACTGTTCTGCAAGTAATAAGTTATGAGATGTTGAAACATATGCTGAAAAGCTCAGTGTCTTGGATTCCAAGCTCAGTTGTTCTGGCTTATTCTTTACAGCTGGGCACACATTACTTCTGTTTAATATATTTTGCATTATCAAATATTATTATTAAACCCTTAAGAAGATATTCAGAAACAAAATCTCTTACAGCTTCTCTATAAAGACAGGAAGAAAGCTGCACAAACTTTCTTAGCTCTATTTCAAGGAAACCTGGTGACATAAGGAAATATTAAGTGCTAGTGAAAGCAAGAACTGGCTAAGAAGGTTTTTCACAGAAATATGTAGAATTTTGCACGCATCCAAAATCTTCAGAACTTTAAAATCTCCACATGAACAGACTTTATACTGCACATGATGCCAAGCCAGATGATTGCAGTGTCAAAAGAGGTTCCAGTAGCATTAGAATATTTTCATTTTCTGGTAGACCAATAAGTCGGCATAACATGACAATGTTGCCAAACTTGTGTCATTACTTTGATGTAAAAACAAGAATAAATTATACAACCTGTTTCATTAGAAAGACCAGCTGTTTCTGTCTTCTATTACTGAACATGAACTTTTTCTTTCCACTTTTCTTGCTTTTCTTACTTTTGCCAGTAATTTCTCCTTTTTTTCTCTGCAAAATCCAGACTTACACCCTTCCTCAGTAATGATCATTTTTCTGTGGAAACAAAGAATAAGCCTTTGCAATTTTTTGTATATACTTTTGACATTTCATGTTAATTTTACAAATATATCTTTCATAAATTCATGGAGACAACAATTCTTTCTTTTTTCAAATTGATTAATAGGTGTATATTTCCCCAATTCTAAGCATGATAAATATTGAACAGGACAAACCCTCTGCTAAATATCCAGTAGGATAACTTCAAGACCAGTCATATCTGGTAAATACTTAAAATTCTGTACTTAGGAAACCTCACTGCAGTAGGGAGAATTCCCAGAGAAGGATATGGTGCCCATCAAAGCAGAAAAAAGCACCATAAAACCACAAAAATTACTTAAACCTGATTTAGAGACATTTTGCAATATGTTTGATGTCCTCCCCAGAAATTATATTGTCCTTGGAAAGTTTGCCAGCAAATAACAGTCTTTCAACTGAAACCAACCATATCAGTTCTTCCCAAGCCTATTGTTCTCCAAGGAGAACAAAGATTAGTTCCCACATGAGGGGCAAACTTTCATGAATAAGAGAAGCAAAGTGTGATTGGGATGTTTTCTGTTTTGATAAAGTGCAATATCTATTCACAGGTTTCAGTCCACAGTCTTTGGAGATAGGGTCCTCTAGAAGGATTTCTTCATTTAAAAGGAAAGCAAAATTAGTGTTCTGTTTCAGGAGTATGAAACTGATGGTTCATAGAGATTTTTCTCTAAGATTCCTAAGGTGACCCACCTGGTCAATGCAGGAAAGGCTGTGGATGTTGTGTATCTGGACTTCAGCAAAGCCCTTGACACTGTCTCCCCCAGTGAACTCCTGGAAAAGCTGCAGCCCACAATAGCTTGGACAGGAGCACTCTTTGCTGGGTTAAGAACTGCCTGGATGACCAGGCCCAGAGAGTGCTGGTGAATGGTGCTGCATCCAGCTGGGGCCAGTCATTAGTGGGGTCCTCCAGGGGCCAGTCCTGTTTAATATATTCATTGATGATTTGGATGAGGGTATTGAGTCCAGGACCAGTAAATTTGCAGATGACACCAAGCTGGGAGCATATATCGACCTCTTGGAGGGTGGGAGGGCAGGCTGGTGGAGGGCTGGGAACACAAGCCCTATGAAGAACAGCTGAGGAAGATGGAGTTTTTTAGCCTGGAAAAAAGGAGGCTCAGGCGAGACCTCATCACTCTCTACAGCTGCCTGAAAGGTGGTTGTAGCAGGTGGGGGTTGATCTCTTTCTCCAGACAGCACCTGACAGAACGAGAGGACACAGCCTTAAGCTGCTCAGGGGGAGTTTATGTTAGACACCAGAAAAAAAATCTTCCCTGGAAGAGTGATTGGGCAATGGAATCATCTGCCCACAGAGGTGGTGGAGTCACCATCCCTGGACATGTTTAGAAAAAGACTGGGCACGGCACTCAGTGCCATGGTTTAGTTGATGGGGAGGTGTGAGGTCATAGGTTGGACGTGATGACCTCAAAAGGTATTTTCTAACCCAGATCATTCTGTGATTCTGTGATAAGAGGATGGTGTCCAAGTGTCACCAAGTGTGGCATATTAATTGTGTGGGGAAGAAAAATGGGACAAAGGCAGGAATAAAGGGTGGTGGGTGATGCTGGAAGCACAAAGAGACCTTTGAAATTTTAATTTGACATGATAGGGAAAAGAATTCAGTGAAAAAAAAATAAATAAAGATCAGAGTGATGGTCTCAGTGCAATCAACAAGGAAGATAATTTGACTGCAGCTTCCCTTTAGGTCCTTGAGGAAAAGTAATTATAAGACAAAAGAAGAAACTCAGTGGTGAAACAGAATATTCTGGAGATTCTCAGGAAGAATGAACAACAGATATCAATATGGCTTTGACAAACTGGTCAAGTGTGAAAGATGGGCAGAAAAATTCTTTGCTGTAGACAGAAACAACCATAAGAAAATCACTGTTAACTGTTTCTCACAGGTAAAAGTGTTTTCTGAATCATGTTCTAAGTGACAGTTATAAATATGCTACGCTAAAAATAAAAGTCTCTGCAAAAGAAAAAGTAATTAACTGATGCATTTGAACAGAAAGTCTCAAGATTATGAGTTATTATATTCCTCTTAGAGACGAAATAGCAGAACTGGATTCATGGCAATTTCTATTGCTAATTCTTCAGCTAGTGATAATATTTAAGCAAAAAAGGAGCATAAGTGGACTCAATGTCATAAAATGTAATATGAAAGTGACAAAAACGTAACATTCGTTCATAAGGTCATTTATCGTATTTATTTTTAAAAAAGGAGAGCAAAACTTCCCCAGCGGTTGCCAAAATATGATGCTCTTACTGATACCTCTCAGTTTGACTTGAAATGTAAAATGTGAATTTAATTAAGCTTGGGGAAGTTTTTGTTCAAATATTGATTTGAAGATAAAGAGATAAGGTAGATCCTTTGTCTCAAAGAATGTCTTAAATATGTGGGGTGGTGTGAGGGACAAAGAAAATCTTGACTGTGGACTGCTGAAAGAAGGACAAAATGGTCAACACTTGAAAAGAAAAGGGAGCATGTAGGGCAAAACAGGTGAGTATAAACTCATTTTACTAGTCCACACGACCAGGGTTAAGACCTGGGGAGAACTCAGTCATCGACAGATCTCATAGAATGTAGATAAAACTTCCATGGTTTTCACAATTACTCAGCGAAGTGAGGTATGAGAAGTGCCACAGAAGAAAAAGATAATGCCACTGAACAGTAATCAGGCACATCAAGCTTTTGGGCCAATTCTATCAATGTCATTTTTAGAACTGATTTTATTTTTAAGTGGCTCAAGAAGGACTATTTCTTCCTTTGCCAAGAATAGTGATATTTGTTTTTAGAAAAGACAATTAGATTAAATGAAATAAAACTCCATTACAAACGTAAACGTAATTACCAGTAAAATTTTGCTCCCACAGAAGGCTAAGAACAATCAGAGGTTGCTCATAAAACTAATAATTTATATTCTGAATTGTCCTAATGACAAATAAAAAACTGTCCATCTCATACCTCTGCTGATAACAACCTAATTTCCAATCTAAGGCTCTCTCTCATTTCCCTGAAATTTATATATTATCGTCAAGATTCATCAGTCCCAGGTGATTAAATGATCTCTCTGTAGTGGAATAATCTGTTTTCAGTAGGACTGAAGAGAATTGATTATGATTCACCAAATAAAATTCTCAATTGAACCCAGATAGGCAAGTGTCAAATTTTAGTCCAATATTTATACATATTATCAAGCTACAATTTTAAATGAGCTTAGCTTTTTATATTTTTCGGGCAGAAGAGTTAAAAGATAAATTTCGGCATTAGCTTCACTTATTGCTTTCTTTATACAGATAGATTTGAGGAGAAAAATCTTTCTGTGCAAGATGAACCTGAAGTGAAAGTATAGTCACATGAAAAATATTCAGAGAGCTGGAGAAATGGCGAAGGAAAATCAAAAAGTGATATCTGCAAAGTTATACAAAGAAGTGGACGGCGAAAGAGAATGAACAAGCTGCTCCAAAACAGAGTGGAAACCATCTAAGCTTGTTGCTTGCTGACTCTTATGTAAATCCTTCCACTATGACCAGACTGACTGCTTTCAGAAAGTAATTTCCTGCTGCCACAGAAACTTGATTAAAGAGACCGAAACACAAATAAAGAGCAATGCCTTGTGGTCCTCCCTTAAAGGGAAGCCTGCAGGGGAAGGAAGCTTAGAAACTGTGGAGCAGGTTGGTGCTAAACAGTCTGACTTCGTTCTGGAATTTGCCAAGAGTGTTGACAAGTCTACCACAGCTTTTCATAATTGCCATGTCTCTATGTAATCTAGATGATTTAATTCCATGTCAAGTTTTATTTCCCTACAAAACTGAAAAAAGGCTATTTTCTAACTCGGGAGCTACAAATGTATGCCAGCTAAGAACACTCTTCTCATGCATTGCAGAGCATTTTGAATTGTTGTATTATCATTATCTGAAACTCTACCACTGGAACAGAAAAAGGAATATGATTTTTTAAACAGAAGAGTTATTGATTCATTCATGGAAATATCTTCATTTTGATTAGAATTAAAATGAAAAAAAATTATTTTCTCTTTGAAGAAGCCATCTCCCTCTGCATAATAATCAAATAGTGCTCTATGAACATTAAAATTTACAACAACAACTTCCCTTTTCAAGCTACAAACTCTAATTAAGTAGTTTTTCAGGTGGTAAATCTAGAAACTAGATTCCAAACCACAGATCAATCTACTGGCATGTTTCTGTTGACTGGAACTTAAGACAGGTAGAACCAGAGTAAATTTAAGAGAGATGACGGGAAAATTTAGCTCAGAGAAAATCAGCAGAACACTTTTCCACTAAGAAACATATTTTGTAGGTCAATCCTATCTCCCAAGACATGACAGAACTGTCCTGATTTTGCAAAAAACTGCATGAGATATATATACAATAGCTCCAGCTATTTATGTAAAATGTAGATATATACTTAAAATGTAGATATGTACAGTGTATGCACAACCTAAATTAATGAAGATTATAGCTTACCAAACATATACTCCAACATCTCTTGGAGGGAAATTAGAGCAGGGCATAAGCAATCCTGGATGTTCCTGGAATATGTTGATGATAACTTCCTTCTCCAAGTCACAGAGGATCTAGAGAGGAGGTGGTGTGCTGGACCTTGTTCTCAGCAACAAGGAGGGACTTGTGGGGGATGTGATATTCAAAGGCAGCCTGGGCTGCAGTGACCATGAAATCATAGAATTTGAGATCCTTGAGGCAATGAGAAGGGCCCACAGCAAGCTCACTACCCTGGACTTCAAAAGGTCAAATTTTGGCCTTTGGAATCTGCTTGAAAAGTTGCCCAAGAAAGCTGGGTGGTATTCAAGGAACCCAATCTCCAAGCTCCGGAGCTTAGGGCAACCCAACAAAGAGGAGGTTGGAAAAAAATGCTAGGAGGCCTTAATGGGAAACTTTGATGGCAATGCTAAATTGGGAGGACCTGTTGACACCCTTGAGGGCAGAGAAGCCCTGAAGAGACACATTTAAAATTAGAGGGCTGGGAAATCACCAACCTTATGAAGTTTAACAAGGGCAAGTGCTGGATTCTGCACCTGGAATAGGGCAACCCTGGTTCTGTGTACAGACTGGGGAACAAGAGGGTGAAGAGCAGTGCTGTAGAAAGGAATCTAGGGGCCCTGGTCAATGGAAAATATGTGGTACAGCTGACACACTAGAGGATAGGGGTGCCATTCAGAGGGACTTTGACAGCCTTGAGAAGTGGGACCATGCAGACCTCACAAAGTTCAACAAGCACAAGGTCCTGCAACTGGTCTGGGGAAATCCCAAGCACAAATACAGAGAATGGATTGAGAGCAGCCCTGAAAAAATGGGCTTGGGGCGTTGGTTGATGAGAAACTGAATATGATCTGGCAATGTGCGCTTACAACCCAGAAAGCCAAATGTATCCTGGGCTGCATCAAAAACAGTGCGGCCAGCAGGTCAAAGGAGGTGATTCTTTCCCTCTACTCTATTCTTCTGTGACCTCATTTGGAGTGCTGTGTTCAGCTCTGGGGCCCCCCAACATAAGAAGGACACTGAGCTGTTGGGGTAGGTTCAGAGGAGAGACATGGAGATGATCAGAAGGCTGAAGCACCTCTATCGTGAAGACAGGCTGAAAAGGATGGATTTGTTGAGCCTGGAGAAGAGAAGGCTCCAAGGAGACCTTACAGCCTTCCAGTCCTTGAAGGGGCCCTACAAGAGAGCTGGAGAGGGACTTTTTACAAGGGCATTTAGTGATAGGACAAGGGGGAAAGACTTCAAACTGAAAGGGAATAGATTGAGGTTGGATATTAGGTAAAAAGCCGTTACTGTAAGGTTGGCGAGGCACTGGAATGGATTTCCCAGAGAAATTGTGGGTGTCCCATCCCTGTGAGTGCTCAAGACCAGGTTTAAGAGAGCTCTGAGCAACCTGGTCCAATGGAAGGTGTCCCTACCTGTAGCAGGGGGGTTGGAACTGGATGACCATCAAGGTCCTTTCCAACCCAAGCCATTCCATGATTCTATTATTCTATAATTCTATCATAAAATCATGGAATCAGTAAGGCTGGAAAATACTGCCAAGATCATGTGGTCCACCCTTTGATTGAACACCACCCTGTATACTAAACCAGAGCACTAAGTGCCGCGTGCAGCGGTTTCTCAAACACTTCTAGGGAAGGTGACTCCACAACTTAGGTAGCCCATTCCAGCGCTTTCAGTGAATAAATGTTTCCTGATGTCCAAACTAAATCTCCCCTGGTGCAACCTGAGGCCATTTCCTCTTGTCAGGTTGCTGGTTGCTTGAAAAAAGAGCCTGACCCCCATCTGGCTGGCCTACATTCAGGTAACTGTAGACAGTGATAAGGCGCTCCTGAGCCTCATTTTCTCCAGCCTAAACAACCCCAGCTCCCTCAGCCACTCCTCACAAGACACGTGCTCCAGACCCTTCACAAGCTTTGTTACCAAATTTTAAAGAATATGGAACACTCCATGAATCTGAGTGCCTGATTCTTTTTAGTAAAATTTCAATTGGCTGCACTATGCTAGTGCCAAATCTTTCTCATGAGTGATGTCAAAGGTACGTTGTGAATAAAGGCCAAGAGAAGACTTTATTTTGCAAATACCTCTGAAACTTTAAATTTTCTTTGGTTTTGGACTAAATTAAATCTTTAATAACAAGTATGATCTCATTAAAATTCCAAACACTGTACCCTAGAATTTTCTCTTTCGATCAGAGATAAGTTCGTAGTTTCTTACTGACTACTTCACAGTCTCTTGTAATCTAAAATATCAACAAAAGTGACAAAAGTCCCTTCATTGTACAGAAACAGTGATCAAAAATGTCAAATGCACCAGAAAAAAATCTTGAAACTCTACAACAGAGTTAAAATTTTCATGTAGCACTCAGGCATTACTGATTGTAAGTTGAAAACTAAATCAACTTAATCAGTCCCTTCCAATCAAAACCATTCATTCCATTATTTAGAATATAGAATATGCTATTATAGAAGACTATTATACATGGTTGTAACATCACGTTCACCTTTTTTTTTTTTTGACTTATGTTAGGATGAAACTCTTCAGAAGTTCCCTGATATGAGCAAATTTACTGAAGACTAATTCCTGTGGAACTTTATAATATCAAATAACACCAACAAAATACTGCAGTGGATTTTTATCCCCTGATAAATTATTTCCAATTTATAGTGTGATTTGCCAATGAAAATAATGGTTTTTTTGTTTAATGGTTTGGTTGTGGGTTTAAGTCTTTCTTGGGAGTAATGAGAAACACTGAGATGAAACCAAACATAAATTTTCTCATAGGTATCAAGAAACATACATAACAGCATAGTTTTTTGGACAGATATTAATTACCCTTTTGAAGAGCAGAAACCTGTTTATAAGAAATCAGAATGATGTATTGAGCAACCTTTGTTTCAGTGAAAAAGAGAGGTAAACTCTCCCAATGTCACCAATACACTCTTCTATCACTTCACACAGTCAAATTGTTGCAAAGTCAACATTGGAAAAATGGTGCTGAAGAAAGAAAGAAAAATTATGGATTGGCATTTCCCCCCGCCCCCGCTTTATTTAATTGTCTTTAGATACGTCTGAAGCTGCAATTACCATGTTAGGTAAGCACTGACCTTGACAGTTTTTTCACTTTTTTTATGCCTCTACAGATTTCTACGGACGGGCTCTGCATTTTGCTAAATATTTGAAGATGTCTTTGTTTCCTGAAAGATCAGACAACATACCTCAAGCTGTGCCAGTTGGGGGTGCAGGTTCAAAATCAGGAAGAATTTCTTCACTGAAAGGGCTGTCAGGAACTGGAACAGGCTGCCCAAGGAAGTGATGGAATCTCCTTCCCTGAAAGTGTTCCAGAAGAGTGGACACAGCACTTAGTGCTCTGGTTTACTTGGCAAGGTGTTGATCAGTCAGTGTTTAGACTCAATGATCCTGGAGATCTTTTCCAACCTTAATGATCCTATGATTTAAGAACCTTCTTGAATAATTCTGAATATTATTTTTTCACTAAATTTCCTTTAATGGGGAAATGGATGCCTTGTGTGAGTTGTGTGGCTTACACAGTTATGAATATCAAAATGATAGCTTTTGATCATATATATAACATGAAATGTAACATAAGGAACTAGTGAAGATAAACCTTTATTTTTAAGGTTTTTCAAATGTAAAAGTGATGTAGTAATTCAAAATTTATAGAAAAATAGAAAAAAAGGCAAATTGATATTTGCTCCTAAATGTAAATAATATAAAAGATATTTTTTAATTTGGTGATTCATTTAGTTCTGCTCTAATTTCACAGGATGATTTGCATCAGTTTATAAACTGCACAATAAAATTTTAGTATGGTTGTATACAAATTACTGGAATATAAATATTTGGAGAAATAAACAACCAACACACTTGGCTTGGTTTTAAAAGGAGTAAAATCTTTCTGAGCACACAAGCCTGAGGAAGTTGTTTTATAAAATGTCCCATCATGGAGTGGAAACTGACCTATACTTAAAAATATCACAATACTTTTGAAAAATCAAAGGAATTTTCTGTTTTCATTTAAAAATATTGATTTTAAAATTATTTGTTGTCAGTATCTATCTTGTGTCTCAACTTCAATGAACATCACTAATGTTTGCAGAAATCAATAAGGGCTTTTCCAAGTGTATAGCAAACAATTTTTCCTTTATGTTTTGTCCTAAAAGCTTTAACCTGGAAGTAATGGAATGGGTCACAGTCTGAGCCAGGGACCCAGTTTCCAGTAAGCATGTACAATCAATTCTTTGCCATGATTACCTTAAATGACTGTTACAAAAGATGGAGATCTTAGCTCTATAAGACATTACACATTCACAGCCTGTACTGAAGGAAAATCATACAATAAATTATTAGATCTGTTTTCTATTATCTGCAGATTTTCCTAAACAATTAGTAAAAGAGTCACACAAAGTTTGGCTAGTTCAGAGGAGCCTTAGCTGCTATTCCAATGAAGTGCAGACAACTAAAACCAGGAAACTAGTCAGGAATTGATGAGGCAATTAAAAAGAGCAATTACTCTAAAAAAAATCCCAAACAACACCACCACCAACAAGAAAAAAGGTGCATCAGATACACTGTTGGAGAAGTTACCCAGTGCTTTGAATATAGATACAGGAACACAGTTTTTCTTTCAGGAGAAACTGCATTGAAGTAGGTGAAAACTCCATGTTTAAGGCAAAGACAGGTCTGAATTTCAGTTTGGACTTACCAGCAGAATTTGTACAAATGTTTTTCACAATGGTGAGAGGAGCTGCATGGGCATCTGGAGTTGATCTTTCTCTACTTGCAAATCCCAGGGCTTAGTGAGAGGAAAAAACAGTAGTAAGTAGCAACTTACATAACATAGCATTTTGTCCAAAGCTATCCTGAAATTAAGAAAGATCAACCCAGAAAATTTGTTTCCAGCCTAGCCATAGAAGCTAGTCCTAAAGTTTTACAGTTTGAGGGGTTCATATTACAAATATTATGCTGGGTTGAACGTGTTATGCCACACTAGCACAGCACTTAAAAAGTGCAGTGGGTCAAAAAGGACTAAAGCTGACCTAGAACAAAGGAGATGCAAATATCCATTTAGACGCATTGATGAAGTTGTATTTGAGGCCAAGCAAAACAAAAGCAGAGGAGGGAGCGTGTTCGTGAGTGGGGTGTATTTGACATATAACAGGAATCAAGTCTGGCTAGTGGAAAGCTTGTTTGCTAAAGTCATTATCACTTCTTTTTCTTATTCCTGTATCTAAGCTTTCTGCCATTCTTCCTCTGAAACCTGAAACACATGCCTTAACACAGAATGTTCTTTTATCTTTCAAATCCCTCCTATCAGATGCAATTAAACAGATTGCACATATTTTAGGGATAAAAACCAGTGGAAAATTAGTCTCAGACAGGCAAAAATCGCATATTAACTTTATGCACTCACCCCTCCAAAAAGTTTTTATAATATTTTGAAGTGTTACCCACAGAACTAACAACATGGTCCCTGCCACGGATTTTAAGAGTGAAAGCAATGAGGTGGAAACAAAATGAAAAATGCCAACCCACAATTTCTCCAAGCATCTCTGTACTTCAGATTAAATGTATTTCATATGGCCAAAAGCAATTTTTTTATTTCCTAACCTGGATAATTTTTAAAGAGGTTTTAAATCCATTCATTGTCTTTCCATCAAAAGCCCATTTTTGTTATAATATTTGTAATTAAAAATTTATTGGTGTTGCAGAAAATATTGCTTAGGAATTGAATGACACTCAGCAGGCAAAGAAACCCTCTTTATGCAGATAGGTGGTTTAAGAGTTTGGTTCTTCTCAAATCCACCTATAAATTGCTCTTCTAGCTCTATGTCTCCATACACATCAGAACAGTCCAGAGCACTACATATCCAGCTTCCTCCGTCATGTACTGTGACATTTTGAAAACTGGTTGAAAAGCCCTAGCAGGAGGAAATTTTGCGGAAAACTTCCATTGAAATCCTGCCTAGCAGATTGCAGAAACAGAAAATACCTGATGGGGGTAGTTACACCTCACTTTATATCAGGCTGTTTTGTAGTATGAGTCATTTCTGTTGTAGAACTGGGTTAACAGGTAATTCATTTTGTTGAAAAATGTCAAGTCAGCTTTCATATTAAAGGATATGTAAATATACTTGTCCAGAAACCTTGGATCCAAATTACTTTTGCCTTATTAGTTACAATAATGTGATTGTGTCTTTCGTCTGGAACTGCTACCATATCTGAAGCACTGTGTTTTCAGAAGATTAATATCCTCTAAGTTAAAAGAATAAAAGAGTTCCAGTTCCCCCATGAGTCCTGGTGTTTGGATAAAAACCAGGGAAAATTCATGACCAAATCCACAACAGGTAATAACATAAAATTAACATGCTGAGGAGTTTTTAGGAATATTGCTAATTCAATGTGCCATATAAAATTTGACTCAGTGTTACTTACCTCCATTTGCAATGAAATAATTATTGCACATCTGACTCTATGTCATCTGAAATTCACTCAGCAAATGGCATTTGTTCAATGATCTCAGTGAGCCCTTGAGAAAGGAAGAATCTAAATAGTTTAATATCTTTTCTTGATCTGCCAGCTGCTGTCAATGTCAAGAAGCTGAACAAACACTCTTCATTCAAATGAATAGAATAGGACAAATGCAGATGATATTTTCTGAGAAGTACTGTTAATGCCTCTTTTAGGTCCCTATTTTGTTCTGTTAAGGTTGTGAGTGGCTGATCTTAAATGGAAATCTGGCTTTATTATAGATAGAAGAAAATACAGGCATTTAGATCCACGAAGATAGAAAGGTTCCCAACATCAGCTGAAATCAATGAGATTGAAGTGTTAAATATTTCTTGTCTGCTGATTTCCACGTGATTTTGTCACACAGATGCTATTTTTGACAGGATCTGGATATCTTTCAGCAGTAGGTTCTGACTTCTGACTAGGAAGGAAGCAGGCATCTGATCAAGGTAAGGAAAAATTATGGGAAAAATTGTCATTTGAAAGGCTAATCAGCACACACTCTAAGACAAGCCATTCACCTGTTGTTGGTTTCAGAGAATACAGTATTCTCTTAAACTTTTCTTACATATTTCAACATAGTAAGAACATTGATAAAACCAGAAACTCCCAATAAATATTTTGAACAAAACAAATACTTTGAAAAAAAAGTTCTTTGAATTTTGAACGATAATTTGAAAAAAAGTTCTATTACTATCACCATCCCATTAATTTGCCAAAGCCACTCTTCTGATCCCATGTTAGTGGCCAAGCTCAATACATCTTAAATTTCCTTTATGTAATCATGTAATATGGAATTAGGAATTCTATTTCATCTATGTCCTTGCCATTATATTTAAATCATAGAATCCATAATATACCATTCTTTTCCTTTATATGAATTTAAAGAATTTCAAAGATGAATTTAATTCAATTTCAGCTTCTCATGGTAGTGTGGAACGCACAAAAGACCTTGATTGTGTGTAAGCAGTCCTCAGCAATAATGAAAATATCCCTGTGTTAGCAACACTGTTTTCAGCACAAATACAAAACATAGCCCCATACCAAGCACTAGGAAGAAAATTACTCTATCCCAGTGAAAACCAGCACATAGTTTAAAGTGTGAAACACATTTACCACCAGAGTGTTTACAGTGGCTTTTCAGCTGTAGAGGGCATTTTTTTTTCTACTGTAAAAAGGCTACACTTTGAAGCAGAAGCACTTAAGCCTTAGTGGATCTATTGAGTGCTACAGAATACACTTTCTGTGCCTGATTACAGCATGTTTTAGAAGTACTCTAATAGATAGTGAGGTTACTTTGGGCCTTGCTGTCAACTTGTATCACAGAGTGCATCTAGCACAGGCAGCTCAGGAAAACTGGGTAGAGGAAAACAGAGCAGGTGTTGTGTCAGTAACACATTACCATGCTCGCTTCTGGGGCCAGGGGTGACTGAGGAATTTTAAAAAGGATATTTAGTCTTTTGGAGCAATAGGAGGAAGATTGGAAATTTGTATTGTACAAAATTCTTGACTTGGAAATATAGAACGAATTGTGCCATGATGTATATATTTATGCATTTTTTTAATTGATGTTCCACTAGAAGAAAAAAAATATCCATCAAACCTCAATATTTACATTTGTCTGATATTGATTGCAGAAAGAGAGGATCATACAAAAATATTCTGGTATTTCTGTTGTTGAAATTTTATGGGAGGTAGATTAAGTAGGGGATCTGGATCCAGCTCAGCTAAAGGTCTAGAAAAAGATACTGCTGATTTTTGCCATATTTACGTTAGGTCCTAAATAGGACTCTATATAGGAAGAAAAAACCCAAAAACACACAGAAAGAGAGAGAGAGTAAGGGTTAGACATTTCCAGAGCCATTCTTTCAGGGTTTTAACATAAAACAATTTAGGATCATACAATCTCAATGTCTGCTCAATCCTGGACATTCTACTAATTTTTTAGGTCAAAATAGAAAAGTACTCATACTGGTTGCACATCCCTTAGCATCACTGCTTTCCAGGCTCTTCCTGAGGTAGTCAGATCCAAACAAGACTAATGATGACCAAATCCAGAAGAATAACAGAACAATAAGCACTCAGTCATGTCACTGTGCCAATCACTCTTGGATTTTCAATATCGGATGCAGGAGATATTCCACTGATACAAAGGAAAAGCTATGACTTGGAGTTATTGCAGAAGCAAATTCATACATAAAACAAGTTACTCCACCTTTGTGCAGTATTTGGTCACTCAAAGACATCTAAAATAAGGAATAACTGCCTAATTTGCTTCTTGAACAATCACCTAATATGCTGAGCTGGAAGGGACCCACAAGATGAATAAGGAGCTGCGTGTGACCTGGATAGTCTGCCCTGGGGGAAAAAGTGCCTTACTCTGCTGTGCTGCCCTGCACAGCTCTCCTGCCCCCTCTGCAGCCCTCTTGTCACTGTTTCTCCAGGACACTGCAGGCTTTGGGCCCTCCCCAGGCAAGACTGAGGGTGAAGCGTGGCAGAGGGAAGTGGCCACCTCAGAACTTCCCCTCTGGTCCCTGAGATGTGCAGATCCTCCTCCTCCTGTGTAGCCTAAGCCCCGTGAGTCCCCAGGTGGAGAGATTGTGTTTGGGGTTATGAGAGGAACTCATGGCTGCTCCCTGGTTTCTGGTCCCAAACTATCAAACAAACAGCACAACTCTGCCTGTAGGGTACACTTGTGGGCAGCAGCACCACGGTAAAATCTCAGAAATGTGTCCACTACGTGAGCAACATGGTCAAAATATCTACAGCCAGTCTTGGCATTTGTACCAAGAACTGAAAAAACAGTCACTATTAACAGCATATGACTTGATATTTTGCTAAATTTAAAAAACTATATATTGTTTGCTTTGTTTTAGTTTTAGAGGAGTAAAAAAGCAAGCTCATGGAATGAAAGGTGAGAAGTAACTTCACCCAAACTCAGTCATGGTTTCTTCTCAGAATAGCAACATGGCCAGTATGTCCTTATGCATGCCACACTGCAAGCTAAATTATAACAGTTCCTGTTTAAAATATTTGTGTCTATGTAAAGGATTTATATGCTTCTCTTCTCAGTCATTACACATTAAAAGTCACAGTATCATATGAATTTACTCAGAAAATTCTCTTGTATAGACATGTTTTATGTGTAATAAAATGTTAACTAAATGTATCTGAATTTTAAATAACAATGCAGGGAAAAATGTAACTATCAGAAATACTTGTAATACAGACAGAGAGTTTCCATACATGAAAAATTACTGATTAATTCTTATTCAACTTGTCGAGTTATCTGATTTTGACAGTGAGATCTCTCAGTGGCATTCAACATATCACCACTCACTTTGCAGTGGAATTAAGTACCTACTCAACACTAAAGTGCTTGGCTGTTATTCGACCGTGTTTGCTCCTAATGCTTTTAAAATCCATTAGCTCTCATGGACCTTATTCAGATCGACAATGTTGTACAGAATGAACAGTTACCATTAGGTTAACTGGAAGACAAAACAAAACAAAAAAGTTAGCACTGAAAACCTGAGAGTTTATGTGTATTGATCAGGAAACGCCTGCTACAAAATAAATGTGAAACCACATAAAAGTGTAGGAACATCAATGCATTTCCAGGGCTGAAAAAATGAACATTTGTATCAGGGTTCCTCAGAATCAGTTTTTCTGATTTTTAACAGAGAATTGAGGGAGTAGATTGATGCCTGGTATAATTGATTATGCATTAACATTAGCTGAAGATGACATAAGGTGGTAATGTTATGCATATGATTTATTACAGTTATATACACTGGGTAATGCTACACCAACCAAACAATTATTACTGGCTGTATCAGCTCTCTGCATTGAAGCTGCTCTCATGTTTGATGTACAAGAATTTATTTATTCTGCAAAATCTCAAACAGACTATTCTTTATTATTTAAACAAGATGTGCATGTTTTATTATAAATTGCATCATAGTAAATAAGACTCCTGTGAATCACCTCTAAAATATCAGTCTCCATGTTCTAGGAGATGGGCAGAACATTTTCTCCAATATTAGTAAAGCAAGTACAAGTGTGTTTTGACTTCAGAAAAATAAGTAATAACTCTTCCTTCTCAGAAGCCTTTTGTATTCGATAAAATACTAAATATGCTACAACAACAACCCTCCAAACCCTTTCAATTCTTTAAGACCTTAAAGGTATGCTTTAAAGTTTTTGGATTTTGAATATATCTGACTCCAAAATAAAGTCAGGTACTGTACAGGCTGACCTCATGGATACTCAAACACAGACCAGGCTCTTTGGCTTACCAAAATCTCTGTATCACCTTCAAACAAAGGCATACTCCGAATATTTTGAAACCTTTGCAGAACTCTGTGTTGGAATCATGTCTCCATTATCTTGTCCTGCTCTCTAATTTTTAAGTGGTATCCTAAGAAAAAATATGAGAAACATATATGCTAAGAAAAACTTCATTTAAGATATCATTTCCACGGAATGATGAAAGAAAACCTATTAGATTTTCCATGTTGAAAGACCTAAGCTTATGGTTTGCTGTTGCTGTGGCACACCATGGCTGCCCTATTTCAACCTTGTTTCTTGACAGCAATTGTTAGGAATTCAGAAACTCCAGCAGAATAAATTGTCTAAAATTGGTTTATAGCTCTAGATCCAAAATTCCAGCTTTTTCAGCAATATAAGAATGTAATTTTTATACCATTCTTTATGAAAGAATGGAGTGTCTTGGGCAACAAGACTGAAGGATGGTTTGGTGACCTGGTATTGATGTACATCATGGGAAGAGATGTATACACACTAATAAGGCAGGAGAGAGCATGAAATGAAACTGCCAAAGGAGGAAATCAGTGCAGTTCGAGATGAAGATGAGATCTGTGCAGATCAACCCTAGACTGCATAAGGGCCAATGTGCACACATAAAACCCAGATATCACTGCTCCTGCTTCAGTGGGAGAACCAGCTTGATCCTGCTGCTCCTGACAGAGCCTTGCTGCTGCCATTGCTGTGTACCAAACCCATAGACACAGCACTTCTAATCAGTTGAAGCTAGAAGGATGTAGCTCTATTCTCTCTAGGATTAGGATAATCAAGTTTTCCATAGTGAGCATGGATATTGCTACACATGTTAATGCTATGCATTGAAGTAACAAGACGCCAATACCTAATGTAAGGAAAAATGAAATTGGACTAAAAGTGCTGTGGAAGAACAAGTGAGAAATGAACAAAACATTCAAACTGAGCCAAAGGGTTGTTAAAAGAAAGTGGACCTTTGATAATTTGTTCCTGTAAAAATTATTTATTTATTCTAAGAGATGAATATCAAAATTTAAAAGCTATTTCTGGAAAGTTAATTTCTCCTGGACAGGAGAATATTCCCCAACACCAACTCTGGATGTGCTGAATGATCAAGATAAGACAGTGATCTCTTACACTGACAGCTGTATCAAGTAGCACGAGTTTGATCAGTGAAGTTGTAAAATGTTTCCTTATGGCAGAAAGCAGGTAGCTTACCTGTGTCTCTAGGAGTTTAAGAGACTTTGTTGATAGATAAAGACAAAGACAGTTAAGAGATAGTTAACATAGGCTGCACTTGACTAACTCTACTTCTAATAAAATTAATAAAAGTCACCCCTAATATGCAGGTATCCAGAGAGAGAATATGCAGCTAAGCTGTATTTCTGTCTCCGACCACTTTAACTGAAGTGGAAACTGCTAAACAGGAACAAAAGGGAGTACTCAGTTTGCTTTGCTTGAACGTGCTCTTCTTAAGGCAAATTTGGCATTACTCTAAATTTATGATTTGTGAAAATATTCTTATTGCATCCTACATAGATAAGCATAAACAAAGTTTACTGCAAAGCTGTACACTGATGAAGAGTTTTGGAAAATTAAAGAAAGAAAGGCCATTCTCTAAGTGTAGACAATCAAAGCCATATCATCCCAAACTTTAGCTTTCTATCCATTGTAAGACACTTGCTTCAATGTAAGTACACTGCTAACTGGCTCTTTCTTGCAATAGCTGGAACTAATCTCCTGCAAATAAAGTCCTTGTATATGAAGCTGCTTTCATAGCATTTTTTTTGTCATTGATAAGTTTTCCTGAGTCACCTTTTTTTACCTTAATTTTCAGCCTTTTCACTGAGCATCTGTTAGATAAAATGAAGCCTATAATAAACATTTATGTCCCTCTTTATGCTGATTGTTGTTTACACCTATGTGGCAAGGCTGTAGGAATATATTGAATATTTATGTAGCAAGAAATTGCACCTCCAGACTATTAAACACTGACTGGAGCAGCTGGGATTCTCTAAATGCATTCAGACCACTAGCAGTATCCATAATTTATCTACATTACTAGCTGCACTTGCAAAGATTGTTCACTCTTTCTCCTCTAACACCTGATGACAGCAGAATGGGAGCACATCCTTTTTAACCACATTGACATCCCAATTTGTTTGGAATTGTATTCTGGTCTGCATTCTCATTACAATGAAGTAGCAATGTGAGAAAGTTGAAAGCCACTACCTGCTTCTTAAGAGAAAGAAGATGTTGTGGGGATTGCTGGCTTCTGCTCCCCCTTACTCCACTTCTGTGAGATGTCACCTGGAGTACTGTGCCCAGATCTTGGGGCTCAAACTTGGGAAGAACATGGACCTGCTGGAGTGAGTCCAGAGGAGGGACACGAAGAAGATCAAAGGGCTGGAGTACCTCCCTTTTGAGGAAAGGTTGAGTAAGTTGGGATTGTACAGACTGAAGAGGAGAAGGCTTTAGGGAGACCTTGGAAAAATACCTAAAGAGGGTTGCAAGAGAGCTGGAGACAGACATTTTTCAAAGGCATGGAGTGATGGGATAAGGAGCAGTGGCTTTAAACTGAAAGAGAGTACGTTTAGATTGGATACTAGGAAGGAATTCTTTACTGTGGAGGTGGTGAAGCACTGGAACATGTTTCCCAGATAAGTTGTGTTTGCCCACCCCTGGAAGTGTTCAGGGCCACATTGGACAGAACTTTGAGGAACCTAGTCTAGTGGAAGGTGTCCCTGTCCGTGACAGGATTGGAAACAGATGATCTCTAAGGTCTTCTCCAACCCAAATTATTCTATGATCCTGTGACTCTTTAGCAAAATTCTGATCAGCTGCAGTAAGTCAGTGCCAGCTCTTTTGCTGGAGTACAGTCAAAAGAACAGCGTGAATCAGAGTATACAATCAAGGGAACTTCTCTCTGCAAATATCTCTGGAACTTTACATTTTCTTTACATTTTTTCTCATTATCTAGTCAAATCTCAGTTTGCATTCATTCTACTGCAAAGCATATCCAGAAGGAAGTTCAAGGTGTTTTCCAGTCTATTCCTTTTCCTCAGTTTTATATGTATCACTAAGCACAGATATATATTTCAAAAAATAATAATAGAAATCATATTATAGTTCACTCTTTTTCATGCTTATTAATCTCAGAAGTGGGGTCTAGAACCTTAATAGCTAACTCACTTCTTTATCATGTAAAATTCATTAACAGGGGTTTGATTTCCTCTATATGTTTGGTTTTTCACTTATTTCTTTCATTGCATCTATTATCTAGTCATACTAAAAATACATTAATGTTAGATGATGTCCCATTTTTCTAGTGAGACTTGTTAACGAAATTACTTCAATTATACAGTGATTCCTCACCTTTAATTTATTTATGGAGTTCTAAGAAATGTACTTGCTCTAGTAAAATTCAAACTTTAACAGTGTTTCTGTTCAGCTTGACAAGTGATTCTGTACATTCAGAATCCACTCTCTGCTCTTTGCTGATTTTTCGTTCTTGCATGATTCTTATGAAAGCTAAATATAAAACTGTCTTTCCTCTATGACGGTGTAAAACATCATGTTTAGTTGTATATGATAAGTTTATTTATTTTAGTCCTGATCATACCAGATAAGGAATGGATTCTTATGATAACATATTCTGGGGAGACATTTCAAGGAGGCTTGTCAAGTTCAGCTTAAAAAAAAATTTCGATATTAGCAAGGATTAAAAAAATTGCAATATTAGCAGAAATAATTCATTTTTCTAAGTCAATGTAATCAGCAAAGAAATAAAAGGAGGGTCTTTCCCAATGCACCTCTTCAGGAATTTCTTTAAAGTCTTAGATTTTCCTGGTAGTGCAAATAGCAAACATAATAATAAATAATATCTATTTGTAGAAACCTGGTCTCTATGAAGTTAGCAGAAGAAAACTCTTCCATATTTTGACTAACTTGGGACTTTGACAGATGTCAGCTTTTGAATTCTTTTGGAACCACCTCTTAAAGCTAGACAGAATATTGCAAGATCACACTTGACACACAACAGAGATAAACTTTATATTATCTGTAGCTCACTACTTTAGCAGGAAATAATTGAATATAGAGGGATAGTACTCCCAACCTTAACATAACTCTTCAGATTTCAGGATGGCATTCACAAAGAGAGATTTTCTGCATTCAAGCCTCCATCTAGGTATACCAATATCAAGTTCTGGTAAGCATTGACACAGCATTTTTAAAACTGACAGTGATCTAATTAATTTTTAACTGGATAAGCCCAAATAAAAACTCTAAAGGGTTCAGAAAAGAAAATAGTCAAGAAAGTACTAATATCCATAAGAATAAAAAGTGTTGCAATGCTCTGTACTTTGGGGAAAATTCATTACATAATCAGGATTAAATATTTTTTATTACATGGATTATTTTTTTTTAACATAAAAGTATTTTGATCTTATCCTGTTCATCAACTTGGATACTGTAAGACTAGTAAATAAGTAATTTAAAAATAATTCCAGCATCCAGGGCCTGAGTTTTCTTATCAATTGAGATGAAAAGACCACAAGATTCAGGATTAGTGATAAAATGATTAAGCACTTTGAGTGCACAGAAAGCGTGTAAGAGAAAGAACTGCTGAACAAAACGTGTCTAAGTGTATGAATATAAAGTGATGGACCTCTTTTTCAGAAGGTGTAAAATAGCTCATTGTTCATTTTTCATCAGCACTGAGCTATTTGCATTGATCTTGGAGACTGCTGTGTTTTTAGAACTTTCAATATTGCAAATGATTAAGGAAAATCACTGATGTTACAAACAGAACAATACCTCCTCCAAGCAGATGCAATGTCAGCTTCCTCAATTTCTCTTTGTGGCTTTGGATAATCTATCTCCAGTCTTTTCTTGGAAATCCTGTAACAGATGTTAGGTCATCACAAATAGGTAAGCAAGAATGCCCAGGAAACAACATCTTATATTTATTTCTAATAAAATAAATGCATTATGTAACAGATAAACCCCTCTAAACTGCAATGTGCACTACATTAAACAAAGATTTGTAGATATATATTTCTGGAATCTCTGTCAGAACAATGAGAATATCAGGGAACCATAAACTTATATGTTTGTATCTTTTCCAGGTTAAAAGAGCATTGACTGCACAATTTCAGTGAATTCCTGAGATACAATTCAGGGAGTTTCAAGCCTTTAACTAATGTGTTTACCAGTCTGTTACCCAATTGTAAATATGCTTGTTACTTTTCAGAGCAATCATTTGGCGACATATTTATTAATGTCATTATACCAAAAAGCTCATTGGACACACAGGGATAGGAGTGATATGTTTGCTCTGTACTAATGTAGTTTATCAAACATGTCTTTTGCCAGTACTAAAAAAGGCTGTAGGCCTGGTGCTTATCTGACAGTGTAAGGTCCTAGGATTTGTCTGAGCTTGCCTTGAATTTTTAGCTTTTTAGCTTTTGCAAAGGTATGTAGGCAGTGCATGATGGACAATAGCCCTTGAAGTTAAGCAAGGATATTAACTCAGTGTGGCATCCCACCTAGTCTGTACTCCAGGAACACTGGTATTGTCAGCTTAGAATCCAGGGGAGTTTTAGAAAAGACATAGCTATTGTTAAAGTATTTTTCACAATTTTTTTTAAAACCCTATTTTTAAGGAAGCTTTTTCTGTATTAATTTGAACTATGACTGCATCTAGGCTAGTAATAGCTGTTCATTGGCTTTCATTATATTCTCAGGATTTTAATTAGTATGAGAAGCTGTTTGCTTTATATAAAAGATGTACTATATTTTTGTTTATATTAATATGGTGAGTATAATATTGCATGCATACATATTAAGAAACTTGCAAATTTAAGATAATTATTTGCATCCAGTGCAAATGCATATGCAGCAAAACAGGCCCAGAGTTCATGGCAGCCTTCTGAACAGTAGTGTGTCTTAAGCTGTATGCATGCTGAAAAGGAATGTTTCAAGAGGGTAACGTTCTTCATTAGCAGTTTGAAATTGCCCTAAATCAAACAAATTAATAGAGAGGGTTAGATTGACAATGCTTTTTCTAGAAAACAGCAGAGAGAGGTCACAATTATTTGAAGACCATCTTAGGATGGAAACTAAGGATGTTAGATTGTCTGTCTAGACTTGTGCACAAAGATCTGCTAACACACCCACTTTGTTCCTTGCAGAGCCCAGTTTGATGTTTGCTGAAGCCTCTGAATCCAGTCTTGACAACAGCCTCAGTGGACAAAAACCCTGCCCTGAAACCATGTAGACAAAACAAGATTCTCTGTGTATCCCTTTATATCCATTTACCTTTAAAGTCCTTAAGAAGTATGGAAATGATCCCTTCCAAATTTTAAACATAGGGAAATAAAGACCTGAAAGATATGATTTGACTGGGATAATGCAATGCCTGTTGGTCTGACCTAAGAAGTACTTTATGAGACATTCTTTTTAGGCATATTCAAAAAGAAAAATAGCATAGAAGTTATTATTTTCATCATGTATCCATGTTTTATATTGCCCAGAACTCAATTAAAATCAGGCCCCATTATACAAGCACAATCAAAACCATATATCAGAGAAAATTTTATGCCATATAAATGAAAATGTCTTTAATTGTGCTTTTCAGAGTTACATATACGGTCTTGTGATAATTTCTACCAAGATTATTTTTATTCATAAGTGGTCAAGCCAGTAACATTTCTAAAATGGAAGGTTTTATTATGGAAGAATAAATGTCATTCTTTTGCTTACAAAAAAGCAGCAAAGAAAACCAGGTCAAGCAATGCTACTTCAGAGAATTGTCTTACTAAGATGATTATTTTGCTTATTCGTAACCAAAAAAAACCAGCTTTAATTATCTGCAATCAGAGCTGTTCAAAATGTTTGTAATAGAGATCCACTGGACCTGAGAAGATATTACTTTAGCAAAACCAGGCATGCACTCTGTGTTTGTGGCTTTGGCAACACGATGACACAAATGCAGTACCCTAACAGGCATTATGTAGAATATGCATTGCCTCATTTACAATTTTTTGCTCATTTTCACTTGATTGTCTTACATATGCTCATCCCACTTGATAAATCTGCTCAGCCTCTCTGCTAAATCTACCTTCACAGACATCCTGATTTTCAATCTAACAGTTTCATGCCATTTTCTCCCAGGCTTCCTTCATCTTCTGAATACTGTCTCTGTTCTTCACACCACAGAACTGTCTGAAATCCAGCAAAGGCAAATGCAGGGTCCTGCACATGGGGTAGAGTAACTCCATGCACCAGCGCCGGCTGAGGGTCCACCTGCTGAGCAGCAGCTCTGTGGAGAAGGACCTGGGGTTGGTTCCAGGGGCACAGGAAGCTGTCCATGAGCCAGCAGTGTGCCCCAGGGGCCAAGAAGTGAAGCAGGGTCCTGAATTTCGAGGAGCTAGACTGGAATAATGACACTCTTACTGATGCATTATCATGGCGTATTCACGTTTATTCATTCTGTTCATCTCTTATATGTGATAAAATAGTTTACATTCTTTCTTGAAGAACATTCCACCTAACTGGTTACAGTTTTTCAACTTATCTCTAAACTATTCTTTTATTGGCATAAGGTTACAGATGGGTAAGGCAGAGGTTAGGCTATTTCTGCCTTCATGGCTCCGTCCTCTCAAGGTTATCTCAAGGTCACAGGCCCTTGCAGGCCTCAGTTAGGCCACAGCCAGGCCAAGGTTGGATTGTTCAGACTTTCCAGGGGCACTGCCTGTCCCTGGTCGATAAAAAATTCTTCTACAGAGAAGGTCAAAGGAATCCTGGGGTGTATTAGGAAGAGCATTGCCAGAAGGTGAAGGAAGAGAAAAAAAGAAGCCTCTTCTTTTTAAGGAATATGGACTGTATTCATTAAATGATAGTCTGCTGTAGATTCCTAAGCTAATTAAATTTTTTTTTCAGCTTCCAACATAGACTCATCTGGTATAGGAGCAAACACATTAAAAATGCACTGGTTAGGGAGCTCTTTGTGTGTTATTCTAAACATCATCACTTGGAAATCCACATCATTTTGCCCTGGGAGGGATCACACATTCCTCTCATGCTCTCAGAAACTCAAATATTTCCATTCCTATTTTCACTCTTTGGATCCTCAGTTTGAGCTTTCTAAAATGAGTTATGTGCAGCATGATTTCTACATCAACCATTAACAATGCTCATAATTAAGTCCATCTCTCAAGTTATATTTAATAGAGTCTTAAAGCAATGTTTCCTACTGTCACCAGAGTATTCATTATATATTTAACATAGAAATAAATTTTTTTTAGTCATCACAATTTTTTACTATCAATTTAATTTAAATAAAGGCTGGGCAAGTGAGCAAGACAAAAAATTAAATCCAGCTGACCTTATTGATTAGAGAGATCTGACCCTCAAACTAAGCTTTATTAATTATCCCAGCTTCCACTTCAGAAAGTAGAAATTCAAAAGTTTTAATTACATTTCTTCACTATGTGAAGCATCAACATCATTTATGATGTCTATATAATTACAGACTCATTAACTGCATGCTGTCTTTACTGTAACAGGTACTGTGTCTTCAATTTACACATGATGATGCAGTTTGGGAGTATTATAATCCTAAGAGTGACTAAATTTAAGGATTGCTAAAATTGTACAGTGATGTCTGCAACATTAATCCAAACGAAGGGGAAAACCAGTTAAGAAGTCTAATTAAGGATTCAGGTTTCTTGCAAATCAGTTTTCAGGACACCCCACAAATTCTACTGATTTCATCTACAAGGCAGAGGCACCTAAAGTGCCAACCACTAGATCCTGATGGATTTTCTACACTAGACAAATGTGATAGACAATGTTTATTGCAAAGTTTTCCAGAAAAGATATTCTGGTTATTACTTGACAGAAGAAGATGGAAGATTTGATATGTGACTGAAGTGCATACTCACAACTGAGAAAGTTGAAGGGGGAGGAAAAAAAATTCAAAACATACAAGTATCTCTTCTACTTTAAATATTTCTTGATTCTGTAATACATACATTCATCATTGATTGTAAGGTGTAAGGACCAATTCTAAATACCTTTTTAGACAACAGTACAGCCAAATCCAGACTTATAAAGATTTTTTTCCACCACCTTGAAGTGTATTCATAGTAAACTACTTTTCATCTGTTATTCTACTTTCTAGATGTTTAGGATATATCTGGCTCTAAGGAAGCCTTACATCTTCTTGCTGAAATGTCAAATGGTCCCCAAACATGTTTTTGTCCTTGAACACAAACTTTTCTGTACTTATTTTTGGTGTATGGTGACTCTAGCAATTTCAATGTCATTAACATGATATGATATCAAATGATTATATATTTGCTGATTTCACAAAAATGTGCAATTGTCCATGCAAAACATGGTTATGTGATTTTTTTTTTTATACTGAACAAAGAAAAAAAGAGATCCGTGAAAGACCAAACAGGAGCATGTACCTTTTCAAAACAGACATAAAATAGTATAAATATAAAATATTTACAGTCGTTAATGGAAATGTATGTGAATTTGCCAGCTGAAAAGAGATAGAAAATGGTGCTTAAACAGAGATTATGCTTCAACCATCCATGGACATCTGAAAGCAGTGATTCTTCCTCTACCTCAAATCCTGCTTTTCCAATGTGCATTAATTGGTCTGGTGGATTTCACTCAAGAAACTGTTACATAGAAAGTTCAGGAGGCAAGTATCTTTACCATCTCAAGCTTCAAATACATTAGTAGGTAAATAACTATGCCTAACTACTGCTGAGTAAGTCACCAGATTAACTCAAGTGACAACTCATATTTCAGACTATCTAAAAACTTACTGATGTTTCTGCTCTTAAAATAAGTGGTCCTTTGAACTACCACTTTATTTGCCATGCTAATTGTACCATCCACTGGAACAAGGTTCAAATCAGCAAGGCCTTAAATAAGAAAAACAAGTCAGGAATATATGGAGCTTCTGAGAGGTCTTGTAATTATTTTCTAGCCCAACTAATTGTATACTCATTTACCCACCAGGAAAAATTTTCTTAGTTTCTTGCTAAACCTCACTTCTAGTAATGAATATAAAATTACAAATACTTGGTTAATAGAATTTTTGAAGTCAGTTGTTTGCATAAAGAAATTTTAGTGCTGACAAAACATGAAGATGTCAAGAAAAAATTAACTTATTTGTTTCCCTCCTAGCTTTCTTCCAATGACTCATCCTGTCACTTTTAGACAGAAATGAAAAAAAACCACACACCAAAAAAAAACCAAAAAACACCAAAATGCACCTGTTTGCTTTATTTTCTTAAATAATGAGCCAAAATCTAGACATTTAAGAATTTATGTGAAATTACATTTTTCCTTGAATGAATGTCAGATGGCCTAAGAAAAGGGCATTGAGAATCAAATGGCAGATCCCCCAGTAAGAAACATACTTCAACACTAATTGACCAAGTAACAGAAAATGCGAAATTTAACTAGGTCTATGAATGTTCTACTGTTAAAAGATGGAAAGGGAATGAAGTCTTCTTCTTCCTTCAGGGAGGAGAGGTCAGCTCTATCTATCCTTGTTTGTGTACACCTGAAATTCCATACCCTGCAGTTCTTTTCAGTAGGGATTTGTGCACGACCTCCCCATGTGACTGACAAATGGCTGTGGATGAGCCAAGCAGGAAAGCCTTGAAACATGTTGTGCAGTAAATTTATCTTTTTGGTCAGGTGTGAATTCCTGTTTGACTGTCAAACCTAAATTCACCAAGACAGGTTGAACACCTCTGTGCCCAAAAGCAGCGGCTCTGTTGTCAGGAGCACAGGTACTAATGGCACGTTCTGGTCTGACTTTCTGTCTGAAGAGCCAGAACCTGGCACAGGATGAGCTGAGGAGGGAGGAATTCATATTGAGCCAAAATGAATTGCTCATACCAACAGAGAGGTATTTGCAGGTTTGGCCTCAAAGTTGCTCCCAGTGTAACAGGTCTTACTGGACACTGGTTCAGAGCGGCAAAAACCAAATTCCAAAGATTCCTTGTTGTCAAACTGACATGGTCCAGTTTCCTTGATCGTTAGAGAATGATTTTTTTGCAGCTAAGACATAATACCTGGGGAAGCCAGAAATTTTGTGCTTGGTCTTAAGAGATGGCCAGTATCCACAAGCTCTTATTCCATTTTGCCTGTTTTTTATGGTATGAGATTATGAACATTATCTCACTCCATTGGATTGTGTCCCCCTCATTCCTCCTTTTTTTATCTTCTTTTCCCGAATAATGGGGTTATATATAGCCAAGACTTTCTTAAAGGCTACATGTGAGGAAAAAACACTTGAAAAAGTAACTGAAAAGATTACATTTTAAATACAAGAGTGAGAGTACAGCCCAAGGTGAGGGTTCTATATGGTTGTTTTGGGGGTTTTTTTTTGAAAAATAGATTTTAAGACAGTTTCCTGTGTGGAAAGCCAATGAAATGACACGATATTTACATTCTAGAACTTGTGCTTTTCCCTCCAGAAGAAAATTTAGTAATCTTTTACCACCTTTTTCTCTTGGAATATTTTCATTATAGGAAATCAACATTATAAATGAGAAGTAAAGTTTCCAGGAAAGTAGAAAGACATATATGCAAATATGCATGTGTGGTTTTAAGTCCACAAATTGCATAAATCTGAAAAATAAATAGTTACTGATTACAAAGCACAGTAGTGAAAACTGTAGTATCCAAAAGCTAAATTTATGTTACTGCAGCATATAGAGAGTCCTAAATCTCACCTCTTTAAAGAAAATTGAGGAACTTCAATGTCTGCTGGTTACAGATCCACTACACTGGGTTTCTCTCTCCCTACCTTTCAGCCGACTATGATTTTTAACTCCACCTTCCAGCATACAGATACTTATCATACAGTTACTTATATCTCACCATCTACAGACAGGACCAACAGAGAACCAATTCTTTGCCTCAAGCTTGCCTGGGAATCGCGATGGAGAGTCAGGAGAGAAGGTTTTGAAAGAGCTGTTGCTGCAGACTTGCTGTGCTGGCAGAGCTCTGGAGGGATGAGTGTTTCAGCCAGAGGTACACACACACCACCAACAGATATGTGTGCAGTCTCCCCCGCAGGAAAAACATTTTCTGTGAAAAGTGAAAACAAAGCTGAATTTGAGCAGAGATGGTTTCTTGCTACTGTCACCGATTGCTTACTTCAGAAACATCAAATTAACATGTTTTATGAAATAAGGGGGAAATGATTCAAGCACAATGATTAAACCTGTTATATGGTCAGGTTTGCTTACAAGCTTGAGCCCTCAGAGAAGTCAGAATTCTTTGAAAGCTGAGAGAACATCTTTGTTTTCTGTATGTTTCCTCTTCCAAGAGTCAACAAAAGCTCAGCTACAAACAACTAGCTCAAATGCCATTCTATGTGTGAATAAAAGAGATTAAGAAATTTGAACTTTGAATAACAATAAACTACAGACTCTACCTCCAACTGAGAGCTTTATTCTTTCCAAAGATAATTTTTTTGCTCATTAAGCACAAAAGAATCCTGTGTCTTTGTATTAGGAGAAATCAAAAGCAGGACCAGTCAAAGCAAAAGATAAACAAGATATATATATATATATATATTTTCTCCAAAAGAGCTTTTAAAGTTATCCAAATATTTCCTGTTTAGTCTGTATCCTGATGAATCTGAGACAATTTTTTCCCTATTCATTAGCAGTGTTGTTGATTAAAGCAACACAGATATTGATAACAATATTTAACATCAACAGGATTTGCAAATTCCAAAATTCCAGTTAGACCAACTTCCTAAAAAAGTCAATCAGACTCGCAAGGCCAGATTTGTATCAGATGTCTTCAACCCAGTTTGTCTCAGGTGGCATTTTCTTCTGATATTAGATAGCAATGTCAAATTTTGATTTGCTCTGTAGTGATTAATTCAAGTTGCAGGTTAATTCAACTTCTGAAACTCCAGTCTTTCCCCTGTTAAACAATAATGGAAGAGGTCATGACAGGTGTAACTGTATTTCCACTGACGATGCGTATCTGAGATATGCTTTGACTTACAGTTTAACCAAGACCAACATTCTGCTTTTTCACTGCTGTAGCTGTGATAAATTAAAATTGTGCTATATTCAGTCCTGTTCAAAAGTTTACAGAAGGGATATTATCTGTCTTATAAATCCAGCAATGATTAAATTCAGTGATTACAAGGAATGACATTACACTCAAAAAGGCAGTCAAAAAAGAAATGATAGGTCAAACCTCTTAGGTATATCTTTAATTCATAAACTCTATATTACACTCCTTTGTGCAAAATATCTATTCAAGGCACCTTTTTGTCCTGGTCTTGAAATCTGTCTGTAAAATCAATTACCTCATCACCCCATGGGAACTTACTGCAGGCCTCTCATTCATTGACCTTAATATACTGTAAGGATCTGAGAAAGCAACTGAAGATTGATCTGTTAGAAGGACTTTGCCAGATAAAGTCATCTTCTTCCTACCATGTCAATAGAAAGGTAAATCTGCTTTGATACTTCCACAAACTGAACTGGTAGTTTCAGTTTGCACCTGCTGTGGTTTAGCCAGCTGTGTCAGGATGAAGTTTGAGACTAAACCAAACATTTATGTGCCTGAATGAATGCTTTTTTTCATGTAATGTAGATATCTTGGGCCCCATTATTGTCAATGCATACCCACTCAATATAGTCAGTGGAGCCAGAGCAAGAACAGTGCTCTCCTGAACACAGTCTTTGAATTACTGACTGAATCTTCCTTACAGATGCACATACACTTCTCCTTTGGATGTGTTGGTTTATTCTGTGCTTCAGTGTACAAAATGAGAGCAAACAAGAAAACAAACTAAAAGTCCAATTTTTTTTTTTATAAGTGTATGCAGTAATCACCACTGGGTGTCTGTAAGGACTTGGGCAAGGAAATCATGGGCAAAATAAAATATTATTAAAATGAATTAAATACCAGACTTGCACATGCAGTACCACTACCTAGTTTTCGTGCCTGAATACAGCCAAAATCCCATCTGCATTGACTATAGGATTGTGTATTTCAGCCTAACTATTGGCTTCATAATGCAAAGTTGTCACTAATTCTTCTATACATTTATTGAAAAAGTGATTTCATGCCAGCCCTTAGCTCTACATTATTACATGCTTTTTCATTAAACTATTTATTGATTGATTGCATGTTTTATCATTCAAATATACAGTTTTGAATTCTCTAATATTTTTACAATTTTTTTCCAAAGGTTAGCTACAGTCAAAATTTGGGTTTCTCCCGGGCAATTTAAAAATGTTTTTCCACACGTTCTTCCTTGTCTCTTCTGTAGTCTTTACTCTTATCTCATAAGCCTTGTTGTGCTGGGATTTTTCTGAGGAAGTTCAAATGCATAGGAATGAGAGCTGAACTCAGTTACCACCAATAATTTAGTTTCTGTTCCAATCCACTTTTGATGGAGAAGGGTACCTCAGAATACAGCCACTGCTTCATTCCAGCTGCCAGGAACACAGCAGAAAATTGAACTGGAGAAGTTCTTTGATAGTTTCAGGCATATAGTTTAAACATTTCAGTCCCTCTTAGACACTTTAATAAAGACCCCAAGGCCTGAAAGCAACTGTTGGGAGCTGAAAATAAAAGAAAGTATTTGCTAAGTAAGAAGCAAGCCTTTCTTACAGCTGGGTACAGTCGAATGCCAATGGAATTACTTCATCCATTAATGGCTAGGTTTTGTTTCCTTCCTAAAGAGAGACTCATCCATGTGAAAATTTTTTAAAAAGGCTTTAGACTTGCTTTTAAACCTTATGCTCACATTAATTGTCTTCATATTTTACTATTCAATTTGTGAATGTGTCTGACTATAGTCACACATATTAAGAGTGCACTACTACCACAGAATAAGGATCAGCTAAAGGCAAAAGTACTTTAAAAATCTCAGGAACTGTTATATTTAAGTATGGTTTTATTTAGAAATATCACAATTGTAAGAAAAATAAGAGAAATAAGACCATTTATATATATCATATATATATTGCACCTAATCTGTTTGCTTTAGGTCAGATTTTCTTGGAGAATCAACTCAACCATTTCACCTGCAAATACATAAATCTAAGACTTCAAACTGTTGAGATGGAAGCTTCTGTAGAGGACTGTGTGAAATCCCCTTGCAAAGCTTTAAGTAGCTCCCTTGGGTTTTACCATACACAACCATCAGCACAAAACCAAGAGCCTTCACATTCCTAATTTTCACTAAACGAAACAACTTCAGATCTGCCTGGGTCTCTGTGCACAAAATTCTCCTTCTGACTGAGAGCACTAATGCCTGGTGTTGAAATCTAAATGCTCCTTTCCTATAACAGGGCCAAATAATTATCTCCTATATTTGGGTATAAAATATTTCCCGTAATTCCAATAAACTTAATCAATATTGCTTATTTTTTCATGTGATAACTGCACAATAAATCAGAAATTATCAATCCCATCCCTGGTTCTATGCCAAGAAATTCCAGCCTGGACTGTGCACAATCTGAGAACCATCTGTTCCTACCATTTCATTTATTATCTGGGACTGCTATATCCTACATAGTGTGTAGCTGAACTACTAACACTTAAGCTTCTGAGCAACAACTTAGACTTGATTTCAGCTGATGTCAGGCTAGGGTGAGGTAGAAGCAGAATATGTAGTGAAACTCTGGCTCTTTAAGTTTTCATTTAATCACATGCTAATAGTAGCAAATAGGATGCAAATAAGCTGTTCTTCCTGACATTTCTGTATACTTTTTAACAGAGTATTCTTCCTGTGAACTTCTTTCCTAACCCCAGATTAGGGTGAGGAAGAGAAATAAAAACACTGGATTTATTTAAAACTTAAAGCTGAAGAAGATTCTCTGGAGATGCAAGTTTCAAGCAGAAGCAAACAAAATTAACATTGCAGATAAAAAAAATCTAGTCCCTGATGTGGAGCCTGCAGAGCCAGTGCATGACAAATGTGCTGATACTACATGATTTACCAGTGTCCAGGCTCCTTGGTCAAATCCAGACCATTAGAAATAAAAGTATCTACTCAAGGATGCTAGAAACATTTAGATATTACAGGACAAAGTCAGTGAGATGTTAATGTCATATGAGATATAAAATCTGATCAAATCTGAAAAAAAAAATTATTCATCCTCTCTACAGACAGAAAGTTTGCACAGTAATATTGTCAAAAGCTCCACTGGATGTGTTAAGATTCATGCAACACGTCAAAGGCTACTGAGAAATTGGCTCCCTATTTTCATTTGCCCATGAAGAGTTTACTGTTTGTTATTTTATAGTATATTTATTATTTTTCCTTAGTCTGAAATAAAAATTATCCAGTGGAATATATCCATGTCTGATATTTTGGCATATTTTACTGTTTTAACACCAGCTGGCTCCTAAGGAACATGGAGCTGCTTACTCACTCTCCCTCCTAGGTGGGATGAGGAAGAGAGTCAGAAGAGTAAAAGTGAGAAAATTTGTGGGTTGAGGCAGAGGAAGTTTAATAAGTAATGCAAAAGCCATGACCACAAGCAAAGCAGAATAAGGAATTCATTCCCTGCTTCTCATCCTGAGGCAAGTGTTCAGCAATCCCCAGGAAAACCAGGCTCCATCACATGCGATGGTTACTTGGGAAGACAAATATATTTTCTCTCAATGTTCTCCTGCCTCTGCCTTCTTCCCTCAGCTTTATATGCAGGCTATGATACCATATGACATGGAACATCCCCCTGGTCAGTTCGTGTCAGCTGTCCTAGATCTGCCCCCTCCAAACTTCTTAGGCCTACTCACTGCCGGGGTGGTGTGAGCAGCACAAAAGGGCTTTACACTTCATAAGCACTGCTTGGTGATAACAGCCACAGAACAAGGTTGGAAGGGATTATTTGATGCAACCTCCTCCTTCACACAGGGTCATCCTAGAGCACATTGCACAGGACTGCATCCAGACAGCTCCTGAGTGTTTCCAAAGAAAAAGACTCCACAACCTCTATGGCAGTCATGCACAAAGAAGAGAAGAAGTTCTTCTTTATGCCCCAGGCCAACTTCCTGTGAATCACTTTCTGCCTGTTGCCTCTTGTCCTGTTGCTGGGCACCACTGAGCAGAGCCTGGATCCTTCCTCTGGGCACCCTCCTGTCAGACACTGACAGACACTGATGAGGTCCCCTCTCAGTCACCTCTTCTCGAGGCTGAACAGGCCCAGCTCCCTCAGCCTTTCCTCGTGAGAGAGATGCTCCACTCCCTGAATCATCTTTGTTGCCCTCCACTGGACCCTCTCCAGGAGCTCCAGGTCTCCATTGGGCTGAGGAGCCCAGAACTGGACACAGCCCTCCAGCTGTGGCCTCAGCAGGGCTGAGCAGAGGCCAGGATCACCTCCCTTGGCCTCTGGCAATGCTCCTCCTAATGCCCCCAGGACACCGCTGGCCTTCCTGGCCCCAAGGAAGGGCACACTGCTGGCTCTGGGACTGCTCGTTATTACAAAATTAGTTTGTAACAAAAATATCCCTGAATTTTCAATACTGTTTCCAGCACATAGTGAAAACATAGCCCCTACTAGCAGTTTTGGAAAAAAATTGACTCTATCACAGTCAAAACCAGCAGAGGTAGGCAAGTGATAATTGTGAGAAAATCAACAGTCAATAGAGAAGGAACAAGACTGTTCTAATACTGGGCTGTCAAAAGAAACTGCTGTTTGGTAATTCTGGATAAGTCAAGACTGTACAAATGTTCTAGAAGGCAATGTGAAAATGAGTGCTGATAAATTATGCTTTCACCTCTGTGTCATTCCTTTTTTCCAGAAATGCATATAGATAGATAATGATTTGCCTGTATTTACTCATTTATTTGAAAGAAGGTCTCCTAAAATATTATTAAATTATTTTTGCTATATAGATTTAATAACTGCCTTCAAAGTACTAAAAAATTATAAAAACAAGCATGCTTACACTTTTTATTTCATCAGTTGTCTTTGAACAATGTGTAAACAAACTCACTGTTTAGTTTAGCAATTCTCTTCAGATGTGTGCAATATACATTATTTAAACGAATTTGAATACTAGTGACTTTTCAGAAGACACAAATACAGCAAGATGTGCATCAATTTTAAAGGAGAATTAATTTTGGTTTTGAAAAATTTCATCTCCTTTAAGAACATCAACATATTTCAACATACTTTTCTCAGTAAGGCTGTTGACATACAATGAGTCTTCACTGACATTAAAGATATTGTCTTTTTAATGTCTGTGTGTATAAAGAATCTGAGGGCTGTCCTTGTATGCTAATCAAATTGCAGTTTGAGAGACTATACTCTTGAGAGACTATAATTGAGAGAATTTTCCACTGTTGTTACAAGATATTTTTTCTACCACTCCAGGTCTTACTTGCTAAAGACCTTGATTGTTGACAAAAATTACTCCCAAACTGCTTTGAAATATTTCTAAAGCAAAAAGGTATAAGCACAACGTGAGAGAATGTCTTCTGCACCAGATGATGCTTAAAAAGAGTCAGTCAAAAAATCCAAAAACAATAGGCAGTTGATTTTAAAATTGGTTATTTCTAAATCAGTCTTCAATCTTTAAAGCACATTACAATAAATAACCCCCAATTTTACATGCAGTTACTCTTTTGCCATGAATTTCTTAACACAGGCAAAACTCATAGCAGACATATCAAGTGTTGTGGGGTAAAAACTGTAGTAAAATAAACATATCAGTAAATGGAATGGAAAAAACAGCAGCTAATATTTAGTAAATTCAAACTCAATTCTACAATCTACTGTATCTTATTTGATGCCGATCAAACCATTGTCTAGGATTTTGACAAGAGTAAATTAGGACAAGTTCCCAGCTAATAAAATGCCAAGTCTGTAAATGACATCAAAGGCTTCTCTGTTTGCAAAATAAATAAATCCCACTTCTTTAAAATCACTTTGTGGTAACTCTGGATTTATAAGGAACTTTTTCTTGACTGTAGCTCATTGTTCCTCCTGCTGTAAATCCTAATCAAATTTGCATTATTTAATGAGTTCATATTTACTGCCTTTTCTTTCAAAGTGAAGAGAAAGAAGTGATGGTAGGATGGCTCACAGGCAGCTAGACATAAGCCTTACTCATCCTTTTTAAAGTAGAAATACAGAAATGAAGGATGTATGTCACATACATTTGGATGCCACTACGCTGTCTTTTGCTGCCTTCTGTTTATTTTAAATATGACCCTTGAGAATGACCCTGCATTGTTGCTACTTAGGGTTGCAACTGGGATTAGTATAATGTGATTCACAAACACTGCTGTCCTAGGGTGACTAAACCAGGACAGGTGCCCAGGGGAAAATAATTTCCCTTGATATCAAAAATACTTCAAGTTTTCTGCAGTATTGTTGCAGGAAGTCTGTTGTGCTGGACTCATCCTCTTCCAGGCAACCCATCTTCTGGTAACATCCTGAAGAGGCTCTTACACTACATGCCAATTGTACACATAATTTGTGTAGGCAACTTGTTTGCAGACTGCCAATCTGTCCTTCAGGCCTATGAGGTGTAAGACCGAGGGCCTAGAAGCAGCTCAGTTTCAGGGCAGTTTGCTTAAAACATAGGATCTGTTATGGTTCTCTTTATGAAGGTTAGAAACACAACCACCCTGTGAAAGGGGAAAACAAAAAAAAAGGATTCCAGGAAACAGCAAGGCAAAATTTATTTCTTTATATGAGCAAACCCAGTTTTGGCTGTTTCCATTAAGACACAAATCTGCTCATGTAAAATCTTTCTTCTGCATCTCTTAAAATATAAAAGAACAAACATTCCACATTAAAATATCACATGTTAAAAGGACTCAAAGGCTGTAATAGAATGTTAGTTAGAGAATGAGTCTGAAGAACTTGAAAACCAGCCCATGAAGGAATATAATTACTTTTCTTTTTGTTGATTTAAACCTTCTCTTAAAGAGCCTTCAGTTCGAATATTTTCTGGAAACCTCTACTATTTTCCAAAAATCATCCTGTATTTTTGGTAAGTTCTGGCCAAGCCAAACCATACATTGCATATGCTCACTTGTAATCACAATGTGCTACCCACATGATGAGCAGATGGATACAATTCCCTGTAAAGAATGTGACACTGACTTGTCCTGGTCTTACATCTGAAGGAGTCTGGAGTAGGGTTGTAACACTGTACAGCACAATGGTTCTTTTTTTTTCTCAAGAGCCCTTAAGTCAATCTAGGATTACAAGAAAGTGTGTCTGTTCTTTGGCAAAGAAATTAAAAGTGTAGAAGAGGAAAAAGAAAATTCATTCTTACATTCACTATTTTTTTTGGACTAAAAACTCATCCTTGGTTGAGATGTTCAATGCACAGGACTGTGGTGCTGGCTGTCTCTGTGTGTATGCAACACATATGAAAGAACCAAAGCTGTCCCACTTGGTTGATTTTCTTTATCTTCTTCACAGAGATGGATATGCTTTGCTGCAATCACTTCTGTGTTAAGATGCAACCTATTACTCACATTCTGGCCAGCTGCAGGGTTCACCTGGGAGTTTGGCTTACAAGCTGTTGAAACCTACAGGAATGACTAAGCATGATGTACCAAAGCAGCAGCTCTAATCACAGCTGGACTGAGTGGGTGCTGCCACCACACTGTCGTGTGCTGAGGGACTGTGAAGAAGTCAGTGATGATCCAACAAGATAGAAGGGAGCTCTGTAAAGGAAGAGAAGTATTGTAGGAGCTGAGTACATACAGCTCACACTTGGAGGCAGCTGGGCTTATTGCAAATGCATGATGAATACACATTTTCCACTGGTGATGGACTGATCTAAGACCATATGGCAGTTGTTTTATTCTCTCCCTGTCCATTCTGAAGGATGTTGTTGCAATGCCCTGGTACAGATGTTACAGGTTTGTAGATGGGATGGGAGCTCAGAGGTGTTTTAACAATACACAGTTTTCTTTCAGCTGGAAAAGTTCATGGATTTGTAACAGCTCAAGGTCAATAATACATTCCCCAACACGGAATATATGAAAGGAAACTTATTACAAGAACTCTGCATCTCTCCTGTCTGGCTAGCTAGGGAAGTATCTTTCATTTTGAAGAGGAAAGGAAAGATTACTCTATAACATTCAAACATGTATGATGTGGACATATTAGGACATAGAAATCTCACGTACTTTGGAAAAATTACCTACCCATTTTTGAAGAGACAGAAATAACAGTAAGGGCTTGGGCTTTGTTTGCACCCCTTATAAGTAAAAAAAAAAAAATAAAATTGTATCAGAGCTCTGAACCACCAGTGCTCTCAACAGCAAAAGTTCCTTTGAAAGCTAATAGAGACACAAAACTGAGTACTGTGGTTTTGTGAAGAGAAACTAAACTTTCTTCTTAGCTAATGACACTGGCCTTCTTTGTTCTTGTTCACAAAAATCTTTGAATACTTATTTCAGAGGTGAAGGATCACATTAGGATGCAAAGACTTGGCTTTATTTCTCATGGTTTTCCAGTCTAGAACTGATGGAATATATCAGCTCAAATCACATAGAGCCAGTGTTTTGATTGGAGTGAGTCTCCCATATCTGTGAGATATTTCAGCAGGCCACAAGAAAAATTTCAGGTTATCTGGGTTCCAGAAGCATCATCATTTAATATGGAGAAGCTTATGTACAGTGTGACATTATAAACACTCAGGAATAAAGGTCTTATTCTGGTTATATGTTAAAAAACTAGTGATAGTCTTCTGCAGTAGACTGTGTTCCACTTCATGGTCTGGTATGATAGGAAGCACACCCTCTGTTCAAGCAAGTGGTGAAATGAAGTCACCAACACAAAAGAGGCTTTGTAAAGTAGTTAGCAGAAAAAGGAGGAAAAGATATCTCTCTTTTTTTTTTTTTCATGATACAACAACATCTTTCACTTCAGCATCTCAAAACTCTTTAGAAGCACTGTAATTAAGCTTCCAATCTCTTCATGTAATATAAAAGATTTTTAATGCCTTTTAGCAAGAGAAGAGAATAAAAATGAGCAGGAAATAAACTGGTGTTTGCTCATTTAATTCATAAAGAGAAGGAAAATAGGCACAGCTTAATAATTGCTTTTATTTTAATTGTTCATAAGGAGCAATCTTTCTCCTTCTCACCCTAATTATGGAATAGACACATACCAGAGTGTGAAAAGCTGTAGAGCCTGGGATCACCCATAGCCTGGCAGGTTAATTCCATAAATGCTTTCTTCCCTACAGCTTCCAACATTTTACAGAAGGTCTTTTCATCCATTGTTTTCTCCTGATTTAGTGTTTCAATATACCTTCCTTGACATACTTTTACTCTCTCGAGTGTGTTGATTCTTTTTTAATATTGTCTTAAGATCTCCACAGAGAGAGGAAGGGAAAAAAAGATGTGTTGCATCAATTGAAGAGTAAAGAATTTAATGTGGCATAGTCTTCATTCAAGACAAAACATAAACATTGAAGTAAATGAGAGGAAAATGAGAAATAACAGCACTTCATGTGGTTATGAAATATCTTGAAACCAAAGCATGAGCTGAAATGATTTTGTTGTCCTAAAGAACAGTTTGTCCTTTCCTTTACTCTATCATCTCAATAGTCCATTGTGAAATCTGCTCAGCAGGGAACATTTTCATGTCAGAACACTGTATTTTTAGTCAATCAATTGGCCCTCTGCCAGGGCAGAGGGTTAGCTGCCTTTCAAACTGGAAGAGACATCTGCAGCCAAAAGAAGTGTCTCCATTTATACTTGCCAAGACAGAAATGACAGCGCCTACCTTTGTGCACTGCCAGTTCAGTGCCTGTTAGCAGGGGTCGGGAAGTATTATCTCCCATCACAAAGTGCACACAGAAGTTCAGCTCAAAGTTACCCACAGTCTTTCGGGAACAGTTTGTGGATGCTCTTTATTTTTCTGCTTCTGTACCCAACACACCCATGTGAGAGGTTCTGGGCTTCTTTGTGTGTGTGTATGTGTGTGAATGTGTGTTGACCATCCATGCTGTGAGACCCCAGGAGAGGAACTGTATCTGTACCATGATTTTGTAAAACTTTGGGCATACTAGGAACTCAGCGGAGTTCTCTTACTCCTCTGGTGCAATAAGCCATTATTTTGAACTTGTAAGAACAGCAACAGTATAAAGTTACCTTAATTCACTTCAGTACCTTAAAACTTGCTCAGGAAAATGAGCTATCTATACCATCTGTAGCTATTATATGCTGTTTTTTACCTTTGATACCAAAGCAATCTAACCCCTAAACAATAAGAGAGGAAAGAAACATCTCTCCTGGGCACACCTCTCTTCTTGCAACTGTCTGTTCTGTGAAGCGACCCAGAAAATGTAAAAGGTACCAGCTTGTTTTATGCTCTATAGCTGCCCTGTTAAACTATTTAATACCACGAGGATAGTAAATGTTTTGTGTTTGTTTGGGGTTTTTTTCGTATTCTGATTGATTTAAATGCACTTTATAGTTGATAACTGCACAAAATGAGTTTATTCAGTGGTAATGGAGCAGCAGCAGCAGTACCTGTGACTCAGCAGGGATGGGCAGTGAACTAGAACCACCTCCCAGCCCTGTGGCAATGAAGGAAGACAGTGGCTGGTCCAGTTTCTATTTCAGACCACTTCAATGAGAGTCACACAACACTGCTGTCACATGCCAACAGTTTCTGATCTCTTTTTTTCACTTGTCACCTTTTATAGCTGGGTTAGCCAACACTCATTCTGAAACTGGATACCCTGAGAATCTGTCAAGGGAAACTGCTGTAGGAGGAGACATTTAGTTGACATCAGGGCACAAGGACATATACACCCCTAAATTCATCAGTGTTCCATTTTTAGTACATGACAGTTACAGGATTTATGGTGCATCTCTTCTCACATATTGCTTTTCATTTATGGAAAAATAAACATTCTTAGCATTTTATATGGTCTGTCTATTAGTGCTTTTGTGGCACAATCATTAGAATGACTTACAGCTGTATTCAGTATATTTTATATTTAATCATGACATAAACAGAGAGACTTGCAATGATCACTGGAAGGTTGTCCTAATTAACTAACTTCACAACTTGGCCTTTGTACATCCCAGCGCATCTGAACACAGACTTACTGGTGACACTTTGCACCTCAGTCAGTGTCAGGACTTCTGCACTCTTACCCAGTAAGTCAGAGAGACAAACAGCAACATTTACTCATCCAGCAAATTAAAAGGATCAGCTTTGTGAATGCCCATTTTTACTTATGAAACATATCCCTCCAAATGTTTAATATATCTAGAGTCTAGTCCTCCTCTCACTGATGTCATGATAAGCCATGAGTCCCCAGTGAAATCAATGGGGTTATAGCAAAATCAGAATGGCTCCATACTCCCCATTCTATTCCCATTTTTACAGATTTTACAGTGTGTGTGTAACTGCTGGGTTCAATGATTTTTTTGCCCATTTCCATTCACATAACTGGTACCCCACCTTGCCTTTGGGGTGATGTATCAAAAGATAACTAAAATAACATATCACCCCCAGCTAACAGAGATATCCCTGTGGGTAAGAAAGATAAAGTTGCTATACCACCAAGCCATTTTTTTGTTGGACAGAGTGGGCTGTGAGTGTGTGTGTGTGCGTGTGTGTGTGGACTCCTCATTTGTAACCTTGTCATCTCAACACCTTAATATTTTCTCTGCAAATACAGATGAAAACTAGCATACCAGCAATAGAAAAAGGCTCATTTGCATGAAGAATGGCAACCTTATCAAGTTCTTAACAGCCCTGTGTGATCCATTCATGTGTATTTGAAGTAGCACCCAGGTGCCTAGAGAAAGGAGGGCCCTAAACTGCCAAATCACTTAGTGCCGTAAAAATAGGTGAATAAGATGATTAAATACAGTTGCTTACTAGATTCAGCTGAGTCTAAATGCAGCTGAACGTGGATGAATGACAGAAGAGTGTAAGGGAATGGGAGCCACTCTGTCACCTCCCATTGAGAATGCAGTTAACAGAAGGTTACAGCAGAAAACCTAAAAACCCACAGGTGCATTTAACTTGCCTCCAGTGTGACAGAATCTGAAATAATCCCTTCTGTCTAGATTATACATTTACTGGTTTGGGGCTTTTTCTCCTTCAAAAAGATTTATTTCCATACCTCACATAATTAAATATAGAAACAATAACCAGGATTATGAGAATTGGGATTTTTCAGCCTGGAAAAGAGAAGGCTCCAGGGTGACCTAGCTATGGCCTTCCAGTACCTGAAGGGAGCCTACAAAAAAAGATTAAGAGAGACTTTTTACAGTCATATAGCAATAGGTCAAGGAAATTTGCTTTAAAATTGAAAGACAGTAGGTTTAGCTTAGATATTAGGAAAAAAAATATTTATTGTGAGGGTGGTGAGGCATTGGAACATGTTTTCCAGAAAAGCTGTCAATAGCCCATCCCTGGAAGTGTTCAGGGCCAGGTTGGATGGGGTTTAGAGCAACCTGGTCTAGTGAATATTGTCCTTCACTCAGGATGTTCTATGATTTTATGATTTTAAAAGCTCGTGGTTATTTTATTTAGTGGTGGGATTTTCCTCTAAGTTGGACTACAGCAGAGATTTACACCTTTCAGTAATTCACCTTCAAGATACAAATACTGAAATATACACGTGTTCAGTCTCTGCTAAATTACAAAATAAACTGAATGCAGGAGATCCTTGATCTGACAGAGGTCAACACAGAATCTCACTTTGGCTAATGCTGAATTTGCAAGACTACATATAGAGTACTGTAAAAAAGTACATGCGGGTTTTTAACATCAAGAAAATTGTACAGGCAAGATGATCACAAACAAGCTGCCTTTTCCCCTCTTTGCTGTCAGTAACAGTGAATATAAGACTGACCAAGTTCTAGGTCAGACTCTGCAAATGGATTAAGTTCCCCAAAAAATATCAAAGCTGTTATTTTTTACTCACTAAAAATGTAAACTAAACAATATCATAAGACATAGAAATATCACATTTTTAAAATGATATTATTTGCCTGAATGACTTTTTTTCCCAAAGGTTACCCTGCTTGGCACACAGAAAGGTTTTTATTTTAGGAAAAGAAAAAGCTTCCATAGGTGCTTGTTCTGCTTTATTCTTTTTGATCTGAAGGCATATTAAGAATCCCAAGGAAAAGCAAGTATTTACTCAAAACTAGCTGAAACAAGCACTAGTAATTTTAACTCTGACAGACTATAAGACAAAATGAAGAGCTCAAATGTTACTGCATCAGTAGTAACAAAAATGTAGGTGATTAATTTTATTGTGTATACCCAGTGAAATAGATAAAGACTCAAAAGTATAAAAGCAAAGACATAGTGCACCTCTATACTCTGTCCCAAGTTTTTTAAAAGTAGCCGCATATAAGGGATAGTTTAAATCTGTTGATCAAACAAATACATGCAGGAAACATACATATATATAAATCTGTGCATATGTGGAAATAACCAAACATACACAAGTATTTAGGTGCATCTGTGTATTCATAAAGAAGGAGCAAGAGAAGGGGAAGGGGGCTTGCAATTATGTGTTGTTGTCCCTTAATAAATGAAAGCCTAAATGCCAATGAGTCCCAGTTCTGACAGCACGGATGCTCCCACTGCTCAGGCAGGCTTCTGCAGCAGAAAGGTGTCAGTCCTACCTCCTTTGCTGGATGTGGCTCCAAGAAGCTGTGGCAATCTAAGGAATGGCAATTATAGACTCAGAACCACCCACACAAATTTCACTCAGGTGCCCTTACCCTGACTTCTTGTTGACCTTTGCAAATCATACCAGAAAAAGGGGAAAAAGATGAGGCTAGAAAACAAGAAAGCTGGTGGTTTTTCACATTTTAGGTTTGTTTTCCACATGTGTATGAATATTTCAAATGAGTGAGAAAAGTACCTGTGTAGTCCATCAAAAGAAATACAGTAGGCTGTATTTTGATGCAGAAGACTTTGTCATCTTTTGAGAGAGTTATTTGTAATGTTACCCGTGGATATAGCTCAATCAATAAATGCATGAATGGTTACAGTCTTGTTAGTCATGTCATACAGCTTCATAGTCTTTGGAAAGTCCCTCTACCTCTGCAGGCCATGATAGATGGGTCTGTCACATTTGCTAGCCTGCATTGCAGTGATCTTGCTTCCTACCCTCATCTTTCCTCCTCTACCCTTTCCCTCCCTCCTCAAGCCATTTCCATTTGACTTTCATGGCAGTCATTCATCGTATCAGCAGCTCCCCTTTAATCAGAGCACTGCTTCCATCTGAAATAGCTGGTTAAATTACTGAGGGTCCATTAAGTGAATTATTTCAAGCTCTTGCCCCTTTCACAAATCTGCCCCTAAAGCAACGCAGCAAGTAATAAATTTGAAGCACCTCTCACTATGGTGAGGGAAGCAGACTGCACTTTACAACTAGCAATTAGCCTTAGGGCTTCAGGTATTTTTCTTTTCTCACCACAAATGAACTCACTTGGGTTTTTAATTTGTTTTGTTATCTTTTGTTCTGTTGGTTTTTAAAGGAAAATGCAGGCCTTGTCCAGGGTTGAGTGTCTGAGACTGCTAGCACGTCTTCAATATTCTATTCCCTGGTTTATAGCATCCTAATATATGGTGATATTCAAAAAAATTTTCTATTCACTCAGTGATGGGGAATTATGGGAAATTATGATCCAACAATGCCAAATTTCCAGTAGATTCAATGCCATTTCTATAAACATGTTGTCTCCTACCCACTGAGGTTCACACAGCTTTAGGAAATGCAAGGGAGCATAGGACAAGGAGTACGTACAAGGTGCTTTAGAGAATTAATCACCCTGTAGTTTTAATAAGTAACGGGATTTTTGTGCTGTAAGCATAGTGACAGCAGTCGTAACACCTAGTAGTATGAGAAATAAAATCCCTTTTACCTGTACAATGTCATGGAGTTAAGATGCTTGATCTCATACAGTAAAATGCAGAAAGAATCACAGACCAGTTTCTTGTCTATTCAGTATATCACGCTGTGTTAGAAATCTAGGTTACTTCACTACCTTCTTGCTTGGCATTCAAATTTGTCACTGTTTACGCTTTTTGGAACTTTTAAATTTTATTATCCAGCTCTCCAAATTTCTATCTGCTTTCTCCTTTCCCCTTTCCCAATTTTCTTTCTTTATTTCCTTCCTTGGGACTATGCACGTGGGAAGAATTTTTTTCTCTCTCTTTCAGTTTTATCTTGTAGTACTTTTTTATTTTCTGGCTTTATTTTTTTTTCCCCTGCAAAATTTATATGCCTTGTGATACAGCTTTTATGTGTCTCACACGTACTGTTGCTACTCCTTGTTCCTGATCATCTGTTTATATGGCATCAAGTGCACCTTGTGCTCTTGGCAGAACATCTGCAATTACTAGATAGTTTCTCATCTGAAAATGCAGGGTGTTACCATCACTGATATAATTCAAGTGAACTATGGTTATGGACTGTGATTAGGCAGTTTTTTTCTGTGTCAGAGTATGTAAGGGAAAAAAGAAAGGCAGCCCTGCAGTTTTCCAAAAACACAGAAGGGTTTTTAGCAAGGCTCAGCCAAGCGTAGAGCAGCCATAATATGCTAAAGACTTCAAATTTTGTTGTCATCATAGGAGAAGCTGTCCATATGAATGAGACAGGAGTGAGAAAGGAATTTGATTTGGCATCATGGTTAGTATTTGGTTGTGCAGTAAAGGTGAATTGAAAAGTGACTGTTAATTTAGGGGGTATTCTTCACAGTTGACAGTGATTTATTTAGAGAAATATTGCTCAATCTCAAATAAAATTGCGGTTTAGGGAACACAGATGCTTCTCTCTACTCATACTGGAAGTCAGCAGCCATGGCCACTTTTTGTAGGTGGGATTACTATTTTTTTTGGCAGATTGTGCTATTATTTTTTTCCTTTATTACCAAATAAATTGTGGAATTTAGTAATTGGTAAATGCCTCTTAGCTGATAGCAATAGATACTGTTTTAAACAAAATAAAGTTAGAAATATAAGCAGCAAAGCAAAGATCAATCCGGATGTTCTCACCACTAAACAATTTCTGATTTTAGAAAAGATTTTAGCAAGTCAGCCTTGGTATAACTGAAAGAGATTAAAAGACTGTCCAAAAATTGCTCAGAGGTTTGACTTGCTTTTGTCCAATAACACAGGTAAATTCAAATTACTTTTTGCTGCCGTTGTAAGATCTGCTGTGTGCAAGAGTAGCTCCTACATTATTATATTTATGTGTGAATATACCTAAAGTACCTGAACCACTGCTTTAACTAACTCAGGTAACTATTCATGATGGCAAAGTTCTTGCATTTGTTTGACAGTGAAGCCCACGTACATCATGTAGTTTTACCTCTGAAAATTTCTCCTAAAAATTGAAAAGAATAATAAGACAGCGGTAACTCTGGAGCAACTTCTCAGGAAAAAAGAAAAAAAAAAACAACAAAACATTGTGTATTCCTTTTCATTACTTGTCACTTAAAATATCACTGAACGAGTTTCTCCATCCTCTGCTGTACCAAGAGTTCATTTATATCGGGGAAATTCTTAGTGAATACCTGCTGCATCTGTCAAAACAACCACAGGTTTCATCCTAGATTATGTCCTCCAAAAATACCACACAGGGTTTAGTTATTAGAGAGCCTTCATTGGTATGAGAGAGGAATCGTGCTGGGAGGAAAGAGACTCAGAATGGCTCACAGGAGGGCTCACAGAATTTACCTGTAGGGATGATTAATTTTGGTTTTGAACAGGGTTTTGGATCCCCCTTTGAGTTTAACAATGACAATGGGGCACACAAGCGGTTGTTTGGCACCGTAATATTTCTAATGTATGTTGATCCACAAGACAGATGATCTGCAGCAGACTTTTCTACATTCTTCCCAGTTGTCTCTAGTCATGATTTAGCATGATCCAGCCCACAGGTCTTCAGTAAGCTTTCTTTCATTGTTATCTGGATGGAAGTTCTTTTCTGACGCTCTCAGCCCTGACAGAACTCCCAGGTGGGTTTAAAGCTCCTACATCTCCCCGTCATTAATTGTAACTTACTAACTTTCTTCTTATAACACATTCCTAATCAGCTCCAGCACATCTTTCTTTCTTTCCTTCATGCAAAGACTTTGTTTCCCTTATCTCTGTTAGAAACCGCAAGTGGCAGGTGTGGGAGTAAAGAATTTCCTCCATGAACTCTTAAGCTTTTCTATACCTACTTAAAACTCCTTGCCTTTTAGAAAGTTCACTTTTTGTGCCTCACTTTCCATCTCTTTTCTTCATCTATCTGCTCTTTAGGATCTCAATACAGTTCTATTATTTATACTAGAATTGTAAAGCACACTTCTAGTATTTATCATCATCTCCTCATTGTCTTCTCTTCACTAGCTCCCTTTGATTTCTGCAATTACAGTGTTTGCAGGTCTGCCATGATTCAAGGTAATGGTGTGATACTATTGCAGTTACCCAAGGTATCACCAAAAAGTTGCTGTTTCCATTGCATTGTCAAGCTAATGTTTCTGTGTTCTACCACTGAAAATTACAATTTCTAAATATCATAAAGACAGAAGACCTGACTTCCACTCAAATTGGCATAATTACTCCTTGACTACTGAAAATTATTCATTTGAATTCCCAGTGGACAAGGGAAATACCCATCCATTGTTCTGAACAGCGGGTTTAACTAGCACCCAATATAAAATAGCTATTCACTTAAAACACTACTGAAAATCTGGAATATTTTATTGCTGCTGTATTTTCCTCAGTGCTGGTTAATTTCAGACCCAGCAGAAACTATAATTCAAAGGAAAATGAACTGTTGCTTCCAGTCCACACATTATAAAACAGGTACATTGCAACTGTCTCCTTTCTGCTGCTTTTATTCAAGACAGAATCCCAGAGGAACTACTCTCAAAAAAGGTGCTCCTAGGACACAGAAGGGAGAGCAGTCAGACCTTTTGGTAGGAAATGGAGTAGATGTACCTGGTGTAACTTCTCAAGGTGAGATGTTCTAGACAGATGTCAGAATTAAAAAGAAAAGCACTGTTGAGAATCTAACTACTCAAGCTAGAGGTATGCTCAACTAGGGAATGCCAATTACAATCGGCATTTGAATTAACAGTGACAAAGTCCCAGAGGAGATTTCCTTGTTCTCTGTTTCTTTAAATTCAAAATACCATTCAAGAGATGATAAAAAGGGCTTTGTTGAAGAAGAAAACACTTAAAAGAGTACAAAGCAAGTATAAAGAGCTGTGGTTCTCCTAGGATATTTTGCTAGCCAATTCTAGACTTACTCAAGCAAGCACTGAGGTCAAAGACAGTTTTGCCTGATGACTCTGCAGTTTGCCACTTCAGGGTCCCAAGACACCTTAGATCCCCAGCACACTGTGTACGAAAGACATTTCACTCTCTGAGAGCTCTCACTGTGCACCCTGCTCTATAGAAAGGCTTTTATCATTCATGGGCATCTCTTGATTAACCACCTTATCTAAGTTAGGGTAATAGATTGCAGATTTTTAATCCCTGAAAACCACGGGAGCAGTGGGAATTTGAGGAAGTCAGACACCAGATATCTCAAAAGCCCAGATCCCACCCTCTTGCTCTTACCAGAATAGGCTGCTAGGCTGGTTATATCCAGACAACACTAACATACACACAATTAATCTATTCATGGGGAGTTTTACTCACCATAAGTCTTAAAAACAACTAATCTTAGCTACAAGAAAATTTTTGCTTTGTTGAAGTTAAAGCACCATAAAGGTCATTCACAAACAAAAGACCATCGCACTGGGAAAAGGCCTTCACCCTGAGTCTCTCACTTTGGAACATTTCTGATTCATGCCAGATCCTTGCTCTCTTAACTGTAATGGAAATTAAGATATTAATTTTTACTGCCACTCTGCATATGTTTTCTCTCATCTGATGTATTTTATAATAAACAGGTTTCCCTCAGACCCTTCAAATTTGAAGGAAACAAGTGAAGAAAATATATGTTTTGACCCCTTCAGGATCTTTATCCTTGTAAACACAACCTTACACTGTACCCCTGAAGAACATAAAATGTGTTTTGCTGTGCCCTCTAGGGCTTCCTCATTCCCAGAATCCTAGGGCAATGACAGTGGCAAGTTGGCACACTGTAGCAGAAATGTCATTTTTTAATTATGTGGTTCTAAGGGAATCTATTATCTACTGCTGAGATGCTGAAATCAGATGATTTATCTCCAAGGCAGGTCTGTCTACAATCTAGAATATATATCTCTTGTCACTGCAGGAAAATAGAATGAAATTATGTTTTTATTTCTGATGCCTTATGTTTATAAATTTATTATTGTAAGTTTTGCAAGCAGATTTGTGGGGGTAGGATGCAGAGGGGCAGGGTATAAAAAAGCCGTATTCTGATGCTTCTCTAGGTTTTTTTGATCTCCCTAGTAGATAGTCTAAGGTCAAAAGGGATCTAGCTGCCCTTCAGTCAAGGTGTCACACCCCTTCAGGGCAGGATGTCACACACATCCTAAAGGCTCCTGTGCCAACTATAATCTAGCCTTTAAATCATTGTGCTGAGAATTCCAGGCACCTAAGTACTGAGAGCACTGTAAAAGTGAATATCGACAAAAGGCAAGTTGTTTACCTTAATTAACATAAATACTAACCTCTGCTTGACATTTCAGGGTAGGTATCTGCAACAATTTGAAGGAATCTTTATTTCTTACACACTTGATGTTGTCCTTTGACTCAATAATGATATATGCACCAGATTATTCACAATGACACTGAATTATTTCTCTTTCCTCCCTAAGGTATCGAAGTAAATCAAAGAGTTTAGTACATGTTGTTTGCATTTTTAATCTGCAAAATTCATTACACAAGCCGCTCTGTGAAGCAGGATCTTAGCTGCCAGCAGTTCGTGTCTATTAACGAAGAGGTACATTCCAAGTACTTTTAACACAATCCCACTCAGGCATATTTTGAATTAATGTATGCTTTCTGTATCCTACAAAAGCTTACAAAAAAAAGTTGTAGGGGAGGACAGAGGGAAAGAAATAGCGAATATACCATCAAAACTGTAATTCTTGCATTGCCCTCTAGTGCACACATGACAGCATGACAGCCTTTTTTTTTTAAATGTCACACTACAAATTACTAAAATGAAACCTTTAATGTCATTTGATGGTTTGCTGCGTTTAATTTTGACAGGAACATTATATACAATTTGTTTGAAATACCTTGCCTTCACCAAACCCTTCTGGAAAATCTGAGAAGTACTTTGATTCGTGTTGCTGGAAGAAATGCAGGCCATGTCTTCTCAAAACTAAGTATGATTCCAAAGAATCCAGACCCAAAAAAATTGAGTCCTATGAAACCACCTAAAAGGAAGCATGTATAAATTAGAGGATGCCTATATTCCTTACTATATGAGGGTGAAGTCTTTAGTAGTATGTCATTGGTCTGCATACACTTACTTTTAAAAGTCAACTGCCTCCCCCACATACAGAGAGATCAGGATACACAAGAATACAGAACACAGGATACACTGCACAGTAGTGAAAGTGGACATAAAATTCACATACCAACATGAAATATATCATAAAGCTTTGTAGAGGCAAACATTTCAGGGGCTATGGATTCAAATAACACCTTGTCACTTAAGTGCTCAGCCAGGAACAATCTCTAAGTTTCAGACCAACCATTTGTGGCTTTGTGAATAAACTTAGGGATATATTCAACACATTTAGAAGACGTAAATTAAGTAGAAATTTCCTCTGGTTTCACATAAATTATCACAGAAAACACATTTCTGTCTATAATAAGAGTCCTAAGAAAATAAAATATTTTATGAAATATTTAAGGGAAAAAGAGTCACCAGGTTACAGTAAGGAATATTTAAGAAATCCCTTTTTACTGTTGTAATTTGCAAAGTGCCTTATTGTAAATTTTGGGTGCTTCAGTATAGACAATGCTTTTACATTTGAGATTGGTAAGCATCTTATTTCACCAATTCTTCTCCACATAGTCTTTAAAAGCATAATATATTTAGAAGTTTTTATGTTCTGATCCACCAGATCACAGACAAGAAAATTCATTTTCTCCTCCACCTCTGCCCAGAGAAGCTGTGGACTCTCCATCCCTGGAAATGCAGGGAATCCCCATGCCTGGATAAGACTGGGTGGGTAACCTGTTCACATGGAAGGTTCCTTGTCCATGGCAAAGGGGTTTGAACAATTGTTCCACAGATGCTGTAGAATCATAGAATGATTTGGGTTGGAAGGAACCTCAAAGATCACCTAGTTACCCTCATGCCATTGACAGGGACACTTTTCACTAGACCAGGCTTCTCAAAACACCATCCAAACCGCCTTTGAACACTTCCAGTGATGGGGCATCAACAACTTTTCTGGGCAACTTGTTCCAGTGCCTCATTACTCTAACACTAAAGAATTTCTTTCTAATATTTAATTTAAATCTACTCTCTTTCACTTTCAAGCCCTGTCCTATCACATGCCCTTGTGAAATGTCCCTTTCCAGCTTTTTTTTTTTAGGCCCTGGAAGGTTGCTGTAAGGTCTCCCTGGAGCCTACTCTTCCTTAGCCTGAACAACCCCAGCTCTCAGCCCATCTTCACAGGACACATGCTCCAGTCCTCTGATCATCTTCATGTTCCTCCTCCTGACTTGCTTCAGCAAGGAGGTCCATGTCCTTTTCATGCTGGGAGCCTCCAGAGCTGGATGCAGCTGCAGGTGGGGTTTCATGAGAGTGGATAAAGGGGCAGAATCATCTCCTTAGCTCTGCTGGTCATGCTTCTTTTGGTGAATCTCAGATACCATTAAGCAATTTTTCAGATCTCTACAGAGATCATGGGGTGAAATTGCAGCACCTCCCCTTGCCAGAATATCACAGCTTTTGCTTTCACAGCCAAAGTTATACAGTAATCACTATAAAATCTCACACTTTTTCAGATGCTATTCTATCACACAACTCTTAAATGTGCTTGAGTGTAGGAGACATAGATGCATCTGTGCAAGCAAGAACACTTTCAGAACACCAAGCACCTGCATAGAATCAAGATTTGAATAGCAGAGGGAAAGAAATGGGATACTATGAAGATACATGTCTGTAATTGCATTGTGTAAATGGGAAAGCATCTACTATCCTTGTAGCATTAGTGAAAGCACAGCTGCTGAAGGAGCTCATCAAGCAAATATATTCCTGGCCTGTGTCCAGCATGATATGCAGTTTGCCACTACCAAAGTCAAGAAAAAGATTATACACCACTTTAATAATGTCAGACTTTGATTACAGTGTGACACTGAGCCATGTCGATAATCTTACCTCTGTATTTGTAAAGCAATCTTTATTAAAGACAACTTCTGAACCAATTTTGACAATTAATTATGTTCTTACATCTCCATGTAAATGCAGGATGCAGATGTACCTGGGTCTACCTCACTGTTTTAGATGAAGTTGTTCTGTAGTGATAACAGTTACAACGTCACAAATTTAATTTGTCAGGATTCATGACACTATTGTTCCTAATGCTTTATGATTTTTTTTCTGGACCCATATCCCAAAAATTTTAAAATAATGATAGCAAGGTTAGCATAGTTATAGTTCATCATAATCACAAGATATAAATAGTCCATTTTTTACTTAATGCTTGAAGATATGTTAGCATAGAGCTGCTAATGGATCATGAGAGATAATGGAGATTTTGATCAATTTCCCTGTTCACAGCATTGAAACAACCCTAGCAAGAAGTCAGAAATTAAAATCTTAGCATTGTCCTGCCTGCCAGGCACAACCCTTTAGCCACTGTTGTCTAGCCTTTAGATTCAATCCACAAATCTTTTCACAAGGCAGAAAATTGTCATCAAGCCAACATGGGACAGGCAAGGTCTTTTTATTTAAAAACCCAAATGAGTCGTATGTGATAAAACTTTCTATTAGGTTATCACAGAATGACTTCCTTACGTTGACAGCTATATAACTACTTGTTTTAAAATCTCTCATTCTTTGGGCTTACAACATCATGCTCACAAAACCAGACACTAATCACACTAGATTGCCACCAGATTTGTTCCCTAAATTTCAGGGTTTCTTTCTTCAGCCTGCCTCTACCACCCCAGGAGAAGAGGTAAAAATAGAGAGACATTATGATTGGAAAATGGTCATGACTACAGAGCTGCTTTTTGTGCTATGGGGACAATTGGTTTCACATGCCATTTATGTGGTTTTACCTTCTATTTCTGTATAACATACTGTGTTGTTTTTGACTGGGGTAGTTAATTTTCTGCATAGGGGTTGTCATGGGGTTATGCTTTGGGGTTGTACTGGAAACAGTGTTGAAAATTCAGGGATGTTTTAATCATTACTGAGCAGCTCTTACAGAGAGTCAAAGCCTTTTCTACTCCCTACACCATCCCACTGTTGAGTAGGCTGGGAGGAGACACAGCCAGGACAACTGAGCCCAAGTGACCAAAGAGATATTCCAGACCTTATCACATCGTGCTAAGTGCATAAAGCTGGGGGAAGAACCAAGAAGTGGGGGACATTTGGAGGGACTGGTGTGTATCTTCCCAAGTCACCACTGCCCTGCCTTCGTGGGGATGGCTGAACACCTGCCTGACCATGGGTGAATTAATTCCTTGGTTTGCTTTGCTTGGATGTGCGGCCTTTGATTTGCTTTTTAAATTGTCTTTATCTCAACACCTGAGTTTTCTCACTTTTACTCTTCTGACTCACTCCTCCATCCTGCCACAGGGTTTGGGGCAGGGAGGAAGGAGTGAGTGGCTCTGTGGGGCTCAGTTGCTGGCCGGAGTTAAACCATGACATGTAGAAGTGGCAGAAAAGATGTCACTGATTCAAGATGTAGCTAGTGTTCTCATTATCTTATGCAACTGTTTTTCCTCTCTGCCTCAAAGGCCAGTACATTGCATGATCACTGGAAAAATCCTGTCTTGATCTTTTTTTTGGGAAATTATTTCAGTCTTCCAGACTCAGAGCATTCACACCTTTTAGTTCTAAAAATTCCTTTTAAGCAGAGGGAGCTTATATCATTGAAGTGGAAACTCAGCAACACTAGAAAACAGGATGAAAAGTTCTCAAAAAAGCCAATTAATATAAAAAAGTCATAGTTCAATAATCTGAAATCATGAATTTTTTCTTCAGAACATCCTGAATGGTTTGAAGTCTTCTGTGACTGATCATGAATGCCTTACCAGCTAAGGTCTCGAGGGTTATTCAATTTTTATACCTATGTTGTTGTTAGCTTTATTTTTGATTGGTTTATTGTTTGGGGGGTTTTGGCTGGGGAGAGTTGTTGTTGGCTTGCTTGTCTTGGGGCTTCTTGTGGGTATGTTTATTGCTTTTATTTTTTGTCTACTAATCTTTAAAATGTTAAGGTTGCTTTCCCATCCATCCCAAACTTGGGCAAAGACTTCAAATACTGCTTTTCTTTATTGTGAATCAAAAGGCTAACAATAAACATTCAGCCAGAACTATTTCTTATCCTCTGCAGACTGTATTCTGTCTACTAAATCTGACCAAGTCACAGAAGCACAGAATAAATTGAGTTGGAAGGGACCCACAAGGATCATCAAGTCCAACTTCCAGCCCTGCATATCCACAGGAATCTCACCGTGAGCCCAAGAGCATTGTCCAAATGTTTTTTGAACTCTGGCAGGCTTGGCGCTGTGACCACTTTCCCTGGGGAGCCTGTTCAGTGCTTAATCACTCTCTGGATGAAGAACCTTTTCCTCAAATCCAACCTAAACCTTCCCTGACACAACTTCAGGCCATTCCCTCGGCCACCAGAGAGAAGAGATCAGTGTTTTCCCCTCCTCTTCCCCTCACAAGGAGGTTGTAACTGCAATGAGGTTTCCCCTCAGTCTCCTCTTCTCCAGGCTGGACAGGCCAAGTGACCTCAGCCACTCCTCCTGCAGTTTCCTCTCATGTCCTTCACCATCATTTTGCTTTCCTTTGGACATTCTCTAAATCCTCAATATCCTTCTTATATTCTAGTGACCAAAACTGCTCACAATATTCAAGGTGAAGCCACACATCTAATTCAAGCACTTAACTTTGTTACCTAAATTAGTCTTCTGGCAACCTCATCCAGAAAAGACAAGCACTTTCTGTGAGTAAATCAGACCTTTCATATTCTGTAGTTATTTTAAGAGGAACATCAAGTTTCCTTTGCTATTCCTTGATTTCTTTCCCTTTCTATGTTTTCTTTCCCTGTTTAATTTCATCCTGGGATATTCATGGACCATAAACCAGATTTACAAACTTTATCTGTGAGACGTTCAGAGGCCATAACTTTATGATATGTCATAGTTTGCTGTTCCTGAAATCCTTACACTTTGTTTTTCTTCTCATGTAAGTAAAATATTGGCTTAACAATGATAATAATAAAAAAAAAATAATAATGACTTTTTGAATCATAGTGGTTCCCTCTACAACAACACTTTAACTCTACCAGTATTCCCACTGGTGTGTTCCTTTTTTCCCTAGAAATAGATTCTTGGCTAACTGATTTTGCAAATGTTCCTTTCATTGACATCCAAATGTACTTTGCTACAGCATGCTATGGGAAAGTAGCTTAAAAATGGGTTTTATTATTCTTTTCTTTTAAGCAACTGACCTAGCCAGGCCAAAATCCAAAGTGCCTGGTATGAGGTTGACCTTAGACACAGATTTCCTCTTTATCCCTTTTCCCCTCTTTATCCCTTTTTCCCTCTTTATCTTTTATTTGAATAAATACCCATCTCTCATTAAAGATTGCCAAAATGCTTGGTTGAACTTATGTTGCAAAATAAATTCCTGGTAAAATCATGCTCGACAAAAGCTAACGAAAAGATTTAAAAAGTGAGAAATGTAAAAACAGTGCACATAAGATCACACAATGAAAAAAATATTTGTGGTACATGCACTGGATTTTCTAAGTGCTACTATCTGATTCTAAGACAGTAAGGAGAAAGGGTAGCCAGAAACAAATTAATACTCCCAGAAAAGAACTGCTTGGTGACAGTGAGGTCCACACAAACGTCAGGATGAGACATATGGCATTGTACTAGCTGAAAAAGAGATCCTAATTTAATTCTTGGGGTTTACACATCAGCCCCTGTGGATCTATGGAAGACAAAAAACCCTGAAAAAAAATATCAGTCCATGTCTGTCAAGTTGCTCATGATTTGCCCTGGAGCAAGGCAGACAGGAAATTCCTCTGTAGGCTTTGTTTATTATGTACTCTTTTTCTTCTGTGTAAGACTCCATTCCCAGTTTTGCTCTTAGACAAATTTACCTTCTTAAGTAAGTTATTTCATCTGTCAAACTCCTATACAGTCATTGACATCTAATTATTCCAATCTTGTAAGGATGATGGCAAAACAAAAGAGATGATGGGTCATGCAGAAAAAGATTTGAGTTTGAGATTTTCTTTCATTCTATTTCTATCATTCTAGGAACCTGACAGTTAATGTATATAGAAATATCATAGAGGTATCATACAGTCCTGACAGCATGCCCTTGCCACATAAAAATTGTTATGTTGTATTATTTGCTTCACCCTGTAAAGACCAGCAGTGCTTTTCCTTTTTCTTATTTTTTGCCTTTTTCTTTTTTTCTCTCCCTGAACATTTTTTCACACATAAGCAAAGCAAAGAATATTTCAAAGATTATTTCATAGGGGAAAAAAAAACCTCTGGTCCAGTTGCCTTAAGAGGTGTTCCCCAGGTTCCCTCAGGTTCCCCAGAAACTTAAAATTTCCTCAAGGTTACCATTCAGCTCCACAGGGACACAGACAAATCAGACAGACTGAGATGCAGAGAACCCTGGAGACTTCTTACCTGATAGAGTATAAGGAATAAATAGATCCTGGGAAAATGATTAGCACCTCCATGTACTTTCTCACCCTAGCTGTTCCTCTAGATTATTTCTAAAACAACTTCCAAGTGTCAGAAAAATAAATATTAATGCATTTTTCAAGCACATTAGTACTAAAATCAAGCCTAAGTGTTTTCTCCATTTAACAGAGAGGAAAGGGCACTGGTGAGAAATTTATGCAGAAGGTTATTTTGTAAAGGACAATACAAACCTCAGGAGTACATCTCTTTAGCATTAGCCTTCACTGAGAATACCAGCAGCAATGAAACTGTTAATGTTTGAGGGTAGTGAGGAATAGTTAGAAATTCAGGTTAAAATAGATGCAGCATTATTCTAATTTATGGCAACTACACTCCCATATGATATAAGTTTATATCTATTTAGTGTGCTTCCTAACCATAGTACCTATATTTAAAAAGAAACCAAGAAACGAACAAGCAAACAAAAAAAAAAAAAACCCAAAAAAAACCAAAACAAAAACAAAATAAAACAAAAAACCGAGAAAATATTGAAAATTAGGAGCTTAAGTGGCACAGACCAGTGGTTTCTCAAAATACTGGAACAAATTAATCATATTATTTCTAGTAAACTTAAAAAGGATAGGAGATTACTAGCACTTGGTGTGGACTTATCAGGAAGAGATTGTGGCAAACCAATCAAAATTCCTTACATCCTTACATCATCTGTTATCCTATTATAAATAAAGAGGGTAAATTAATTGTTTTAAACTTGAGTTTCAATAACCCTCTGTCTTTGCTTCATATAGTATTTCCAAAAGTGTGCCAAGAGACCTATATGAAGGTGTCAGGTAGATCCCACATATGCTGCAAAGCCACAGTCACCTGGCAGCTACCAGTGGTTAAGAAATATCAAATTAGAAGAGGTATTAATTAGAGCCTCAGACACCTCTGTTCTGAGCTTGGTGCAACTTCATTTTATCTCTAATAACTTGAATGACTGAATAGATGGCCCTCTGATTATTTTTACAGGCAATGCACAAGACAAGGAGAAGGTAAGGAATCTGAGAGGATTTTCATTTTGAATAATCCTAGCTGCAGAAGACAAAAGATTGCATACATGAATAGGAACAAACAGTAAGCTTTTTCAAAAAGATCACTGGCAAGAATACTACCACATTCTTTTTCCTTTTTTTCTTTAATAACTTTTTTTCTTTAACTTTTTTTCTCATTCTGAAGAGTTTCTATTGCTCACAATCTCATCTGTAGAAATGAAACTGCCTTCTGCAGTGAAACTGCCTTCTTTGAAATATACTTATCTGAGTCATTAACATCAATGATTTCCCATTTGCCTGTAAGGGGCAGAGAAACTCACCTTTAAATACAAAAAGACTGTAATTTATAGCAAACCACAGTCAGAATGAGTAGTTACTTTGTCTCTTGTCCAAGAAAAGATGGTCTAAAACATTTTTCCCTCCTGGGGTTTGACTCTGTGATATTTTTAAATTACTATTATTATCATATTTTAAAATTATTATTGTTGTTGTTCTTATATTTTTCATCACCCTTTTAATGGACTTCAAAAGCAAAGATGGAGGAAGAAGGGATGATAGAAGGACATTACTCCAGTTGTGATATGCTAATGGAAAAATAAAACTAAAAATAATAAAAATAAACTGCAGAAATTAATTACCAAGAATAAGAGTGAATAGGCTTGACACTGGGTAAAAGGGTGGCATCAGCTTGCTCTTCTAACTCAGAGTCAGTCAATATAATGTCAATTCTAGGACAGCAGTACATTTGAAACTCAGGATAACTAACCATGACATTATAGGTGTCAATTTGAATAAAGCATACTATGTGAATAACCCTTACATTTGAAGAAAAGCTTTGCAAAATCTGGGCTTGTTTGCATCCTCAGTAACTAAAAACATACTCGTGGGTCTTTAGCAGAGTTTGGGGTGCTTGATTTTATGAGTTTTTTTACCCAGAAAGTGTTGTGTATTTCTATTAAAAATTCAAAGCCACAGTTTCTTCTCAGTCATTTGTCCAAGCTTCTTTTAAGTCTCCAAGGGAGGTTCCACATCCTCTACAGATAATATGTTCCAGTGTTCCAAAATTTAAGTAATCCCTCTCTGAGCTTCAAGCTTATCTGGAATTTATTTTCTTAACCACTGTCGTTATAAAGAGGCTCTTATTTATTTTTCTTCAGCATCCATTCTTAGTCCAAATCTTTTTCCATCTTCTGTTGTAACTTCCATTCTAAGGTCAGACCAGTCTGGATCCTTCAATTTCCTGTGTAGGATGTTTTCTAAACATCTAACTCTTCCTGGTTCTGCTCATGACTCTCTCCTGATCCAAACTGTAGTGTCCTGCACTCCAGCTGGGCATGAGGAGAGCCCAGCAGTGCAGCCCAGTCTATAAAAAAATTATCTTTTTGCTTGCCCACACAAAGGTGTCTTTTTCACCAAAGTCTTCAAATCTGTACTGTGAGTGTTGTTTCCTGGTGCACTATTCTCTTGGGCAGAAATACTCTGCGGGCAAAAAGTCACTGCTGGATTCCCTAAAAATAGAACAAAAATCTACTCCCTGGCAGAGGTAAGGCTTTAATTTGCCAGGCATCTCAAGGGATAGCTCCAATATGTGATATGGATGAGGTTATGTCAGATTTTTCACTCTCTACCTGGCCCACTAGCCAAGAGCGTCTCATCATACTCACCATGCAAATGTAGACAGGTAAGAAAATACAAAAATGACAGGCTGCCATTGTTTTTTAAGCATCTTCCTTATATGTTATGTCTTACAAATTCTATTTACTTTAGGAACAATTAGTGCATCTTTTACGGTTTTTGGGTCTCTCTTGATCTTTTTGGGCATAAGCTCTGCCTGAAACTTGCCCAGACCCTAAAAGTTTATTATGACTTGACCACCAGTGAAGAGATGTCCATATAGGTATAAAAATTTTTAATATACTTGATAAAAAAAAAAAAGTAAAAAAAACGTACCTGTCTCCCTTTCCAAAATTTATAATCTGGAGAACTGAGTTTTGCCACTACATATACATGTGTACAGAAGGAGTCTCACTCAAACTGATGTCCTGAAACACTGCTACAGCCCTGTGTTGTGTTGAGGAAACTCTCCTGTCTGACCATCCTGGAGGCACTCTGTCTGTCATGCTTGCACCACCACAGACTTTCACTGCTAGGACCAAATCCACTTTGCAGTGTGTGGCTCCAGTGGCCCCATAGGTCACTGCTTGACCTCCTACACACCCCACACTCACACAAGGTTCTGTTGCCAGCTCAACCCCAGGTTTCCCACAGCAGGGCTTCAGACCTCTGGATCCTTCAAATGATTTAATCATGGTGCAACACCAGAGTAACAGCTTGAGCTAGCTCTGAGGATGGACCCTGAACAAAGGACTGTCTGGGCTGTTTTACCCCCACAGTGCAAGCAGGTGAGAGCTGTGGCCATTGACTCCTGCCATGTCTCTGAGTGTCTGGCCACCTGGCTGGGCCACAGGTCCCTGCAGCTTTTGTTACTCGAGGCTCAGAACCAGGTCACAGCCTCTTGCCTTGGGCTCCCCCCACACAGAGCTCAGCCTGCAACTTGCACTGCAGCTGCAAATGAGCTACCTGCCCTAATTAATTCCTCAACAGCATTTTATAGTAAGTATTTCAAGACCAAAGACATTTCTCCTTTAATTACACTTTGAAGCAAGATATCAAATATCTCTAAAATATCCTCAAAAAGTTATGGTCCAATATTAGTTTCTTGATCAGTATTCCTGCTCTGAGGTATAAGAAGAATCTAATATCTGCAGTAAAAGTGAGCTAACCTAAACTCATGAAGTTGTTGATTTCATTTAGAATAATCACTGTGACATCAGGCTGTATATATATATTATTTTTTCTGAAAAAGATCTTTGAGCTAGTTTCAATGATGACAAAAGACAAATTCTTAGACAGCTAACACACAGTTAACCTATTCCTTCTTATTTCTTAATTTTTTATGTCTCATGAAGGACTACATTAAAAAAAAAAAAAAGAACAACAAAGCAAACAAACAAATCCCCCCAAAGCAAACAAACAAAACCCAAAACCCACACACAAATCAAAAAAAACACAAAAAAATTCCTCATTCTTCTGAGTGCTATTCTGATATTTTTTCTGATATTTGTGTAGTTCATTCTGATTATTTCATCATTCAAGGATAGGTTTGTATTTCGTTGAAAAATTTTAATTAACATTTACTTTCAGCACTGATAAGTAAGATAGTTTTCCACCGACTCCTGTACCAAACCCTGCATGTTATACATAAAGCATCTGTCATTATAAGCTTTTATAAACACTACACCATATTATAGCAACTAAGTAAGTACAAGCCATAGGTCAGGTTTTTAGAACTGATTTTCGTGTGTGTACTTCCTTAAACCACCAAGTTTACCAGTACAGTAGGAACTTCCTATCTCCTTGTAAGAGGTTTATAAAGTTACTCTGTTTACTCACTTGATACCCATTTCTGAGTGGTACTGTTACAGTTGTACAGTTCTTTCCTAGAACAAAGTGTATTCCCTCCTGAAAATTAGAATTGCTTTTCCACCTTTTCAGTAATATCAAAATTTTCCTTTATTTTGCTTTAAAAAAACCAATCCTTCCAAAATGCATAATATAGGAAATTAACAGGCTACATTTTGATTAAGATTATTTCTTTTACAAGAAGAAAACAATTACTCATTAATGTTTTCTCCCTCCAGTTTCCTTGCCATCTGCCAATTTTACAGTCCCCAGAGCCTTCCAAATCTCAGTCCAGAGCTGTGGACACTTGAAACAAGTGCATTAAATAGAAGAAGGGGAAGAGTTTTGGCTAAATGTCCTTATTTGCTGAACTGAAAGAGATTGTATAGTCATAACTTTTATAGCAAGGAGGAAGCAAGAGAGGAATTTCATCACTGTAGCAGTGCACTCCTCAAAAACAAAGTGCCCAGACCAGGAAGAAATGTGGAACTCTCTTTGTTCCCCATAAAAGATGAAGAAACCTGAACTTTCTTTCCCAGCTTGGAAGTGTTCTGAACCAGGACACCTCTTAGAACCACCTGACCTTCACTTCACTCCTGGGACTACTTGGCTGGACGAGTGCCAAAGTCCTGCCTAAGCCATCAATAAGACTTGGGACAAAGGACCTCGTGGCATTTCGTGTCTCTGCTGTTTGAGCAGAGACAAGGACCCTCCTGTCTCTGGCATGGCTTTTTCTCTGTAGAGAGTTTATTATTTTGTCAGTTAATAAACCTTTTTCATTTCCAACANACCTGAACTTTCTTTCCCAGCTTGGAAGTGTTCTGAACCAGGACACCTCTTAGGACCACCTGACCTTCACTTCACTCCTGGGACTACTTGGCTGGACGAGTGCCAAAGTCCTGCCTAAGCCATCAATAAGACTTGGGACAAAGGACCTCGTGGCATTTCGTGTCTCTGCTGTTTGAGCAGAGACAAGGACCCTCCTGTCTCTGGCATGGCTTTTTCTCTGTAGAGAGTTTATTATTTTGTCAGTTAATAAACCTTTTTCGTTTCCAACACCACCCGAGGTGCCAATCCTGCTTATTTTGTGCCATGGGGATTTGCAGGACAAAACCCAAACAGTGATAGAACCTCTGAAGGCTCAAAACATCTGGCCTGAAGAGATATTCTATCACATGACAGAGGTACATCTTGATCACAGGCTGCATCAAGTCATGGTCAGGGCAGTGTTGTTACTCCCCCCACAAATGAAAAATCATCCAGTAAAATCTGACCAATATCCCCTCCCTCCCTCTATCTTATTTTCACATTTACATCGGAAGTACCTGTCATCCCAATAAAAATACTACATCAATTAAAGACTGTATCTTTGAACAATCGATAGCTTGGCACCTCCAGCTAATATGAACTCAAAGGCAAACCATGATTCACTATATGTGAATTGAATCACACAATGGAAAAAATGGGGATTAAATAATTTTAGTTAATACCCTCCTTTTACTCACAGATTTATTTAGCAAAGGAACTTAAAAAGCAAGTTAGTGTGTTTTATAATCATTACTTCAAATATTTCTCTCTGGAAATTCCTTTGTGTCCCTGGAAGATTATCACTGCATTATGTGTTTACACATAATCATACTTGTGAATAATTCTTTGCTATTCAGTATTTTTCCTCCTACTGAAGCAAAATCTCTGACAAGTTTCACAGCACAAATAAATGGTCTCTGATTTACAATCCAGGTTGCTTCACTCAAAATTTGTGAGCACATTTTAAAACAACTCTACATGACACCTGCTAATTAGGAGTGTGCAGTTGCACTTAGTTAAAGGTTTCTCTAGCTATGGGATGTTCCTTTAGCAAACTCCTGAGATGAAACAACACTCCAATCTCTGCAGCTTCTAAGAGATGAGAAATGCTGAAGATCAAATATTAGGTTGTCAGATGGTTACATAGTGCCACGATTCTAGAAATCATTAAAAAATGGAGATAGTGGGACAGGAAAAGGTAGAAAAGGGGACTGGGGTTGCTCCTGTTTAAAGCACAACTTAATCTACAAGAATAAACCAAAAGAAACCAGGTGCATCCTCGAAAGAAATGTCTGGAACAGCAAGGTTGAAATAAGGGAAAAATTTTTAAAAATGAAATGTTGGGGAAAGTGAAAGCAGAAGCAGAAAACATTGTGATAACAGATAATGGAAATAAATAAATTAGCTGACTTCAGACTGAGACATATGCTGGTAAACTGTAAATATGAAGATTGAAATCTGATCAATAAGGACAGACTGGTTTTCTGGACTGATACAAGTGAGTATGTAAAAAGTTCCACAGGAAAAGAGACATCCCCCACGCTGCATGAGAGTTGTTAAACTCTTGTTGGGCAGCAGATTACAAACTGGACTCTCAAGGTCCAGTAATTAAAAGAGAACTCCTATTTGCTCTGGAACAAAAATAAATAAAATATTATCTCAGTTTGTGAAATGGAAGTCCTTTCTGCTACAGTTTTTGGAAGGTGCATTGCAAGGTCAGTGAAATCAGTATTCTCTCCAATGTATCATCAATGTTTATTTTTAATTTGGGACTTGTGAATAAAGATTTAATGGGAATTTAATGGCCTGTTGGACACACTTCAGTGTCCAGAGATGTGGCATCATATCCAGGAGTGTTGTTATCTGGATTAATTATCAATAGCAGGCAATTATCATTAGAGTGAAGTGAAAACGAAAGAGGTAGTAAATGAAATTTACTGGGCAGAGATGCTCAAAAATAAAAAAAATCTGAGAAGTCACCAATGGATACTTCAAAATAATTTTCTGTTTGATATTTGCATTACATCTGCCACTTTTTTGCTGCTCCAGAATATGTTGTGACTGAAATACTTCCCTTGCCAGATAGTATAAGCTAAACTCCTTCTTCATAACTGTAGCTGTACAACTATTTATTATATACAAAATTAGTATCCAAATCTGCTTTTTAATGTCAGCAATGGGTTAATGTGAAACCTTCAGAGGACTGCATTAGCTTAACCAGTAAATATTTTATAATATTATAAAGGACCCTTGCTGGTAAGACTTTAACAAATGACAATGTTTGAGTGTCTTATTTAAGACACAGCTGATAAAACCTACTGTAAATATGGGTTACCCTGAGTGATACAGAGTGTCTTGAATGTGATCTAATGTCTAAAGGGTAGTTCCACTGATGTAAATCATATTCACTTTTATGCATTGTTGCACTTAAAAAAAAAAAATCTTTAAGGTTTTTTGACTGTCCAAGACTTTTAGATAATCTCAAATTTATGAATGCTAAAACAGTAAAAATTTAGCCATATTTGTCTTAATATAGGCAAAGACACTATTAAGAGGGAAAAGAAGGCAGGTTTTCATCCTCAGGAGGGGGAGATCTATTGTGAGAAAAAAAAAAAGATCAAAAAGGATTTAGGATTAATCTAACTACTTCATACTGTGTGAGCTTTCACTGCAGGACTTTAATAAAAAGATAAATCAAATACTCCACCTGTCTGTAAACACATGAGCATGCATGTGAAACTAATGAGACAATATTAAGTGGAAATAAAAAACTGATACTGTATTTACCCTCTTAAATATTCAATCCCCACTTTCAAAATCTGGGCTGTGTGTTCAGAACTTAAGAAATAGTATTTAATTATATGCCCTATCTCTGTTTGTTCTGCTGTCTCTCTGGAAAAAGACTGAAGAACTACCTGTGACAGGAACAGATAAAAATTTCATCAGTGGATCTCTGTATAGTGTAGAAACAATTCACTGAGATAAAAACTATCTTCTCCTTCTGCAATGTATATCCAGCTTTAGAGGGAATATGATAAATTGTTCCCTAAATACACAGGAGAAGTTCAATGCTGCAGATCAGAGGAGGTATGCCAAGAAAATTAAATGTCTGCCCAACCAGCAATTTGCTCAGAGTTTGAGGAGCCTTCCCAAGAACACATCAGTAAGCACTTTGCTGCCAGCCTAACTCAACTTTTCAGGTTTTTTTTTGTCTCTGTTAATACAAGGCTACTGAAGACACTGAAGGCTAAGACTAGATAGGCCTGTAGCAAGGTTGGTGCAGTTATTTAAATTTTTCTTGCTTCTGTGCAGCAGAGGTGAACAGATGCACTAGATAAGCCAGAAAAGTTCCTGAGCTAAAAAATGGCAATTTATGCTTATAGAGCATTTTTCACTTAAGAACTTTAAAATTACTGTGCTCATACCAGGCTAAATCCAAAGCAAAAATTCATTTCCAGGTCCAGATTACCTAATTATGCTTTATGTACTAAAGAGGATCTCTGATACTAAAATCTGTCAAACCCACCAAAACCTCAGTGCTGAACACAAATGGCTCATCTAATCCTTTTCTATGAGCTTCCTATCTTTGTGGTAATCTGAAACAGCCTAGCAGCTCTAAAAACTCTCACAGGGCCATGTGTTTGACATCTGCTCTACTTTTTCATTACCAAATTCTTTTAAGAATCTGGCCCGTTTAGTGTGTAACAAAAGCAAAAAGAAGAGGACTATAAATAAATTCTGCCACTTATTCCCCCTTTGCTGAGAGATGAAGATGGTTGACCTCCCAAGGATTCTATATAAATGCTGATTTTATCTAGCAGCAGGCTCTTGACCTTGGTGAGGGTGACAATTACTCTGATCAAACGGATGAAAAAGGCTGACAGACAAAAAGGGACTTCTTCCACCAGAGATCAATAGGTCGTCAAAAATGAGACATCAAAATGAAGTATGCTAAGGAAATTTTGAATTTAAATGAAAAGGAAATCTAGAGCTAGGAATGAATAATTCAAATTAGTAAAGTGAGGAAAAATCCCCTTCTGCTTTTCCATTTGTGTCTGAGAGTTTGAGATCCTGCATCTCTGGCTTAGTTCAGTTTTATTTTAAATAAAGCTATTTATCAAGCGATGTTAACAATGATTGTATGCATCCATAAACGATCTTTTTAGAAATATAATTCAGTTATTTTGAATTATACTGTTTAATTAAGCTTTTTGGAAATAAAATATTATCTATATTTATGTTTGCATTTATATATGCAATCTTTTTTCAGTATCTGGTTCCTAAGTACATTTTAGTGCAATTATGCATTACTTGTGCTGTTGGCAACTAAGATGAACTTTTGAACTAAAATGTATCTGGAAAATGTAGAAAACCTACTCTAGAAATACATTCGTGGAATCTAATTTTCATTGAATCTTATTTTTATGCAATTTATATGCTGGAGTTATATTAGCTGGAGTCATCTTTATAGTATTGTCTCAGTATTCAATGTTTGTTACTTATAACCACTGGTGGATTATTATTATCAAAAGCAATAGCTCTCTTTTAGCTCATCAACACCATCAAGTCTATAACATCTTTGAACTTACCACAGCTGGCTGTGGAGAATATTGACTCCATTTACTCTGGAGAATATTCCAGGATGACAAGCAAGGTAACTTCATACTTTCTAAATTCCTTCCTTACTATCTATAGCATCTCTCTATGCTGTGAGTTGAAAGCAGGAGCCACTACACAATTTTACAAAATAGCTATAGAGTTACAGTACAGTTAGAGGATACATGGCTGGAAAGAAAGCAGTCTGGTTGGTGAGGACAGTCTGCTTAGGGCTCCTTCTGCAGATTCCCATCAAAAGCAATTAGAGATTTAGTCATGGTGTGCTCTTTTCTGACCAGATCTTGCAGCTTCAGCAAATCTGCTTAACAGCATAAAAAACTTTTTCATAGGCTGCACACTGAAAATAAGACAGAGAGCAACCTACCCACATTTATACTTGGCTGTTGTATTAGAATTAGAAAGACAGTCTAGACAGACTAGAAAATATTCCTGTCATCAAATCTTAACCATATTCCAGTGTCCATAAAATGTCTGCCTGATTTTTCTAAATACATGTGTGCATGGTTTCTATTGGCACAATTGGCTCTGGGTGTGAGAGAGAAGCTTGTGTACCAGCTGACAGTTTTTGATGGCTGAAGAAGAAAAATAACTCTAAGTACTTAAAGAAACAAATATAAATAGGGTTGAATATATGCTGAACTCAAAATACATTTAATGCAATAAAAGGGAAGTGAAAATCTCTTCAATTTTTTGTTCTTCATATGAATCTTAAAGCTCAATCCAGTAGGAACACATATGTTAAAAGGTATTTTGAAATACCAAGGCAGGGAAAAGACTACAACTTTGCGTCAGGTGGCTTAGTGGCTTGCTGTGAATAAGCAAGAGATGAGGAATCACAGTGGAGTAAATATATTCTTGCAACCAGTGGGCACTTTATCCAGAGGCTTGTGGAGGTGCATTGGCTGCTGGCCTGTTCTGTTTCTATGCACACATCAGGATTACAGAGCTGATGCACAAATGGCAATCGATGCACTCATGGTTTTTCTGATTACATGGAATTTTATCTCTCAAGTGTCTTTTGTGTCATATAGTCCACTGTGGTTTTGATTCACAAGCTTCAGTCTTCATATAATTTTTAGACTGAACAAGTGAGGCATAAGTTACTTTTATGAATTAAATAAAGCTACACTCTAATTGCCTAAAGTTACACTCCAGCTAGTATGCTGTCCTTAAATCACACACAGGCCTTGAATTTCAGTCTGGATTTCTTCCACTCCTTTCCAAAAGTTTGTGAAATAAATTGAGAAAAGTTTTCAGCCCTGAGAAACATCCCGTTAACCAAAATCCACTGAAGGTGATGTGAAATATATACGGCAAACTTAAAATTTATGGCCTATACTTGCATCAGAGACAACCTGAATATTTTATGAATTCTATCCTTACACATTTCTCTTTTTGTTGTGTCATCCTCAAAGCACAGTTTGCATAAAACCCCTGACATATTTACATCATTCCTTCATTGTTCCAGCTGCAAATTTGTGATGCACAATAAGCAAAGTTTTGAAAACAGTAGGTAATCTTCATGTTTTCCACGGACAGTCTATATCTATGGCTAATTTATTACTGGATCTCTCACTCATTGCTGATACAGAAGGCTACCTGCTGCAGCTTCATCTAGAGTCATGGCATGTTTTGAGAAAAGACCATTAGAGAGATCTCCCCAGCTTTCCTTCTATGTGGCATTTTGCTTTTCTGATTTATAATGGTCTTGTCCAACAGATAATGGGACTGATGCTCACTTGCCTTAGTAAAAGGCTGTTTGAAAGACTATAAAGTTAATTTATTGAAATGTAATTAGCACTACTATTAATTTCTACCATGCTTACTGTCATAAGTTTTAATGCCACAGATTCAATTTACAACTAACTGAACAACATTCTGAGACATTAGTACTAATTCATCTGGTCTTCTCTACCCCAATAAATCATACTGTAGGGCCCTGAACACCAAGAGAGTGAGTGAGAGAACAAAGATTATTTCAAATATATAACACCATGTCCTTGATCTTATTCAACCCATTTACTTTGGCAAAACCTGCCAATTTCCAGGCCTGAGAACTCTGCTTAAATAGAGAACGAATGCAGTGGGTCTCACAGTAATTCAGGCATGTCTCTCCAATTATGGTCTCAAATCCGAAATGAAAGGGTTTTTCTGTTAATGCAGATATTCCCTACTGGCCTTCCAGAACACCTCTGATCATTCTTATTATCCTGTATAAGTTCACCCCAGTGGAATCCACTTATCCATCAGCTGAAACTTATACCAGTGGTTATTTAGTGTGTTGGTGATAATTTAAAAACGACACCCTGTAGCACTCCACAGGTTTTTTGCCTGCCAACTCTGACTTACTTGACTTTTCTATACTTTCACAGGATCCAAGACTGAAAAGAAAAGGATTTTTTACAATTTTCTGAATAACTCAAGGAAAGAATAAATATACTTCTAGGAATACATCTGGTTTACCTCAGAAATTGGTTTATTTTTAGTGTAAAAAAAAATTGTCTTCATTTTACAGACTGGCAGTGCCCAATATCCAGAGAAATACCTGGATGCTTAATCACCACCACAGAATCACGGCCATTTGTAGAGTGCATTAAGCAGCATAAGTACTGCATAAGTAAGCAGAGTTTATTCTCACTCTGGGAGTCACAACAGCAAATGAAATGTGTGGAGATGCAGTAGTCTAATGGGCATTGAGAAAACATCACCTACATCTCAGTACCTGAAAACCCACTCAGACACCTCCATCCCTTCTCCATTGTAAATCAGGAGAACCTAGTGTGCGTATTCTTTACATCAGGAACAGACAAAGAGTGTGCAAATCTTGTATAGCACTGCAGTTAGACAGTCTCTGAGTAAGAGTTTTAAAAATTCTAGTAATTAAAAATTCTGTAATTAGGCTCCAAAGCTTATGAAGAGTTTCTGCTGGGTCTAGGCTTAAGCAATGTCTCAAGATCCCACATAAAGGCTAGATCATGGGTCTTGAAGCTGTGAAGCATCCCACCACAAGTTTAGTAGGGGGGAAAAAAATGGCATATAGAAGAAAAGTCTTCTGCAAATTGGATGTCCCCAGAACTGCATCTGGTGGGAGTGTTCTCCTCCAGATGCAGTAATGCAGATACTGCATACAAAGAAGAAACAAAATGCAAAAACTTTAGTAATTATCTTCAGTATGCTCTTCCCAGTGCAAATCTGACTTCCATTGTTTACTCTCACATGATCTGGTTGCCATCACTGAAAGAGCCATCTCTCTTCCTGTTTCTAACACCTGGAGTTACATTCTTCTATTTCTTTACATCACTAACACTTCATCTATTTTCTGAATTTCTGTTATGAAATCTTTTCTCAGTTGCATTCTCTCTCCCTCTGCTTCTCTTATTTTCTACCAATTTCATTTTGTTCAGAACCTGCACAGCAACCACTAGCTGCAAGAGCACATTTAAGAGCATAAAGAAGCCAAGTGGTTTTTTCAAGTTTTTTGCTTGTTTCTATATAAATGTATACAAAGCTGCCTTTATTCATTTGCCTCTACTTAAAAACACATGCTGACAAATCAACATCTATAAAAAAAAGCCTTGGGAGATTTTTGTACTCATATCACAACACTTACACACGTTTCTCCCACTATGAAATACGTGTGTAAGTTTCCACACATGCATATGGATATAGAAAAGTCAAAGCTTCGTCACAATTAACTCATTGTGTACTTGAACTTTTATGATATATGCATCATTTAAGCATATGTTGAACACAGATGTCACACCTGCTAAAAAAAAAAAAAAAGAAAATCCAGGAACTTACAAGAAAAAAGTGTCATAATTAAAATAACAAAATTAATACCCTTCCAAATGACTAGCATTCATTAAAAAAAAAAATAGAACTTGGAACAATTGTATGTAGAAATTTTTATTTAGGTACAATTTCAGTATCACTTATGCCCAAGTGTATTTCATTAAATTTGGAAAATATTGCCTGAAAATTGCTCTCTTTCTTTACAGATTGTATGATATACAGTCAAAAGGAGAGAAGAATGGGGGGTTTGGAGTACACATTTCAAAACTGCTCTATCAATGAATTTCAATATGTGCTGAAACCTAACTTTGAGCTGCCTTGTTTATTTAAGTGGTACATTAAACTTTTTTAAGTGTTGAGTTGTTCAGCTATGCCAACACTCATATGATAAGGTTCATTTTTTAAAGAAAATGGAAGCAATTCTTGTTTTTATGTTCTACAGAGATAATCAGGAAAATTCAAGTAAAAGAAGTGAAACAATAGCCATTAAGTTTCAAGGAATCACAAAGCTTTAGATGTAGATATTCATTAAAATGTTAACAGTCAGTGAAAACTATGCTTTAAAGATAAAAGGATAAAATTCAGGATGCATAGGAATACAAAAGAAAATTTGAGGGACCAGAATAGCTCCTTTTCCTAATTAATGAATGACACCAGACAGTGTTGCTTTTCTTCAATACAACAAAACTGGTTCCCAGGTACAGCACACCATCTATTTTATGCACTGTCAGCCCTATTCCTTTGCAGCTGGCACTTGACAACTGAGCCCTCAGAGGAGACCAGGTGAATTGCTGATATGCAAGAAGTGTCTTCCCTTTTAGCAAGTCATTTTAGTACACAAAACTATCAGCTCGAAGAGCACTCACTTTTAACATGACTATATCCTGAAAATTTCAATATTATATCTTGAAAATTTACATGTAAAGTGTGAGGTGTCATTATGCTCAGTCTACACATCTTATGACTCAATGTGAAAATGTTGGAAGCTAAGGAGACTAAAAATAGTTTTGCAAAAATAATTATTATTGTTTTGATTATGCAAATGTACTCTAGGTTCTATTTTTAACAAGAGCACTCGTTCTGAGTTATCATTTGCAGCATCTCCTCTGCATGCACGAGGAAATCAAAGCCTTAATTTTAGTTCTGTCATGGTTATATTCCAAAGGACAGACAGGATGTGTAGGGCATTCACTCTTCTCCAAACACTGAATTCAAAGTAAAGCCCTCAAGTTTTTACTGAGTTTATCTTCAGGTCATGTTCAATCACTTACTGTTATTATTATTTTTTAGCTTTGAGGGTACATCTCATATAAGTATATTTTGAAGAGATGACACAGAAGGATACAAGCACTTGTTGAATTTCTGGTTGTAATGACTCAAGTTCCAGTCACCTCCTTCAGCAGAGAGCAATTCTGATAAAAAGACATGGAAACTTTCATCACAATGCTGGAGAAAATGCTGATTAATATACTATTGAATTATATTCATATTCTATATGAATATAGATTATTAGATCATATATACACACACACATATATATATATAAAGTTATATTTAGGCCCTATTTATATTAGATCATGTTAAACTATAAATGTCAATATAGGACAGACATCAACACAATACTTCCACAAATTATTCCTTACCTATACAAAGTGAATGAAACATAATTCTCTTGGAAGCTATACAACAGAGACTCTGCAATCTACTCAAACTTAAGTATCAAAATATACAATGAAAACTTGTTATTGTAAATTAAAAATCAGGGAGTTTCCCTCATACAGCTTTACTTAATATCTTCAGTTATCCTGGATATATACAATGGTTCTACTGTCCAAGAGCAATCCAGAACAGGCAAAGGCTATTACTGTGATTAAAATTCAGTTTGTGACCAAGTCCAGTTTCTCTGAGTGTGGATCCCTGGATGTTTTGAATGGAGTTGAGTTGTTCTACAATCATCTGACCTAAGCTAAGATTCAAAAGTAAGGCTTGAACAGTTGGGAAAAATTCAAATAATCCAGTCCCTTCTCAGCTGGCTTGGATGATTGATATATTGAGGGACTTCTTTTCATCAGGAAATCCTGCCAGTCACACAACAATATATGTAAATAATACATCGCAATTTTTAGACAGGTAGGGAATGCACCTCATGAAACCCATCACTCTGTGTATTGCACCTAGACAGTCCCTGCTCTCAAGTGTTTCCCATTAACCTACAAAACAAACAACAACCATGTGGACAGGCAAGAGAGTCCAAAGATGAGTCCAGCCTGATCAGCCTCTTCAGCAACTCTTGAAATTTACCTACAAGCCTAAAAGCTTTCAGATTTTTGGACACAACTGAGAGGAGACCTCTACTGTTATCAGACTAAGACATGGCTTTGGGACTGCTGTTTTGTGTTTTCCAGCCCATTTTCTATGCCAAGTAAGTAATGGTTAGAGAGTCAAAGCCTGTCAGAAAACGACAAAATACCAACGTCCCACAGACAGTTTATTTAGGCAGTGTTTACATGGGAAGCTGAGAGGGAGCAGATCTTGTCAAACTGAAAAGGCCAACAGAAAGTTGTAAACTGAAAGGTCATTTCTGGTGAGACACAAGGACTGAAAGAAGGTCAGCCATGTCTAATAAAAAAAATTCTTGTTACCTCCAAATTATTCAGTATTTATGTGTTTCAATGTGAAGAGCTTGTTTTGACTGCATGAGAAAAATACCCCAGCATGTAATACATCTCTGAGGGACAGTATGAGTGAAAACTGGTACATTAGATTGGCTAAAAATGTGTGAGACATGGACCTAGACATAGATGCAGGCATAAAAACTGAAACTAGAGGGAAATACCATTCCCACCTGTAATAGTTTGCAACAGTTTGGTAGTTTTTCTGAGTTTCGCTTCTTTTTCTGAAAGTCTGGCCCTAACTACAATTGAAGGTAAGACATTGGTTTATATAGCTTTGTTTTGACATATTTTCTACTGAAATATAACAAATCAACAGATAGTCTCGAAAACCCTGATCAGTTTGCACAAGATAAGGCCACAGACTTGCACTAATATATGGTCAGTGTCACTCCATGAAAGTCAATGGACCATATTTTTTCTCTTCATTACACTAGTACAGCCCCATTAACTATAGAAATCATTAATCATACAGCAACACTGAACTCTGTGATGTTGTGCAGGATATAAATTAGGAAAGAATTTGGTCTCCTGGCCATTTTTTCTCCCTGATTTGTTCCTGGCAGGAAATCCCTTGTTTTATTTTGCCTCAAAGTTTTAGTCAACTGGGTTGATATTAATTGTATTGCACAAAAAGCTACATTCTGATATACAACTGTGAGCATGAAAATAAATTAACAAACAAATAAATATTTAGGCATTTGGCCATAAGCAACTGATTGACTTCTTGTAACAATTTGAACTGCCCCCAAAATTTTTCTTTCCCCTCCCCATTTCTCTTCTACAAAATAAAAAACTAAGACAACTTTCTCTATTAAGAAGAATTATACATAAATATAATTAATGTTAAAACATTCCAAAGCTTCTGATATAGGGGCAAGTTATATCTTCTTTCCAACTAAATGTGAGGGGGTTTTATTGAGTTTGTTGGTTTTATTTGGGATCACTCAGAAAGTGAGGACAGAGGCAGGTAAATTGCTTTCTCCTTCAGATCACTAAAAATCATTTATTAAAAAATTAAGATCACAAGTATTAGAAACATAGAATAATAAAAAGATTATGAGCTGGAGTGTATCTAACTAGGTAAGGCAGGCAAAGGTGTCCATTTACAAGAAATAAATAATTTTAATTTTAAAAGAGCAGGAAAAAAGATCAGTACTTAAACTCACGAAAGAAAGGTTAATTGATTATTTGAATCAATTCCATCCTACTTTATCTACAGAGCTCCAGCCTAAAGATGAAGAAAAGTCTTGACTAGGGTTTCTTGACTGAAAGTGATTTGGCTAAAGTGGTACTGCTTAAATACTGCATCACCAGGAAACCTATGGTACTGGCAGATTGAGGTTTATATAAGCAATATTTTAAACTCACCACCAGTTACTGTTAAATGGTGTGAAGGTGAGAGCTCCTAAAATCAAGCCAGAAACATCAGTTAAAAGACTGACTATTTAAAAGCAAACTTCACTTGGCAGAAGAAGTATTTACAGTTCTGCCACAAGAAAGTCACTTGTCCTTACAAAGTGAGAAAGAGCCAGCCATCAAGAAGTCATTTTCTCTGTGTCAGTCATCTGCCCAGACATAAGTCAGTTGAAAGTAAAGGAAGGGAGAAGTCACTTGACTGGTACCTCTAGTCATGAAACAATACAAGCTAGTCGTTTCCCCATAGTGCCCGTGCCATTTAAAGAGATTTAAAAATAATAATAATAGCCAACCTTATAATGCTCTCAGTAATTATGTAGAACAACAGGAACACAGGCTCTTGGAAGCCACTTGGTACCTGTTTGTATCAATCACACCAATGAATTAATGTAGAGGTGCATTAGCACCTGGGCATTGCTGAAGCACTTGCAATTATTCAAGCATATTCACTGAGGTTTAAGGACAGTGCAATAGTGGTGTCTGCATATTTCATATGCAGCCATTGTTACACCCCATTAAATGGACTGGTAATGATCCATTGCTATTCAATTAATATGCAATGAGCATGTTATTAAATCTAACATGTAAATTAAAGCCCAATTTAAGTCACTTAATTTTGAAGAGCGATAGAAAATTTCTTTGGACTTAGATGGCCTGTGTTTGTTTCCTTCACTTGTTTGTCTCTGCAGAGCTCAGATCATGTTGGGAAGACTCTAAATAGACAAAACGGGAAAGTTCAGACCAGAAGTTTCAGCACACCAAATTAAAAACATATTTACTCTTAGCACTCAGCAATGGGCAGAAATTTGGCCAAATTCCAAACATCATATTTCAGAAGGTTCACACTCATGATTCAAGATTCCCTAATTCAGAAAGCACTACTAAAAGAAGCATATGATTAAATATGACAGAACTTTGGAAATAAAGTATCCAAATTCATGTCTACTGATCATTATCTTTTCTGAGGTAACTTAAATTTTGAGAAAAAAAAATATATTTAGACCTTGAATAACACTCAAAAGGATACAAGTCATAACATTTTCCAACAAAAAACCAAACAAATGAACAAACAAACAAACAAAAATGCCCTGTCTAGTACCAAACATAGATTTTGCTACTCTTCATAGTAATATTGTTTGTAGAAAATAACAAAAGCAGAAGTAGCTATATGAGTGAATGCTATCACATTTTCATCATTATAATCAATGTAGGTAAAGAAAAGTGACACAAATTCAAATAACTGCTCATGGTTACATATCTGGAAAAATGGAAATTACATAAGAAAATAGATTAGATAATACAGACTCACAGAATGGGTAAGTTTGGAAGAGACCACAGCTGGGTCATCTGGTCCAACCTCCCTGCTCAAGCAGCATCATCCTAGAGCACATTGCACAGGATTGCATCCAGACAGCTCTTGAATATCTCCAGTGGGAGACTCCACACCCTCTCTGGGTGATCTGCTCCAGTGCTTGGTGACCGGTTAAGAAGTTCTTCTTCATATTCACATGGAACTTCCTGGACATCAGTTTCTGCCTGTTGCCTCTTGTCCTATTACTCAGCACCACTGTGAAGAGACTGAATCTATCCTCTGACACCCTCCTGTCAGACACTTATAGACATTGATGAAGCCACCTCTCAGTCACCTCTTCTCAAGGCTGAACAGGCCCAGCTCCCTCAGCCTTTCCTTGTGAGAGAGATGCTCCACTCCCTGAATCATCTTTTTTGCCCTCCACTGGACCTGCTCCAGAGCTCCAGGTCTCCATTGGGCTGAGGAGCCCAGAACTGGACACAGCCCTCCAACTGTGGCCTCAGCAGGGCTGAGCAGAGGGGCAGGATGACATCTCTCAACCTGCTGGCAATGCTCCCCCTAATGCAGCCCAGGCTAACACTGGTCTTCTTAGCCACACTCCTGTGAGCCTATGCAAACACGTACCATAAGCAACTTGTCTCCAGAAACCATGCCATGCCAACTCTGGTGGGTGCAGTCAGTGCACCCAGGGTTCAGTGTGGCCACTCAGGCAGCAGAACAAGCTGGGAAGACATGCAAAGATGCAGCAACAGATCACCCATGTCTCTGCTCCCCTGTCCTCCGATGGACCCTAGCTGGAGATCCATCTGTCATATATGCATCAGCAATATTCAGCAAAATGTTGTTCCTCCATCAATATTCTAGTTTGCTTCTGACAGTAAGAAGATAATATGCTGTTTAATTTATTTACACCACTGGTCCAAAAAAAAAGATTAAACTCTTTAGCTAGTTCTGTGTCTGATACAAGCCTACAAAGTTTTCCTTTGCTCATATTTTCTGCAGATCATTTGCAGCATTGTATTTCTGGCTTCATTGATATTTAACTGTTTTATGTCTTTTTACATGTGCTATAATATTCTCCCATGTTTTATCATTCTTCTACACAGCATCTCCACCTGCTTAATAAGTGACTGATTCAAAAGAAAACTGAATACTATTAAAGAAGAAGAAAAATAAATAAAATCCTAAGTAAATCAGTAAACTATTCTTTTCCTCAAAATATTTTCTGGGGTCTCATTCCTGCATTGTGTCAAGAGACTCTAACCTCGGGAGATGGCAACTTTCTGCAACTTTCTACGGTTCATTAGGATTTTCTGTCAGAAGATAATGTTTAACAGTTTCTTGAATGAAGTCCTTACATTTCCACTGCCTCAAATGTGCTATGGCTCAAGAAAACATTATCAAAGAACTCATTCTAATTCATTCTAGCTGCTTAATCCAGTTATCCTCCTGAATAATAAAAATTGGAGAAATTAACAAACTACCCTTGTACATTTCACTACATGGAAAGGAGGTGTAGTGGGTCTAGCCCTGGCCAAATCACCAGGCACCCCCTAGAATTATTTACTCATTTTCTGCTGTGAGATAAGGGTTAGGAGGAGAGCAAAGCAGGCTCAAACTTTATTAACATAATTAAATGAAAAAATAATAAGAAAATCAGAATAAACCTTCAGGACACTTTTTTTCCCCCACACCCTCTTTTCTTCCTCACTGACAACATAAAGAGACAAAATCTGGGACTTTCAGTCAGTTTACCACCTCTAAAATAATCTTTCTCCAGTTCACACAGGGAGAGGAGTCTCTCCTGCCATGCCATGGAGCCTTCTCCACATGAAACAGCTCTCTCGTGGCTTCAGAGTCACAGAGAATCAGCCATGCAGGAAAGGAAAATCTGTTTGCAGTGTGAAAGCTCCTCCCATGCCTTGCAGCCTTCTCACAGCTGCTTTCATGGGCCATGTCAACTTCTGGGGTGCTATTTTAAGGATGAGCTGATCTAGCATAAAAACAAAAGTTCTCTTATTTCTGGGAACAGAGGTTTTTTTCTTTTTTTTCCCCTGGGGCAAAGTTTCTCATTTCTCTCATGTCTCTCTCTGTTCAAGCTCCTCATTGGATCACAGCTTTTCAGCATACACACACTCCAGCTCGAGAGCCCTTTTCTCATGGGCTGCAGATGAATCCTGCATCCCCCCACGCACTTCACCAATTACAGGGAAAAAAACAAAGTCTGATATATCAAAAATATAACCTCACCATAGCCTCACAAAAGAATTTCAGCCCAAGACTAAGACATCTCCTCAATCCCCTCCCACCTAGAATTTGACTCCTTCTTTACTGACCTCAGTGTCCCATGTTGTATCTACATGTCTTCCTCCATCGTGTTTTCTGATTCAGAAGAGAATTGGTGTCCTTAAGTTTTATCAATTTGGTTTATCATTTGTTCTCAAGTTTTATCAATTGAAACAGATTTTATAGAGTCCTGCGGTGTTGAAAAGTGGATCTCCAGGCTCTGCATTGGAGAGATCACTCACCATGCTTGTTGCTGCTGGTCATGTGGTCCCCTCTGATACTGTGTAAGCCACACTGACTACAGGCTCTGCTTTTTAAAAATAGACAATTAAAAAAAAATTAAAAATGCAACCAGTTCAGTTCCTTGAACATAAACAATAATTAACCCAATCAATACACTGTATGCTGGCTTGCCCTAAAATATGCAATTTAATTCTTGTTGCATCCTGGCATGTAAAAATTAGCAAATATCAGTGAAAAAACAAGCTGCATGTCCCAAAAGGTTTTTTTTTCAGCGCTCTTAGAATTACTGAAGTTACAGTCACAGTCATCAGTCACCAGCTGATCTGTGGCTGTGCTGAGGATCCAAAGGATCAGGACTATCAAACATTCAGACATATCAAGTTGTAAGTAAAAGAAACCCAGAATATGTCAACCTAGAATTTTAACTACTTGCCAGTCTATGGAGTACATTCCTTTAAATAACAGCAAAAGACAGGGAAAAAAATTGTGTAGAAGACAGCACTGTTGTACAACCCAGATTCAGACTACCTCTAAGCTGCTTTTATATTCCCTTTCCATTTCCTGGCCTCCACTTGATCCCTGCTTCTCTCCTAATGTACATGAGTACTTTGTTTTCCAGGGGCCACTAGGCTGGAGGATGCTTGTTGAAGCATGTCATACTTCACTCCCACTCATTTTCCTCACATGTCCCAAATGTGTTCCCTACTCAGAGGGTAAAGAGTATCCCCATTTGCTGTTTCACATTGGTGCTTTTCAGATCAGAGTGTCAAGGATTTGGAAGTTCTACAATGAATATTTCCAAACCAGTATGCTTTACCTATCTCTTTAGTTATTGCTAATTGCAGTAGTTTTGAAAACTCCTCCAAACTATCCATTAAAATTTTAACTTCAGTGCAGCTAGATGTTTCTACAATAGTGAACCAGCAGATTCCCTTTATTTTGACTGGATGCTTAACCCCTCTCCTTCTATCCTGAAGCAGAAAGAACTATTTACTCTCACAGAAAAAAATGGATCACTTCTATTCCCCTTCCTTGGGCAGAACTTCTTCTCTATCCCTTATACTTTCTCCCTCTGTCTCCACTCAAAACTCCCAGTACTCATGTCAGTTACCACTAAAGTATTTCGCAATGCACAGAATAAAATCACAATTGTCTCATGACTTTCATCTTGAGCTAAAAAGGAAAATGGAAAAACATAGTGCAGCAGTGTCAGAAGAAGTGATTGAGATGCAGCTTGCAAAGTTGATGACTGATCATTTTTCAGAATGCAAATGAATTATTTAAATAGAAGAGTCTAATTGTTTCATTGCCCTTCATTATCAGTGGTCATTAACATCCTTTCAGAGTTAGTGCAAAGTGGCCCAATCAAAGTAAGAGCATTTTTGCTATATTTAACATTCACCTTGCTAGAACCTTCTGTTCTTCCCTCTTACAAAAATCAGCCAGTGTCTGAGGGTTTTTTTTGTGTGTGTGTTTTTTTGTTTTTCTATTCCCTTCTCCCTGGAACATAGGGCTTCAAATCTTTGGCACTGTCTAGTATGTAAGCTATCATCAAAAACACATGGACATTTTCTTATGCTTGAATCTACCATTGTCCTTAAATTAGAATTCATTTGCATTCCAAAAACATAAGCGCAACTTACAGATTTGAAATATCTGAAATTAAAAAAGGGTTTGCAGAAGGCTGTCCTAGCAAATTCAAATTTTGGCTGTTTTATATGTGATCTAAATGCAATTTTGAGGGCAGCAAGAAGGCCTAGTAATATATTACATTAATTTTTCTAGTGTATTAACTGTTTGCAAGACCTTAGGCCATAGAAGTAACCCATGTGCTTATGTAATTGAGAAAAAATAACAAAAGGTGAGCCACCTACTCTTACAGAGAAAAGAAATTTATATAAGGTCACATTTCAAGGCTTACATTTTCCATTAAACAAGCAATTTCAAGGCACTTATGAAACATACTAACAAAGAACTGTATAAATTTAATAGAGTATCCTGAGCCTTACAGGGAAATTAAAGGTTATAAATTTAGACCAAGTATGAATAATAGTGATTTCCAAAGGTAGTTATATATGGAATGAGACACATTTTGATTGATGATACAGCCATAAAGTGAACATTGCATATGTCCATTTCTCACATGAAAAATAATTTCTGTGGCAACAGTTTCGAAGAATAGTGTCTAAGAAATAGATGTCTGAGCAGTACCTGTTTAGCAATATTTCCACACTTATAACCAGTCTCTGTCCTACCTCTCAGACCTGTAAACAGCGTTCATCATTTTTTCATGCTGACACATGTAATGAAACATTTAATTGCTCAACATTACATTCCAAATTATTTGTTCACACTATTGCATGTGGAATTGAGTACCTTAACAGGTGTTTAAAGACAATGACGATAATTTTGGACATGCAAGTCAGTTTACTCAGGTAAGCTTCCATATTTTGTGTGTGCCATTTAAGTATCAATGAAAATTAAATTGTCTTTAAAGCTGAGTTTATCCACCGTTTGTCAAACAGCAATATTGCTGGCATCTAGAACCATTGAATCATAGAATCACAGAATCTCCTGAATAGAAAAGGCCTAATATCAAGTCCAGCCTCTGGCCTTGCACAGAACAATCCCCAAATTGCATCAGATACCTGAGATTGTTGTACAAACACTTGAACTCTGTCAGCCTTGGTGCTGTGACCACTCCCTGGGGAGCCTGTTCCAGTGCCCAACCACCCTTTGGGTGAAGAATCTTCTCCTAGTATCCAACCTAAACCTATTCTCTTGCAGATCCATGCTGTTCCCTCAGATCCTGTCACTGGTCACCAGAGAGGAGACATCAGTACCTGCCCCACTTCCCCTCGTGGAGAAGCTGTAGAAGGTCTGCCATGTGATGTTCTGTGAGAGCTTGGGATTAATTGTTCTTTGTGCACTAGCATCTTCTTCTGCAAAAGGTAGAGATGACTTTCATGCTTGGGAGGTAATTTAAAAGCTATGGATGATGAACTGTGCAGAAGTTCAGTAAGAATGAAAAATAACCTTCAGAATTTCCACTGACTTATAATTTTACTTACTCTATGGAATGCAAATATAAACATACAAGATCTATAAGAACAGTGTATTTACATTCTGCTTTTGCCAAGTCACTATCACAGCTGCACTACTTAGAGAGATTGTACATCAGATGATCTGGTAAAGAGCAGCCAGTTCTGGATATAAGTGGAGAAATTCTTTGCTGAAATATTTGCCTCTTTAGGATTTTATCCATGTTAGTTTGAAGAGCTCTGAATGTAACTGCAAATCAGTGTTACTGCTGTAGAAAAATGGGATATCATGGTCTGTAGAAATGATTAAAAACCATCACACCATCAATTTCATCAGTATAATGGAACATGACCTGTTCTCTGACTTTTACTAGATGATTACGTGTACTCCCACTGTACATCCTCATTGGAAAAAAGGATCCTTTTTATAAATTGTGGGGTAATAGAAAAGAACCTCACTGTGACTGCTTGAAATTCACTCTTCTTTAGGAAAGGCTGTATTTTATTTTCATTTTTCCAAATATTTTTCAAACAACTCTGTAAACAGATGATATTTTTTGTTTGCTTCTATTTTTGTTAAATTATCTGTTTACAAATGTCTGAATTTTTAAGGCCAGCAATATAGTGACATAAAAATTTAAGCAACATCAAGACTTAAAATTAGCATAATTAATTTTATTCTAAATGTAATTTCTCTCTGTGATCCCATTTTGTTTAGCCAAAGATAAATGAACATTTTTAAGAGGAGAGTTTATCCAGTATTAATGAACACATAAGCTTAGAAAACAGAGCTTAAAACATTAGTCAGGAATGTTTGAATTAATGACTTTCACAGTGTTCTGGCTGGTTTCTCCCAGACATTATAAGGTTTTGTAGAGCATACAGACCAATGATACCTCAGTAATTCCAGCTTTAATGTAGCTTCAATTATAAAAATTATGCTGGTATATGTTTTCTGTTATATGTAGGAGCTGGGCTGTCTCCTTATCACTTCATCAAGTATAAGAAAAAAAATGAAGACCTTTTGAACTAGAGAAAAGCAAGATGAAAAACTGTCAGGTGAAAGCAGAAAGAATTAAACTGCTCAGAGTATCACCTATTGTTATTTCCAAATAAATCTTTTAATTTGAAGCTATTTCCCATTAAAAAAAAGAAAAACCAAAACCAAAACAAAACACAAAAACTGTAAGCTTAGCAATGCAATCACAAACATATTATGTAGTAACAAAGATGAAAAAATATCTCACTAGGAGGCTAGGTTTCAGAGATCAGCCACATAGCAGGACCTTGCAACATCTTTCCTGTCACCACAGGAAAAATGCGAATCTCTTCATAATATGAATATTTCTGGCATCATGAACTGCCACAATAGAAGCAGGGAATGTTGAAACTGAATCCTGTCAAGAAAATACCAGATGAAATAAAGCCTATTACTCTAGTGCTGGGAGCTGCAGAAAGGACTGCAAGGAACAGCTTCTTTACTACAGTGTCATTTATGGGCCCCTGATCTCCAATCTAAATCTACTCTGCTTCAGTTTGAAGCCATTCCCCTTGTCCTGTCACTACACACCCTTGTAAAAAGTCCCTCTGCAGTCTTCTTGCAGGCTCCCTCCATGTACTGGAAGGGTGCCATAAGGTCTCCCTGCAGTCTTCTACAGGCTGGACAGCTCCAACTAGGAGAGGTGTTCCTGCCTGTGGGAATCCAGGACACAGGAATATCTCCTTTGCTTGTCCTGAGTGGTCTTATTTCTCAGGAGAACACAGTTTTCAACTTTGNGGGCACCTGTCACTGAAGAGTACAAGGCCTGTTGTCATCTAAAGGCTCTGAACTGTGATAAAGAAATAATAAACACCTGCAGACCGAAGCCAGTGACTCCTGTTTGTCTCATTCCTGGTTCCTGACCCTGGCACAGACTTTGCGCTGGGGATTCCTGGGAAGGGGACTCCCCATGGTGGAGAAGACTCCCACAAATGGTGCTCTTGTATGAGGAGACAGGCAGACTCCAACACCTGCCCTGTGATCAGATTAGTGGTACTCCTCTGGAGTTGTCCAAACAGGGAAATGTCTGTGTTATGTTGAGGACCCCAGGGCTGGGTGCAGCACTCCAGGTGGGTCTCACCAGATTAGAGTGGAGGGGTGGAATCCCCTCCCTCTGCCTGCTGCCCATGCTGCTTTGGCTGCAGCCCAGCATATGTTTGGCTTTCTGGGCTGTGAGTGCACATTGCCAGGTCACAATGAGCATCTCATCAACCAACACCCCCAAGTCTTTCTTCCCAAGGTTTCTGCCAACCCATTCTCTGTCCAGCTTGTACTTGTGCTTGGGATTACTAGGATCCAGGTTCGCAGAAATAGATTATCTCAGTGATAAACCAGCACTGGCCAGATTTCCTGAACTCCTAAACAATCTTCAGTGTTTAGCTTCTTTCTTAGTGGTGTGGTGATGCCATCAGGAAGCCACTTTGAGCAGCTCAACACTTCTCAAGCTGTGAGCTTTACAGCAGTGAGTCAGTGAATAGTTTTCTGCCTCAAGGACTCAAAACATTAAAAAAAGGGAAGTTCAGTGAGCTAGGTTTTCTCAACCTAACCTAATTCTAGAATTCTTCCTAAAGGAAAATATGGGATGGAAGTGCTCTGGCTTCAGTGTGGAGATGAAGAATGAATCCCAGTTCCAAAAAAGCACTATGAGTACTGTAGTATTCAGCTATGCACTCTTTTGGCCTTTGATAATGTAGATCAGCACACTGTAGAAAGTAATCTCGGGATAGAATCAGTCTACAGGAGACCAGCACCAAACTCTAATCAGACAGCAGCAGTTGAGGTAACACACAAATACAGCTGACTCCCTCTTGTGCCTCCTCCTGCCACAGCCTGGCTCATTGCAGAGTGAACTGCCACTCTAAATTTTTAAGAAGGTGAAACAGAATAATTCCTTCTCCTCCACAGAATAATTCCTTCTCCTACACCTGCAAATATAACACTGCTTCAGGCTACTGTGACTGCTACACCAACAGTGTCCAAGAGAATGTTCCCAAATTGTGATTCAATCCCTTTAGTTTCTTGGAACTAATGTTCTTTTTTTCATTTTCTTTTCCTTTCCTTTTAGCCTGCAGACAATAGTGGCTATCAAGGAAATAACAGCTGACTATGTACAAAATACATAATCATTCCACAACAATAGAGAAGAGAGAGCTGAATAAATCCCTTAAAATAATAACTATTTCCATTAAATGTAACTAATTCAACCTGGAATCCTGAAAAGAGGCCTTTACATCTCTGCTTTGTTCAGTAGGAGGAGTTACCTAATTTTCTGAGATAGCATACCCATTGAAGAGAAGGGATCTTAAGAATCTACAGGTTGATGCCTTTCTATGTGGGGCAGGTCTTTATCAAAGTCTGCCAGTTTGTTAAAACACTCTTCAGATTCAGTGTTGGAGCAGGTGTTTGACTCTTTGGATAGTGCATGCTCTGTGAAGACACGGCCCCAAATTAGTGTGAGATAAGCATGGCCAGAATCTCTACAGACACTTCACACACTCTGGCCATCAGCTTAGCTGTGCTCAGACAGGTCATCAGGGGTCAGTTGTCTCTTCACACAGTGGAGAAGATGTCAAATCTGTCATTTCTCAGATCACAGGAGCTCAGTGATTTGGAGGCCACTGCTTTTCATGTCTGGGGTAGGGAAGGTGAGAGGCCAGCACCTGGTAAGGCTTGTGCCATGGGTAATGTATGCTCAAGTTTGTAAGCCCTCTGGACTCCAGTGTTGGCTAGGGCAATGTAGAAATTTGGACTAGTGAATTATGCCAATTTCTCTCTGGAATGATATGAGGAAAAGTCTTCCAGAAGATAATTAGCATAGTGTGTTGGGAACCATAAAGTGAGGAATGTGTGACTGAGTTTGAGGACTGATTCTTGGGGAAAAGATACCAAAAATGGAGGCCTGTATGTCACCCTAGTTTGCAGCTTCACTCTGTCAAGACACTATTTCTAACTAGTATAACTTATAATTGTGTAACTAGCAAACACTGTAGACTAGTTCCTCCCCAAACGTGCCTGTAAGCTGCTGATAAACTTGACTGCACAGTGAAGGGAAAAAAAACCAACCAAACAAAAAAAACCAAACCAAACCAAACAAAAAAACCAAAACCAAAACCAAAACAAAACCAAAACCAAAAAAAAACACAAAAACAAAACTCACAAAAAAAACCCAACAACAAAAACAAACACAAAAACCAAAACCAAACCAAAACAAAAAACAAATAAACAATAAAAAAACAAACCAGGAAAAAGGCAGGACCTAGCACTCCATCAGCCTCACAAGCACATCACCTAAACGACCAGGTTTGGGAATTTTGGTAAACTACATTGGCTGCAGTAATCACACCTCCTGCTGATATTTATTCAGTTTTCCCAAGCTGATGTTTTATTGTATTTGCTCAATATCATCATTTTTAAATCTTTTAACTAGTAACTTATGAGTAGAGTGACATTGCTCACCAAGAACACCTGTAATACATAATCTGACCAGTCAGGGTTCTGCAAGGTCTTGAGCCAATATAAATTTTTCATTATATAATATTTGAGATTAAGAACTGTTATTTTTACGGTCATACAGTGCCTGGAAGAAATTTTACATATGTAAAATAGTATAAGGAGTGCAGAAAACAGCATGTTTGAATGCATAAAAGCAAGAGGTGATGATGTATGGTCACATTTGGCTAAGAGAAATTTTTCCGTTGTAATTATGTTTCACATTTTTCTTTCATCACTGACCTTTCTACAAGCTTCCCATTCCTTCTCAAGGTGTCATTAATAAAAGCAGAAGTTATCCAAGTTAGGTCTTTTTCATGTCATTTCTGGAAAGCAGCCTAAGGAGAAAGTTAACATTTTCCTACAGCAAGGACTTCACAACAGAGCTCCCATTGCAGGAGAGTGAAGTGGCCCAGCTTTTATAAACAAGTAAGACATTTCAGCAGCAAAGCCATGCTGCCAAACTGTACCTCTGCAGAGCAAAAGAATAAATGTTTCAATTCCAGGCCCAGCTCTGCTGTGTGTGCTCCACTGCTTTGTGCCTAGGTGAGGAGTTGAGGCCTGTGCAGAGTTCTCTTTACCTAAAGTGGGATGGTTGTACCACTCTAAATGGAAAGAGACCTACTGGGGAGACAAATGTGAACAGAGGAATTCATCTGGGAGATGGATGCAAAGAAACATACCTCAGAAAGTGATACAGTGATATAGTATCAGAGGCACATTTGAGTAACTACAGACTGTGGAAGGTTCTGCTGTTGAATCCGTTCAATTTCCAGCTGATTAGGTCTCCTTTAATTACAATCTGTATTTTCCAGTTCATTGCCACCTTACACAACTCATTTCCAATGGAGGAAATGTGGACATTTTCCAGCAAATTACAACAGGTTTTCTGTATGTCATCTGTTATTTACAACAGAGTCCCTGATAATTTAGATCCAATGACACTATGAAATAGTGCCTGGATATTATTTGGTCAGTAACAAATAAAAATGTGCTGAACAATATGCTCACCACTGTGTTAATATTAGAATTTATTCCCCCAGAGGGGAGTGCTGGGTCATAAGAATGAGTTAATATCTATCCTTTATAATAAGTTTCACTAGATTTTTTTTCTTCCATTTAAGCAATTCCCAGAGATGTAGTTGGTTTTTCAACAACTTGAAATACATCAAAATAAAGACGATTGGAAAATGTTTCATAGGACATTCTTTTTTTCTCCATAGGAAAATGCTGATTCCTTGAAACCGAAACATTTTACAAGCAGAAAACTGGTCTAAAAATAATCAGAAATGGACTTCAGAATTGACATAGAATTGTTCTCTCAATGGTTGACAGAGAACAGCCTATTTTGAATCAATTGGCTCCCATGACCACAAGTTTAAGCATCTCTATAATCTGATTTTTAGTAGGGACTAATAATTACTTACCTATCACCTGAGGTGAGTTTTTAGCAGTTAGAATGAAAGAGAGTCGGGCCTGGTGAATGTTTAATCTCCTTAAGAAGTAAAACAGTTTCCATGGCACACCTTTCCTCAACCTTTTTTAAGCATACTGCTAGAGAAAATACAGATTAAATCCCTTCCTTGGAGGTTGTAGAATAAGAGCTGGAATTTTGATCTTATGCTGGAGTATTGTGGGTAATTTTGTACTCAATAACCTTGGTCCTTTGTTATTCTTAGGGAGTTTTGGGTTTGGGTTTTTTGAGGAGGGCTTGGGTGGGTTCTTTTGGTTTTTGGGGGGTTTTTGTTTCTTTTGCACAGGCTGGGTTTTTTTGTCTCTTTTGCACGGTTTTTTATTTCAGCTTTACCTAGAAGAAATTAAAAAAAAAAAAGGGATTTTTGGACAGCATGTAAAAAGAAAAAACCTCAGCCTATCTTACCTATTAATGTACTTGTTCCATACCAGATGCATTGAAATACTATACTGAGTCCCCAATCTGATACATCCAGGAGATGAAATACAAATGAAAACTCCTAATCCATTAGGATTATATCTATTTTTTACCTTTTTTTTTTTTGTCAACACATGGTCCAATCATATTATGTTTTTTCATTCTTCTTATCCTCCTTATAAAGCTAAGGACAGACTAGTAATTCTATCCCTGGATTCACATATAAAAAGAGAAGGATGTTGAATTACACAGTAGTTGTGAGGCTTCAGTTCTAAGATTATAGAACAGAAAAAATTCTGTGCTAATTTAGGTATTTTGCCTGAAAATCTGTAATTCTATAGTTTTACTCAGTTTTAATTTCCCATCAACATGGAAGGCACCATCAGATGTCTAATAATGAATCCAAGAAAAGGGAAGAGAAAGCATGAATGGGGCACACTTTATAAGAGATGTGCAAAATATGTTAACTTTTTCTTCCCTGAGCCACTATCCCATACAGTAAATTCAGCTAAATTTAATTAGGGTTACCGACATCGTAATTTGAATTGTTACCCATGATGCTTTCTGCTCTTTATAAAGCATTTCCTTTTGAAATTGTCATGACTTATATAAGCATATCATTTTTTCCCTGTGGCTAGCACTTGGTTGAAATATTAGATTCACTGTGAAATCCCTGCAATTACTATTTCACTCTTATCTAGTTGAATATAGAAGCATTTTCAGGACCCTTTTTAAAGTATGTCATTGACTGTATCAGTTTTGATAATATCTCAAGACTGCTTATCTATGAATACTTTTAAATTGGCAACTTAAACTAATGCTTCTTTATTCTGTGTTACATATCTTCTGTGTCCAGCTAAATCTCATGGATGAAAGCAAAGCAGGTGAAACAGAGACACTTGCAGAAGATAAAGGAGATGAGATAATACTGATTATTCAGAATGCTGGACCTGCAGGATAAACTCTGGTTCTCCCCATGCATTCTCAAAGAAACGTGATCTAGAAGGGGATCTACTAGGAAAGGGGATTAAAAAATCATATCAAAAAGCTCCTAGGTTTTCCAACAGCTATATGGAGTTTACAATTTCCTCAGCTCAGATGTTTTGTCTCCAAAATATCAAAGAAATATTGCAAATACAAATGAGTGCTGGTGAAAGTACCTACTCTCTGAATTTGAAAGCTCAATTATCTGGTATAAATATTTGGCAAGGCTAGATTATTTGCAATTTCCTAAGTAACTTCAAACAATGTGCTTATTGGTGATATTCCATGCTGCAGATCTTAACTCAGTATGTTGGAACCTATCCTGAAATTCTTGCTTTGGCTGGATTTTTTTTTTTCAGTTTGAATGAACGTGCAATTTTGCATTGATCTAACACAGTAAAAAGTAAACAAATCAAAATATATCTTCAATAATAGCATTGACCAAGACTGAAAGTCTGAAAGTCTGTCTGAAAGTTCAATGCAAAAGTCATGTTTGAATCATGAGGAATGTCTGAGATACAAATAGTGAAAATATGGTCTAAGTTTGATCTGAATTGATGGCTTCCTTACAGTCTCATGTCACAGAAACTAAGAATGGTTCAGGTTGAAGGGACCTCTGGAGGTCATCTGGCCCAACAATCCCTGGCCTGCTCAAGCAGGGCCACCCAGACCAGGTTGCTCAGGATCATGTCCACATGCCTTTTGAATATCTCCAAGGATGGAGAGTTTACAACATCTCTGGGAAACCTGTGCCAGTCCTCTGTTACTTTCACGGTAAAAAAACTTTTTTCCAATATTCAGAGAAACCTCTAGTGTTCTACCTAGAGTGCATTACCTCTTTTTCTGTCACTGGGCACCACTGAAAAGGGCCTGGCTCCCACCTTTTTGAATTCTCCCTTCATGTAATAATTGATAAGATTGATAAGATCCCAAACCTGAGCCTTCTCTTCTCCAGGCTAAACAGTCACATCTGTCTCAGTCTTTCCTCATGGAAGAGATGCCCCAGAGCCTTCAGTAATTTAGTGGCCCTGAACTGGACTCTCTTCAGTAGCTCCATGACTCCCTTGTACGTGGCAGCCCAGAACTGGACACAATATTCCAGGTGTGAAACGAGATACTGTCCCCAGTGTTGAGCACAGAATGATCACTTACCTCAAACTGCTGGTAATGCTTCTCCTAATGATGCCCAGGATACTATCAATTTTCCTTACACACTTTGTCCCGTTTCTCCTAGCAGTCCAAAAGACCCATTTCTATCTCACAGTTCCAACAGTCTGTATGGATTGGCACCCTTTGGACAAATTCTGTCAGAGAGCAAGAATTGAATGGGAATCTCAATTAATCCTATTTTGATAATAAATACAAAGAAAGAGAAAAAAGTTTTCTTGTCTATAGATTCAAATTCAGATAATTCCAAGATACCAAGGAGCAAGATGATTAGACAGGTAGGTTATAAAAACCTCTCTTTTAAAATAAAATTAAGGAGAATTTTAGAAAAACTTCGGCTGTTAAGAAGGTAAAATTAAAATGGCTTAATTGAAACTCTCAAAGCATATCTTTAACAGTAAGAGGCCTTTAATAACCATTGAATTTGGGTCCTAGAACTACTTATTCTTTTTAGTGATTTGACTTTTGTTGTATGGAATGAGCAGCCTGGCTTCTCTGTTCTAAGAATGTCGACCTGCCATTTCCATACAGAAAGGCTAATTCTGAGCCACATCACCTCTTGAGAAGAACTGAGCACAGCAGGGAGACAATTGCTTTGAAAGAATTGATTTACAAATGGGGAAAGTGGAAAGGCAGAATCGATTTGTGCAACCCTTTTCTCTTGCTGTACCTGATTGGTCTGCTTCGTAAACTTGTGAGAGCAAAGTTGAACTGCATCTGTCTAGCACATGTCAGAATGGTGGCAGTGCAACGTGATCCACCTGTCAGATAAGCTGGCACATCTCCACGTTGCATCCACAGGAGTTTAGTGTGTTCTACACTGAGGCACCACTGTGCATGAATGGTTAGCACTGGGCTTTCTGGCTATCTGGAAATCTAAACTGCTTTGCACACAGGTGCCTGACACTGAGTCATTCTCCAAAACCATAGGACTAAAAATGGTAATACTGGAAAATGTGCAGTAAGATTGAAGGATATAACGTTGTTGCTTCTTCTGCTCCAGAAGCAGTTTTTATCAGTAGTTTTGCTCTAAATTGTCCAATGCATTTCACTGAGACAGAACTGAAATATCCTGAGTATATAGCTGTGGTATTTTCTTTCAGTCACTGGAAGCTTGCAAAATTTTCAGATTTCTCCAAAGTTTGAAATGTAACAGCTAACTATTCTGTCGCTGGCTAAAGCCAAGAGCTTCATCGGTGTTTTTCTCATATCAAAGGTGCTATGTGGCAGATATTCTAGAATTAGCTGTCTTTTAACTTTCAGGGCCCTTTGAAGATTTGTTCATTAGTAGACGTAAAAAGTAGCATTGGCGTAATTACATCTCTGGGATCACTCCAGGACTAAAATTAATTGTTGTTCTGTAGCTGTAACTTAAAATTGTCTTGGAAGGCGATATCTGCAAAGTATTTCTGATAAGAAGCAATATGTAACATCAGCCTTCCTTTCTGCAGAAGAAATACAAAAGGTAGGAAGGAGTAAATTCTATTTGCACCCTCATTAGCTGCTCTAAAAGCCAGCTAAAGTTTTGCCTTTCACAAATGTATGCAAATAAAGGGATAGATTCGGAGTTTAAATGTTTGCCTTCATTCCAAAGCAAACCCCTTAACACAGGAAGAGCATGGGTTTCTATCAGGAGATTCTGAACAAAACAACTGACAGGAAATTTTTTTGCAAGGTAGATAATGTAAAATGATCTTTCTGAAGATAATGAAATAAAGAATATGATGGGATGTTCAATTTAGTTGAATGATAAAAGTGAGTAACAGAGTATCTATTTTTTTTCTTTTTTAAGTTTAAAAAATTTCTAGACTCCTAATCATGAATGGAAACAAAATAATAAAAAGATGATACAAAAATTTGATTCTTATCATTCTCAGAATAATTTGTCAACATTTCATTCTTAAAGGTAATTTATCCTAATTTAGTTTTTCACATGAAAATGCAAAAAAGTCTGTCTACACAAGGTTGCTGTATTGGCTGTTGGCATGAAAGGAAAGCTTCCTTTCATTTTGTTTTGAAACATTTCCTAGGAAACAGAATGGTTTGGGCTTGGTTTTGGTTTTTTCTCCTTCAGTGGTTTTGCTGTTCCAGAATTTTAGAGTGTTTGTGTCTAAGAAGTGGATTTGAGCAGGAGGCCTAATTAGATGAACTCTTAAGTTTTTTTCCCACACAATATTTTTCATAATTCTGTAACATTGAATTTGGATCCTGATCCTTAAAACATGAAGATAAAACAACTGCATATGAAAAAATGTGATAATAGCAGTAAAAACAATTAAATTTGATATATTCACAGTCCTACTTAGAAAAACAAAAAACTGTCTGCTCCAAAAACATCAAACCGAAAACTAAGAAAAATCTCTTTGCAAATATATCCCATATTTCTCTCACACACCTCTCCTACTCCCTCAGTATGTAGTAAAATTCAATCCAGCTGTTTTGACAGTAACCTTTAAGGTGATGATTCTTCAGAGGAATTAACTTTGAAAAAATAATTTCATTCTTCACATATCTTGGCTTCAAGCATTTGTCATCATTTACTAAAGTAGCTGAAATCTTAGTGGAGGATGGGGACCATAGGAGACTGAATGAATGCTAAATTTGCTCTGAGTCTGTGCTTCTGCCATCACACACAGAACTGTAGATCTTCAGTCTCCATAGCTATATGCAACACTTATCCATTAGTATAGGAACAACTCAATTAGTGGCTCTGTTGGGATCAGAGCATAACCCTACTTTCCACAATTTAATAGCTACCATACATCATCAAGATCTAATTCCCAGGCTGAGTAGGATGTAAATGGCAGCAGCTCACAGATCTATTTTTTAAAAACTTGAAATCTTTGTGACTTAATACACTTCCCCAAGCCCACTTGTATTGTGCATCCTGCAATTTTGCTTATAATTCACACCTGGCATCCTGCAGATTAAAGTTGCTGACTGTTTTATGGTTACATTATTTGATTTCTTGAAACATCATTAACATGAAAAGGAATTATTTGCCATCTAGGATTTGTTTCTATTATCAGAGGTTCATTATCTCAGAAAAGTGATAGTTTGAGACTTAGTGTACTCTGTGTTTTGTGCTTACAGTGGTCTCCAACAGCATCACTTGTTCAATTGTCTTAGGGTTATTTCAGAGAAGGCTGCTGGCAACTCACTGAAGTTCAAGACCAAGTGATGTTCTTATTTACTCCCTTTAATCTGGAATCTAGAATTCATCTCTTTTTCTTTCTTTTTTTTTTTCTTTTTTTTTCTTTCTTTTTTGTGTTTTATGAGACATTTTAGAATATGTTCCATCATGCAATGGAATCACGAGAAATTCTATACTTCAACCATAAACCTGGACCCAGCAACTGCAATCCTGATTATCCTGATTTAGGCTTGATGTAAAACATAATGATAGTTTGTATACAGTTAAATCTTTTTTTCCTTTGTGTTACTTAAATTTGAAGTTTAACACATTCTCTGAAAAATAATTTGCAGCCACTTTACAATCCATTTATAACCCATTTTAATCACTTTAAGATCCATTTTAATTAAAAAAATTAATTATATTCATCATTTTGAAAGCTTTAAAAATAAATAAATGAATAAATAAATACTGCCAAGAAACATAAGTGGCAAATTACCTTTGTTCTCAGCTGTCATCCAAGATTTTTGTGGGCAGAAATCCTTCTCTACATTCACACCTTTATCCACAGTTTTCATCCTTTGTGTCCTCTAATTATGTCTAAGGCTTTTCTGTGCAGGAAAGGTCTTTGCCTCGGTACGTTGCTGTTAAATGTGCCTCGAATGTCTAATGCTGGGAAACTGTGTTTTGTAAATACTTAGCAATAAATATTTATTATCAGCATTGCTGCCAAACAGGTTCCAAGGTACACCCTGAAGGTGTTGCTGTGAATGATGTGAGTTATCACAGCTCACCTGGAGCAGCATATGCAAATTGGAGATTGAAAAATCCCGGAGCAAGCGCGTGCGTACCTGCAAGGCAACAGAAAACACTGGAAGTGCAAAGTACGGCAAGTCAAGCATGAAATCCCTGCCCCAGTGAAGAAAATTGCATGCTACAATTAATTTCAGGGAGGACCAGGCTTTTATTCTAAACACAGATGGAGTAAAAGAATGCTTTTCAGCTCCCCAAAGCCATTTGTGTGGGTGATGCCATTGGTGCGCGGTGCCAACTAATTTTTCCTTAATAAGACTAATGAGTCATAATTACTCCTGGAATGGCAAACCATAATATGGATTGTAGTATGTAAATCTGATAATGACTGTTTCAGGTTTGTGTCCAGATTTCTCAAGTAGTACTTACCTGGGCTCTCTAAGTATAGAAACATCTCAGTTATTAGGATCCTGTTTTTCTGTAGTTGTGCATGCTCAAGCAGTGTATTTAATGCCCAAGGAGTTACTTCTGTCTGTGCAACAGGATTTGAGAGCTCTTCCTCTCTTTTGGAACCATAAATGTGCCTTTGAGCTATTCTAATTCCTTGACAAAAATGACACCCCAAAATTTTCTGTTCTCCCTCTGCTGCATGGTGGACACCAGGCCTACGGGTCAGGAAAGAGCTGTTGTACATTCTGGCCAGCTCCTCATTTGTATTTTTGAGACATTTTAAAGCTGAAATATGGCCACTCAGTCCAAAATTACAAAGAATATGATAAAAGATTATCTGGGATTCATTTGTGATATGTTCTGAAAAATTCTTTTCCCAAGCTGGATAATCCAGAATTTTGGTAGTGTCTCAGAGAGATATCAAAAGTCGTAAAAACTATGAAAAGCAAATTATATCCAAAACATGATTTCCTTTTCCCAAAACTTCTTTTATATTTTGATGCCAGGTATCCTGTTTTCACAAGAGAAGTTGTTGCCTGGTTCAGTTTTCACCATTGTTGTCTCATTTGGCATCATTTGAGCCTACAATTTTTAATAATAACATCACTATTAATAATCATAATAATAATGGTATCAATCCTAATCTTCCAGTCTATTTAAATAAATTTGACCAGGGTGTGTGGACAGCCTAGGGACGAAAAATAGGCAGCTTTTACCTACTTTAGTCAAAGCATTTTCACACATGAAATATATATTTATTGTTGAGATTATTTAATCAAAAGGCACAAATGTAATTTTCCTATGAGAAAAGACCCACACAACACTAAACAATTCAAGTACCTTTGTTCTCAATTTTACAATTGCTCTGAATTCAGGTCACTGAAAACAAGCATTCATTACATTTTAAGGGATAATTGCTATCAAATAATTTATAGCTGCAAAATGCTACACATAGCAGAGAGACTACAGCTACTTATAACCCAGTAAATTAAAACTAAACCTTCTGTGTGCTGAGCATGTTGCACAAGATTAATTGTGGAATATTAGGCTGCTTCCATTATAAAGATCAAATGCAAGGAGAGAAGACATAAACTTTGTGTATGTATCAATGTAACCTCAACTCAGCAGTTACTGATTATTTATTGGGCATGTAAACCTAAGCTGCACCTAATCCTGTGGTGGCAGCTATTCAGGAAGATGGACAGAAAAAAAAGAAAAATTCTACTGCATATAGCTGAGAAGAAGATGAAAAGTAGATCTTATAAAATGATAATTGCCTTGGACTCCTCTTGACTTCAGTGACTACTCAGCACCAGACCAGCAAGAACTTGGACACAAAAAATTATTCTGCCAATTTCCCCACCTTTTTTTCTATAAGATGTGTCAGACAACTTGGAACATGAAGTAACATTGGTTTCTTTAATTGAAACAAAATACAAAAGTATTCCTTTATTCTTAGGTCCAGATTTTTATTGCAGACTTGCTTTTAAATTGTGCTTTCTATCTACCATACAATGAAAATAGCGGATTGTAAGCAATTTGACAAAATTTATGTTACTGGAAAGCATACTTGTAGATGGTTGAGGTGAATTTGATTCTTGTTATCAAGCCATTTAAAATTTCTTTTTATAATTTATTATTTATTTTGTCCTTGAAAGACTTGGTGCTACCTGGGAAATGGAAACACCTCTTAAAGACGGTTTTTCTGCAGTAATCCACATGTAATTCTGCATGTGCTAGAAAACTAACTACTTGAAGGATTAGAGGACAATGAAAACCACTTTGGTTATTTTCCAAAGTCAACCTAGTCAGTGCATTTCTTCAGTGCTTCCAGAAACAGCTGGATTGATGTTGCTGACATCTCATGCACATTCACTTAGAACTTGAAGGAGGCAAAAACTTTAGCATTATGAAATTAAACAAACATGAATTAAACCTTAATCCACTTCAAAATAATCACTGTTCTTACCTCTAATGGGAATGGGTTTTCTTTGAATCCCATTATACCTGAGTGTCAAAAGAAGTGAAATCTCCATTCTGATTCCTTTACTCTGTCATGTCCATTCAACATTCCATTAATTTTAATTACTGCCTTTGTAAATAGCTTATGATGTTCTGGCCATGTTCCTATGTTTAACCAGCAGGTTGCCAATATGACACTGGTTTCTTTTTCCTATGACATAATGAGGAAAATAATCTCTTCAGTTAATCTATCTTGAATTTACAAACCCTTCAGAGTCTTTCATTTCCACTTAGCTGTGTCTAACAAACATGTCAGTGATTTGGCTCACCTTCAGGGCAGAAGATAGGAGTGTATGGGAAGCCTGCTGTAGTACTACATCTCAGTGTCCAGCGGGATCAGGCTGTTGCTGTGGACACAGAGGAACCTAAAGGCATCAGAACTCCAAGGAATTTCTTATGGGACACAGCACATCTATCAGTTGAATCACAAGCCTTTAACAGAGTCACTAATCTGTTTCTAGCAGTCATTTTGGCAAGGTATCCCCATGCCAACAGCAACAGCTGTTCTAAAATTCAGATTCGTAAAAGTAAGTGAAAATAGCTAGTTGTAATGGAGCAGGGGGTTGTTTGCATATTGTTGTAAAAACACATACACAAAACACTCATTTCACAGAACTTTTAGGAAGCCTTGCTTTTGTATTTCTAGTTTTCTGTAGGGTATGAACTGTAAATAAATAGAAAGTCAATGGAAGCATTAAAGAGTGAAATTAACTTCCTCTGAAAAAAAAACCAGTTAGAGTTCCCTAATAGAGGTAGAATGCTGAATGGTAGATGAAAAGTGTTGTGTGTTCTTATGGAAATGTTGAAATAGTTTTACCATTCATTTGAGGCAAAAACCAGATTAATGGAAGTGGATGGATATCTTTAAATATCTTTAAATGTAATAGAATAAAATATTTAAGATCCAGGCTTACTCAGAAGTTTGTTTTCTCTGACTCGTAAGGAGACTTGTTCTAATTCTAACAATTGCGGGCAAAAAAAAAAAAAAGCAGTTTCAAAAGCCATAAATTGTGGAGAAATATCTAGCAGTTATATATCTGGTTGATATGACCTCCAAACCAGTCCAAATAACACATTTTCATTCACCTCTTTTTATAATAGCAGGAATAAAAAAATTGATTGGGTCCTTTAATTTCAGATATGTCCCACACATTTACAGTGTCTGATAAAGCCTATTGCTGTTTTTGAAATAATCTGAAATATGTTGTCTGTATAGAAATGCAGGAAACCATAAATAATTGAACAACCTGTTCAAAATTGCTAAAAGTAGAAAGAGTGCAACAACAAAAAATTGAAGTATGTAAGCCTGTTAAAAGTATTCAGTGTCTAATTGCATAGCTTTTTTAATAACAGCATTGTAAAGTAAAATTGAGGAAGATAATAATATCTAAGCCAGTTCTTGATACCAAACAAAGGCATTGCTCATATACTATCAGTTATCGACAAAAAGAGATAATTGGATTTGATTTCTAACAACAGAGCTGGAGAACAAAAGGAAAAAAAGAATTTCGTGTCTTCTACGTAATGACATAGAACTTATTATGCATCATTTCTACCTTTTGGGAAATGGTGGAATTTTCAACCATCTAAGGTTTTCTTCACCCTCTCAGCGTTTCTGAGGTTACACTGAAGTGGTTCAAAAAAACCTGCCAGAAAAAGAATATGTCCTGATGTCTGAACTGAATGGAAATATAACACAAATTTCTCTCAGGTAATCTGTTTGGGATTAGTACGGTAGTTATTAGTCCTGTAGTACTCTGGACATCTGTAATGTGGACATCTACTTCTTAGTTCCTTTCCAGGATTGTGTTATATTCATTTGGGAGTTACAGGCAATTTAAGGGTATATTTTTTATTCTGGAAGGTTAAAGTAGGCCAAATCAGAAACCTTAAAAAAACCCCATGTTTCTCTATAAAATTCAAAACAGCTAAAATCATATTTAAACATCTAGATTGAAATGTAAAACGTGTATTCACTCTTCTAAAATATCTATGGCTTTTTAATCTGGCAAAAATGAAAAAAAAAACCCTCTTCAGACTTTTAAAAGGCCTTGAAACATTTTATGCTGACAACTGCAGAACATTTAGTTTTCAGTCACAGTCAGCAGTTACACTCTCAGATTTACTCCTGAACTTGGATTCAGTTTTAATATATGGTTAGCTGCTTCCCAACCTTAAACTCATGAGATTTCTCTGATTCTGAATTCTGTTTGGTAATTAAAGTGCTAATGAAAATGCTTCTTCAAATCTGTTTAGTGTTCTAGCCGTTAAACAGCTGGTTCTTCCCAGTACAGATTAAATTTTGGAGGTATGAAGGAGGATGGAAAGGTAACTCATGTCAGTGAAATAAGTGGACTTGATTATGTTTAGAGATTTCTGAATTTATGGTTCATTTTGCTAGTTGAAATAAGAGTTATAGCAGTGAAAGATTTGATCAAAATTTAAAATTAGAATGTTGCTCCTGAAAAGCTCTATTACAGTAAAGGTGGAATGAACCCACTGAACTTGTAGGATCTCTCATCTGTCTTGGTCAGAGATGTCTGATCACTCATCAGAGGAGGAACAACTCCCATAGAAAGTTTGGCTCTACCATTTTTAGCCATCAAAATCTCCTTTTCTGTCTAGGACAATAATCAGGTAGAAAGTTAAGGCCAGAATCTAGAAATCTGACAATACAGCTGAAAGCAGAAACTTCATACCTGGGTCTTCCACCACAGAGGATGGAAGCTGCTGTGAAATTGAGAACCTATGAAAAGTGCATCCCAGCTTTCCTTGGGGGTTTTTTGGGGGGGCAAAAGTTAAGGCATTGCAGTGCTTTACAGGACCAAACAAACAAAAATCAAAAACAAACAAACAAACAAAAAACACTGAAACAAAATTTTAAAAAGGATCCAAAAAAAATGGACATACGAGAAATCAAACTGGATGGAGAATTTAGTAGGAGATCTTTTAAAATCTCTGCACAGTATGTGTCATCTGAAGTTAAGCTGAAAATGTTTTTTCAGTTATGAGACGAGATTTTGCATACACATAGATATAAAAAAACTTGAGAATCTGTCAGTATAAAGGCAAGTAATCATTACAAATATTTTAATTAATTATTTTGACATTCAAGGAAGATGATGTGATCAAGGGTAATGTGTGTGCAGCAGGTTGACAAAAGGAAATTGATAAAAAGAACTATTAAGGCAGAGTACATTAAAAGAAAAATGCTTTTAAAGGTGCTATACTGACGACTTCAAAAGTGCATCACAGCAAGCTGTTACAAGATTTTCCAGATTAGATTTCTAATTATGTGAGTCAAGACAACTGAGCTTTATTACAAATATGCTAGAATCAAATTGAGCTTATTTATATATTTATATGTTCTACATAACCCAGATATCTATCTAACCATCAGATTCTTTTCAACATAAAAATTATATGTATCATTATATTTTTTGAAATAATCTTCTCTTCTCAACAATTATGTTGTATTCTCTTTTTAAAAATGCTATATTGTGAAGCAAATCCCAAGCAACATGAGCTTATTTTTCATTTGTCTTGCTTACATGCAAGTTCATGGTCATTCTATATTCCAAGTACAGAGTGCATTATAAAAATCAGTGTAAAATTCATGAAAGTATGAGATTCCTATATTAATAATTTTTTTTTCTTCTGCTTGCATTTTCATCAAATATGGAAAAAAAAGATATTGGATCTACCAAAGCACTGCTAACAGAAGATACTGTATACAAATTATTGTAATGGCCCAAGATTATTTGTAATAATGAATACATATTTTGCTGCCAGAATTTGTTCTGACCTTTTCCCAACAGATTTATATCAGGGCACAGCATCAATCATCACCCACTATATTTGGATGACAAGATGTAGACAGAGCTAGAGAAAGTAAACAAGATAATTGCTAAGTACACAATTAGAGAAATCATAGAAAATGTGTCAAGCAACAAATTACCTTTCTTTGCAGTGAAAAATGGAAGCAGATTATGCCATTTCAGAAGGAAAGTGAACATACATTGAAAGTACATGATATTATCTTAATGTGCACATTTCCAGAAAGATGATCTGTGCATAAATGCATACCTATATTCATGGCAGTAGATGTTAAATTCTCTACCAACTTTAAACTCTTTTAATAGTTGCAGTAATTTCTAGCTGGAGACCCTATATTTACTAACAGGTTTCTCAAAAATTTCATGTCTTGACATAGGTATGAATACAGGTTTGGCCTCTAAGAGGATAAATGGTATCCAGAGTCCCCCCAATACTTACTCACTCAATATTTATCAATACGGGTTAGGGTTGCTTCTGACTGTATTTCTGTGTTTTAATTCCTCCCTTGTTTCTGTCCCTTAACCACAAACTGGCCTTGTGGCTGTGGTGGAAAACCAGCCCTGAACAAGAGAGGCCTGAATATTCCCAAAGAACATGGTCTTGGAAGAAAGCACTATGCAGACAAAATGCCAAGTTTATTTCTTGTCAGTCATAAAAAATTATTCTGAGTGAGTCATTTCAATTTGTCAAAGCATCTCTCAAAGTCCCCTCTGCTTTGGCTGATATCATGAATTCATGTTGGCTGTTCAGCAATCTCAGAGATGGCCCAGCAGCACATCACAGGGAAGCTGGATGCACACCTTCACTGCTGGAAGGGCAGCCGGATCCTGCTCTGAATATTTACTCACATAAATTTCAGACTCTGAAGACAGGCAGCCAAAACTAGAGACTTGTACCAACTATTCTATTTAACCTTTGCATTATTAATTTTTTTCAAAGTTCATACCATCTATCCCCACAAAAAATCTCCTCTCTCTTGAAGAGCTGTTGCAGAGAGATATTGAAGAGATATTTGTGTGTCTTGTTGTGGGAATCCAGGACACAGGAATATCTCCTGTGCCTGTCCTGAGAGGTCTTATTCCTCTGGAGAGCACAGTTTTCAACTTGGGCCATGGAAAAAGCTTCCAGGACTTTGTGAGAGGCTGAGTTTTTGTTAAAGTATATAGTAGATGATATTGTAGTTTATCACAGGGTGAAAAAGTAGATTTTGGGTTCTAGTATGGAAGGTAGATGAAAGACAAGATGGAGGATTTTAGGTGTAAACTTAGTCTTCTTTCTTCTTCATCTACTCCATTTTCTGTAGTTTTGGTGGCACAGTGATTGGTTAGACAAAGTCACAGTGCAGATGTCACGTGACTGAAGAATAATTAGGAATTGGTAGAAAAATAAAAACATACTACGTGTTAGGTACATGGTGGAACTCAATTGGATAAGGTATCTGTATAAGAATCCTTGCAATCATCCATTTTGTGTCTTGCTGGCACATGTCACTGAAGAGTGCTGGGCCTGTTGTCACCTAAAGGCTCTGAACTGAGATAAAGAAATAATAAACACCTGCAGATCGAAGCCAGCAAGTCCTGTTTGTCTCATTCCTGGTTCCTGACCCTGGCACAGAATTTGCACTGGGGATTCCCAGGAAGGGAACCCCTGGGGAACCCCTGGTGTGGGAGGTAAATCCCACAAATGGTGCCCCTGTGTGAGGAGAATCCCACACCTTGTCATTATTGTTAGTTCACCAATCAATAGTCATAAATCATAGCTCAACAAGCGACATTCCTGCGCAGCTGTAAGAGGACCACTCATTTACTCAGGGGTGTATAGATGGGAGGAACACTGACTGGGTTATCACAGTCAGAAAAATGGCTTTTATGGCTGCACCTCAGAGCTCTCCTCTGAGCTGACAGCAACTATTTAAAGTCAACTCAGAACTGAAAGAGCGAGTCAAGACGAGCACGTCACAGAAAAGGGATTGTACGTTTGGTTTGGGAGGGTCTGTTCCAGGTTTAATGTATCAAAGAATCCCAAAATGACACAGAAAAATGAAAATTCTTGATGGCAGGAAGCACGATATAGCACTGTAATGTAAGTACACATCAAAGCTTCAAAACCTGGCTTGGTCTGTTTGATCTGTTGATACATAGACACTGAGGAAAGATACCCTTATGACCAGACCTGTCACCACAAAGGATGGCATTCATTTATTATATGACTTTAATATATACATTGTATTTTCTCTGAACACATATTTTTAAAGTGAAAATAGATTAGAGTCTGCATATTTCATGCTCTAGGTAACATTGACAAATATAATTTCTCTAAATTGATGGGAAGAAATAGACAAACAGCCGCCCTTCTACAAAAAAACCAACTGCCAGAGTCTACTTGTGCTGCAAAATCTTGATACATCAGTGCTATGTATCAGAATATGAATAATACCAAAATATTTTTAAAAAATACTTTAGAATTAGAATTTTTTTTTTTTTACTTTTCCTTGAGATTAATCTGGAATGACATATTTTTCAATTTTATTTTGCAGAATTTTTCTTTTTTTTTTCCACATTCTAATATCTGAGAAAATTCTAAACCTGTATCTTTCATTCTGCATACAGCTTCATTAAGCAGGTGTGATATTTCTATTCAGGTTTTAGGCTAACATGGAGAACTTAATACTAATAAATCTATTGTATTACTCCTCATTCTGTTGAAACACTGACTGCAAATAGGTTGCTGTTTGTTAAAATAGAATTTTTATAGAAAGATGAATCATCATATAATTTCTGTCTGTAATTATTGGTACATGGATTGTTCACATGCAATCCACTGCAAATATCTAATATGCAAATTTTGACTGAAAACAGCAGTGTTTTCAACCAGTTTGACTGATATATTTGTTTCTATAGTGTAATGCTGGGAATAATTAATTGTAGTTTTCATGTTTCAGGCTCAGAAAATTCTAGTGACTTGCAATGCTATTTTTTCACTTTCTTTAAAATTGTCTAGTAACAAGTGAATATTTTTGCATCTGTAGAAATTCCTACCGCTAAGTTTATTCACTGAAATGTCCATTAGTAAAATAAAAATCAAGTACTATGATAAAGACTACTAATCATCTCATACTAAAATTATGGGAATGCATCTAAAAGAAAATCTATTTAACAATACAAATATACTCAAAAGACTTGGATTATTACTCAGTTGTTGCTCAGTTTCTCTTCTGTCAGGATTCACTGTTCTGGAGCCTGGAGGAAAGGATCCTTGACTTGGAAATGATCCTTGAGCTTACTTGGAGGCCTCTTCCCTCTGGAGCATGTTCCACTGGGATTCTTTCAAGAAGGTCCCTGAAGAAGCCAAATACAGTTCTCCTGAAGTCCAGGGTTACAATTCTAATAATTGTCCTGCTCTCTCCTTACAGGATTCTGAAATCCAGGAGCTGTGTTCACTGTAGCCAAAGCTCTCCCAGCCTTCACATCTCCAAGCAGACCTCCCTTGTTAGTTAGCATAGGGTCCAACAGCTCACCTTCCCTCACTGGGTTTTCCATCCCCTGCATCAGAAAAGTGGCATCAAAGCTCAATCAATATTAATCACAACCAAAACCAAGTTCAATCAAAATGTACAGAATGACTAGAGAGTCTAGATTAATTTGCTAAAATTTTGAAACCTGAACTCAAATAAAAATTTCGGTCTCCAATATGTTTATTTTCAAAATATTCAAACAAAAAATGTACAATTATTAACTATGAAATTTATTTAAGACCTATTTTAGGTCAGTTTAATTTAAAAAAGGAGCAAACCTGCAGTTCTACCCACTCACAGCAGATACATTTTGGTGACATTCTCTGCATTAAATTGTTAAAAAAATTTTAAAATGTTAATTGGCTTATTGTACTGCTTTGGTGAAAGGAATTGCCCTCTTTGATCTGCGGCGTAATGAGATTTATTTTGAACATCAAAGTAATCTATAAAAACTGAACAGGGAGATGAGCAGCTACATATTTCCATGTCCTCTGAGGAGCAGGGTAGGAATCAGCAATGCAAATGCCATCGGAGGAAGGGACAGTCTGAAAGAAAATTAATCCTTGCAGAAAGCAGCTGAACTTTGCATTCTGTCACAGTGCACTGAAAGACCTTGGACAAAGCTTTTTTCTCCTACACAGCTATAAATCTGATAGAAATCATTGACTGCCCTGGACTCCTTCTGAATTCATGTTGGTGAGCACTGGGTCAGAACTTAGTCCCTGATCTTTGTTTTTTTAAATCTGGCCCTATGATAAACAATTTCAACAGCTACTCCAGGATCTGTATAACTGAGTCTTAACACCCTTCTGTGCCAAAAGAACCCAGTACTGGGAAACAAATTCATGTGAGGCTCCTGAGTCTCACACTGTCCTCAGTCATGCATGTCTCTACACAGCATTGGCATCTTCGCAGAGGTTTTACATCCAGATGTCTTTTAAGTGTGAGCCTCTCCTGTCCAGCCATGGTTTAAGATGTTGAACCACGTGGTACTTCAGCAGCAGTGTCATTTCACAAAGTCAGAATATTTTTCCCATCTCCCTGTAAAGGAGGCACTAGGAAAGGAAAGATAGAGTGATCTCTTCTTCCAGCGCTGGAAAGATTTATTTTATTAAGAAAACTGTTTGTTCTGAATATCAAAATTTGGAGGTTTTAGGTTATGTTTGAAATTTATACTGTTATGACATAGTCCTCAGTTTCAAACAGAATAGCATAACACAGCTATTCACTCAACTATTTCAACTGACAATTTCCAAAGGAAAAGAACGTTCTTTCTTTTAGATTCAGATGCTCAAATTATCACTATTTAAACTAATTCATGTGCTCTTAATTGAATCTTTTCTGCATGGCAAATGGAGGAAAGTGTTATGTAGCACAGCAGATAAGCTTGAAAATTTGCAGATAAGCTCATCACAAGGGCATGATGTTCATACAGAAATATCTCGTGTTTTTTTCCTCTTAAGTATTATTTTCAATGGATCCTCTTGTGATTTCTAAAAGGCATCAAGTATCCAATTCCCACAGATAGATAATGCTGAGTGTGCAGCACTTGTGCAAATCAGGCTATTCATATGAATCCCTAAAAATAAAATGCTGCATGGCGGAAATGCTTGGCGTTGTTTTTTTTGGGAGGGAGAAGTAATTTGATTTTTTAATCTCTGTAAAATACTGTAGCAAAATGTCTTTGAGGTAGAAATAGATCAAAAAGCTTATGAAAAAGGTCACTCACAAGAGAAAGTTCACAGAAGTGAGTCTATTTTTAATAATTTCAATGAGATGAGAAGATATATGACATTGCAAATATATCATACTAAAAATCATGTTAAAAATTCCACGTTGATATTTTTAAGAAAATTATTTTCTAATATCCACACTGGTATGACTGTTTTCCAGAGTATGCTATAAACTTTTAGACAACATCAAAATTTATTACTTTTGTTTCACTGAAAGAAAATATTTGAATTATCTAGTTTTTAAAATACTTTTGTTTTAAAGGAAATATCACTGTTCCTCACCTCCTTCCCCTCACCTTTTCTCTCTCCCATCTGCTCTGCTTCCCTCTTCTGCTATCCCCTCCCCTCTCCTCCTCTCTTTTCCACATTTCCACAGAAAGAGGAAAACTGGCTTCCTCCAAGCTCTGTTTTGAATCACACAAATTTTAAAATCAAACTGAAATAACTTATGTGCAAACACAGCATAGAAGTTCTGCAAAACTTGGATTTTGACAGCATTTAGAAAAATGTAGAAGGGGTTTTAGCTAGAAGGGTACAATATTTGTATGGCTGTTTATCTTCTCAGATTTGATTTGTCATTAACTTTATAAACATGAACACCTAGTCAAAGTTTATTTGCTAAGTTGAGAACATCTTGCAAAATTAAACCTATTAAATTATTTATATAGTAACAGCGACATTCAGAACTGAGAAAAATGGAATGGAGGCAGCTCATAGGACTAGTTTATCTTTAAAAATATATATAATTCATTTCCCTTCTGGAACACTTTATTTGAATGCAATACTAATGTCGCCATAATTTATTTATTTGTTTTTTAAGTCAGGGTTAAGAACAGCCACTAGCTGTCCTTACCCTGGTGGAAATACTTATAAAGACCCATCTAAACATCTAAAAATCAAGAACTTAACACCAGCTCCAACTCAATACAAATCTTAACTGGAGATATAGATGGATTTGTCAGAATTCATACACGGAACTAATTCAAAATTTTAACATCGTTTTCATAATTGTGCATTCAATTACTTAATTAAAGGATGATTATAGGTTACCCTAAAAACTAGCACTGCATGCCAGCCACCAGATTTTATGCCAAGAACGAGTAGTGGTTTCCTGTGAGTGTTCTTACTCTTACAATGACTGTTTTCAGCTGCCATACCTTAACCTGTGGCTCTGTCAATCCACCACCCACATCATCCACTTCATGACCCAGCAGTGGGATGTTTCAAGCTACGTAGAAGCCATTATTCTGCATCTTATTAAACCCCCCACTTCTCTGCAGGTCCATCATGTTCCTATTCTAATTATCTTGACTAATATCTCATTAAACTTGACTACTTAATGAGGCTGCTGCCTTTCAGACTGCTGTCTCTTTTGTTCTAACTTCAAAAGACATGTATCAATGAGAAAGTTAGCAGTAGAAAACCCAAGAATAGTTCTTTTAGAGTTGTAGTGGAATTACGCTGAATATTTGCATTCTGTCATGGCCCTTGCATCTGATTCATACATAGTGCCAGGCAATCCACCCACTTAAAAATTCACTTCCTTGCAAATTTTCCCACCACAGTAACCACTAAGGATGAGAGAAATGGAGAAATGAAGAAATTAAGGTAATAAAAGTTTTTGACAATCTTGTGTCTTGAGGAAGACGCCCGAAGATAAAAGGACTTCTGAAGTCACTGAGATTGTCAAGGGATTTCATAGCACTAAAATTTAACCTATGCTATAGTGGATAATCATCATTTGTAAATTCCAAAGATCCACATATGGATTTTTGATAGCTGAGAAATGAAAGGTTGCTTGCATATATGATTTTTGAACTAGATTCTGCTAATTCTTCTGAAGAATTTTCTAGCAACAGTAGTTCTTGTTTTGTTTAAAGTACCCTAACAACAAATAGCTTCTACATGAAAGTCTGTTTACATGGCTGCAGGTACTCAGGGATGATAAAGAAAAATTAGATTAAGAAGATGAGATATCCTCAGTAACTATAATGTCCTTTATCCTTTGCATAGAGGGGCAATGTTGTCTTTTCAAATTTTTATGTGCTCATCTGGAAACTTTCAGTTTGCCAAAAAGTATTCTGTGACTTTAGGCTTTGTGTCAGGTCTTAAAACAGGAATCTATGTTAAAATTGTATGGAAACAAGATTTTTCTTATAAGAAAGTGTAATAAGAAGGTGCTATGATCAACTTCTGTTCATTATTCACAGGTGAAGGGTTGGGTAATACAAGAGAAAATGTGAGCATACATCTGGGGCTTTTTGCAGTGGAAAGTCTATTGAAGACTGATCAATCACATTTTTAATAGGAATGGGATTTAAAATATATTCTTAATTTTAAATTAAGTACTTATGAATATTAGTACATTATGTTTATGTCATAAATCTTAGAGCAATATATTCCAGTTAGGAGGGAAATTCACTTTGGTGAATGTTGCCTACAGAAGTTTCTGTTGAATTCACATGGTGCAGAATTAGACCACCGTTTTTTTATTATAGAGTACTTTAATATTATTTTTTCATCCATGGGTTGGGAAGCTGATGACGATGGGCTTTTAACATTCATTACCTTAGAGACAGAAAGGCAAAATGAAGATACCTGCAAATGAAATGCTGAAAGGATTTCGATTAGGAGAAAAAAGTAGATATGAATATACTCATAGGCAAATATTTATCTTTTCATTTGAATATTTGAGTACTTTTCTTAGTTAAAATCAGTTTGTATCTAGAACCTGAGAAATTTCAAACTGTGCATGTATTCCCTGATAGCATTTTCTTATCACCTTATTCATTTATTAATTTGTTACTCCATTTCTCCCCCCATAACATCTCTTCCTAAAATCACCTGAGAAAATTAACAAAGGTATTTCACAGGTGACTTGAGTCTGGCTGGGACAGAGTTAATTTTATGCACAGCAGCCTGCATGGACCTGTGTTTTGGATTTGTGACTGGAATAATGACTAATTAATGAATAATTATTGCTGAGCATTTCTCACACAACATCAAGGCTTTATCTTTTTCCTACTCTACTCAGCCCAGTGAATAAAATAGCAGTGAGCAAGAATTTGTCAGGGGCACAGCCTTGACAGCTGATGTAAATTGGTTAGAGGAATATTCCCTGGCATGTAACCTTGTGCTCAGTAATAAAAGGCAAAGAAGGGGGTTTTAGGGAATTCAGACTTTGCTTTGGCTGGTGATTGGTCTTCTTGCAATCAGTGACAGCCTTTGCATCATTTGGCTTATAAGCTTGGGAATTTTTTTCCTCTTTCCTCTGCTAATTAAACTGTCTTTAGCTCAATCTAGGAATTTTTCTCACATTTGCTCTTCCCATTCTCTCTCCCATGCTGTTGTGTAGGAGAGAGTTAAGTGAGCAGCTGTGCAGTGCTTAGATGCTACCTGAGGTCAACTGCACAGGGAGTATTTCTGAATACCCTTATAATTTTTTTACAATAGTTTTATCAGTCTGAAAAATGAGAATTAAATCCTCATTCAGAGTCTGAGTTATTATCTATTGAGTCCATGAGGAAACTTCAACTGACTTCTGATCAAACAATTCCTGAGGAAGTGGACCTGGAGGACCTAATCTTGAAGGAAATATTTCTTTCTTTTTCTCACTAAAGGAACAGCTAGAAGGAAGTGTGTATAAGTTAGGTGTTTTCCCTTGGCTGTTGTCTCTGACAAGACAGATGCCTGTAGGCCCAGTAGACAGTTTGCCTTTTCTCAAAACTGATATCAGTCCCAAAGAATTAGAGCAGTCTTCAAAGCTGAGTTAAATTGATACCTAGATCTTCAGTGGCTGATGCCATCAGGGAGGATTGCAGCTGAAAAGTTGCATGTAATAAAATATCAGAGCAAAATTCAAAAAGTGGGGCCCTTTTCAATTCCTATTGAATGCAATGGTAGTTCCACAGTCCACATTGGCACTGGCATTGGAGATGTTAGGTTTGAGGTGAGAATGAGGCACAAAAAGAGTCAGGCATATATCCATGTGTGTCGTGGGTATTATGCACTTCTCCCCGCTCTCCCATTTCAGCTGCAATTTAAAAGTGAAGTTGGGCAAAGAAGCGAAAAAAAGACTCAGCAGACCAAAAAAGAAGTAGAAGTTGGTAGATGTTTTGGCTAATCTGAACACTTGAGAAAAAACAAAGCTATTGAGAATTAAATTCCTGTTGAAAAGGAATGACGAAAATCACATTACTTTTGTGATCAACTGTGCCCTTGCTATTCACTGGGCATTTCATGAAACAATCCAAAAAATGTTCCCAAATTGAGTAAAAACTTGCAAAGGATTTGAAACCATGTGAAATAAGAAGCTCTTCGTGTTTGTCTTTCTCTGATTATCAATACTAGTTTAAAAAGTCACATCAAATCTCTCAAGAGAGGGGTTTTTTTTCAATATGGAATGCATATTGCATCCTATTAGAAATGTATCTCTACTCAGTTTGTCAAAATGGACATTTCAAACTGGCTGCCAAGATAAAGATGTCCCAGTAAGTGTGGGCAACTCTCAGAGAATTACATTTGTCAGAGAGCTGCTCTAATAGAAACTCAAGCATAATTGAGACATTTAAGCTGCCCCAGTGCAAGAAATCCTCTCTGTACATCTATGCTTCCTGGAACTTTAAACACCAGGGACTTCACTATCATTTGCCTAATACCGTGTTCCTGTCAGTAATGATGTCTAAGAATTATCCTGTTAATCTTTCCAGTGTCAATTTCACAGACAGTGGTCATCAGAACTCTATTAAATTTCTCCAGGTAAATTCACTTTGCAGGAAGATCCTACATCAAACAGACGTTAGTGTGAGCAGGAGCTGCACTCAGCTACGAAGCTGCTCTGGGGCACGTGGCACAGCATCTCCCCTGCAGCCGTGTTCCTCTGTCCCACAGAGCTGTGAGGGAACTGTAGGACCTGAGTGATGGCTCTGCACTGCTTCTCAGGCAGAGCAGGAGTTGTTAGACAATGCTGAGATCAGTGCCCACAGAATGAGCTCTGGTTCTGAAAACTAGACCCAGTGAATCCAGGAGGATATACTAATGAGGTAGGACTACCTCCTAGATGCCCAAGGCTACATCTGGTTTTGGAAATGATTACACAGCCCTGAAAAGGAGCAAATAAATTCCCTGTCTCCAGTAGCTAGTAACCTGCTTGTTGGTTTTATGAAAACTCAGCTACAGAAAACCAAACTATATAGAATCTTTCTGGTTTCACAGAAATGAAAATGTCAGCTCCTTGCTCTCTGACAGCTATCATATATAGAGAGTACAAGCCTTTCTATACCTGAAGTGGAAGAAGTGATTTGAAAAACTCAAAAATTTTGATAAAAGAATGTTTTCTAGCTGTCCTTTTTCAGTCTTCAAAATTGTGGATCTTGCACACATTTCCCTCTGTCAAGAGAAATACAATAAAAATTTTTGGACAATTTATTTTACCATCTGTCATTTCTTCAGACTTTTCTTCCTTGTTTTGCTTGGAGGATCTACCAGTGGTTCAATGCAAGAGCAGGGATTTCACTAGATGTTTCAGAAATTGCATATTGTTTTCTATCTTTACATAAGCATTAGTGCTCTATATGTACAGCAGGAGAACCGGAACAGTCTTTAACACTTAAAAATATGCAATTTAAAAACATTTGCAATTTAAAAACATTTGCAATTTAATAGTAGAAAATGCTGTTGAAAAATATAGTGTCCTACAACATAGCTTTAAATGTCCTTTGTTATTTAAAGTGTGACATTTCAGGTAATTTCTCGCTTCCTCATAGCAAAATTGGCACTTAATTTTGTTTTACATAAAGTTATAGGAGGGAGAGAAATTGTTTTTATTTTGTTAGAACCATCACTAATTTTCACAATGTAATATTCCACATGTGTTATTGTGAGGGGAAGCAAAACAAAACAGAGCTTCCATTTAAAAGTAATTTTTTAGCTAAATTACAAAATAAGGTAGACATAGTCAGTAATAACTATAGTCAGTAGTCAGTAATCAGATGACAATCTTTGATTGTGCATAAATCCTATAATTAAAAAAAATCTAGAAAGGCAAAAATGCTAAGGAAGAGATAATAAAATTACTGAAGAAAATTTTGTTTTCTGCTTGTTTCAGTAACTTCTTCAAGTGACTGAACTTTTGTGCTTGTTATCTGAATCCTGAAAGGGAATGAGAGATTTAAGAAAAACAATGCTTCATACTGACAGCGATAATCAAAGTGTTGATGCAAGAAGTGTCATGATTGTACACCTGAAGGATTCACTCGCAAAATAGAAACAGTGTATACAAAAAGAATCTCCAGGAAGTATTTTGTCAACAGTTTTTAAAGAGGTGAGAAATTGGCCTGCAGGGTTTGTGAGGGAGATGATGGAAACACAGATAATTGCTCATAGGGTTGGGGATAATTGTTGCAGGCAATTTGCCCCCTGGAACTTAACCAATGTTTTGACAAAAGCCACAATTAGGAGAAGGAAAGAGAGATGAAACATCTACAAATCCCACAGACACCAGCCAATATGAAAGAAGTCAGTCTCTAACTACTGGAGCCCAGGACAAATGAGTTTTGTACATGATACACACATACCATCATTGTGAGCTCTCTTGCCTAAGACTCAGTGATCTGGGTCTGTAGACCTAAGGGTGCAAATCACTCACGTGCTTAACGGAATCACTTATTCACATCCTTTGGGACCTACTGATAACACATTATTGTTTTCTCCATAATATTAAAATTACTGACAATTTCTTCACGTGAATTTTTTTTTTATTTTTATTTTTTTTAGAGCAAAGATGATGTTACTTTCCATTTACTTGGTCTGATTCCAATTTTTTTCATAAAAAATTTCCTTTCAGTATCATTATATACAATATTTTCATTAATTTTGCTCTGATTTATGGCATATTGCTGCATCCCACTAGCTACTGCTTTTTCTACCCACAAGAGATATTCTGGTGGGGGGATGATGTCACATTCACCACAATGGGTTTACTTCATCAGAAAAAAATTATTTGGCTATTAAGTGTTCAATGTATATGCACAATCAGTTGCCATAAAAGTCCATTTTAAAGCCGTCAGATTTTTTTTTTAATTGCTCTGGCCTTATAAAATACTAGAAATAATTAACTGTGCATATATAGAACACTCAGCACAAATATACTCATTTATTTGCTGTCTTTTATTCCAGTGATATCTCATAACAAAGTTCTCTTTATTATACAGGGAAGATTCTGAGAAATAAGAAAGAGTAGGAAAAATTACTTGACTGACATGAACCTGGCAATGAACAAGCATCAACTACATAGTACCAGCATAAGCACTCAACCTGACAGTATCAGTTTGCTGTCAGTCACATAAATAAACTGAAAAGTTATTGCACTTGTACAGTTGCATTTTTATTAATGCTAATACCATTTTTATTAATGCTAATCTCTGCTTTGGGTCTGAAAGACAGTGGTGCAGAGAGACCTGACACCTTCCTCTCCTGTGAGCGAGCTCGCAGCAACCTGAGCCCCAGCTGCTGTGGGGGAGAGGATAAATGGATAGCCTGTGAGGTTGTATACTGCATTTTTCTTTTCATTTAACTAATGAATGAATGCCTCGATACAGGCTATTCCATGGGTATTACTTAGCTTTTTTTTTTCCCCAGCGTTTTACTGGTTTTTGTCAGATTTGGCTTTTCCTAGTCATTCAGAATACCTTCCAGTTCCCTGCTAGGGGAATTAGCATGTCGATAGTTTAGCTTTCTCTCCATTCAAATTGTGATGCTGGAGCACAAACACTAGTTTTTTTCATTTAACTAATCAATGAATGCCCTTCCATGGGTATTATCTAGCTTTTTTTTTTTCTCCAGTGTTTTACTGGTTTTTGTCAGATTTGGCTTTTCCTAGTCATTCAGAATACCTTCCAGTTCCCTGCTAGAGGAATTAATGTGATGATAGTTTAGCTTTCTCTTCATTCAAATTGTGATGCTGGGGCACAAATACTAGGTATGTGTATCCCAATCAAGGTGCTCTGATAATCTTAAAAAGAATAACTCTGTTTGAGCACACGAAAATATGCATCATTGTAAGTGTGGCCATGAAAATAAGTGCAAAACTTTACCATAAATTATTCAGAAGTTTCACATCAAGTGAAAACATGCAAATACTGAATTGATTTTGTTATTGACATGTGTTTGCAAAGTCTTTTCTGTAAAGTTCTTTGAAAGGTAAATAAGATATCTCTACTCAACACTAAAATAAACCTAACTCTTAGTCCTTGTATTGGATGCAGTGAGTACGTGGCTCTCTTCCCAATCCTTTCACAGCATTTCCAGCTGTGAATCAGGTTTGTTATAACCTGTCTATCCAGGGTGAAAATACCCAGATCTACACTGTTAAATAATTAGTTGTTTTCCACAGAGAAATGTTGAATTTTTGCCTCACTGCTTGTCAGAAGGGAGGAAACAGATGAAGTAATTCGCTGTTCTGAAGACTTAAGACAGGTTTGCTTAATAAGATATGTATTTTACTGAATGTGCAACTTAAACATTCTTGAGACCATTAGTTACAAGAGGTAAACGAAGTGATGAGATGCAGTTCTCTATCACAACACAGCTTTATTTTTATCCAACCAGAATCTCCACAGTCTTAGCCTGGAAATGGATGTATCATCCCAGAAATGTCCTCCTGATACTCTTAAAGGCATAGAGCTAATATTGCATGAAGTTTAGATATATGACTTAGGATAGTACTCTGAGAAAGGTATATTGTTAGCCTCTGTCAATCTAGTTAGCTATTGTTATTCAAGTTTTACTCTTGGATACATTTCTTCAAAATTTATTAGCAATCTGTGACAAAAAGAGGCAATTTTTTTTTTTAAGGGTGTTAACAAAAATAAGAAGGGATTATATAGAAAATATGGATTGATGCTGATTCCATGTCTAACTGCACAGACAGTATCTATTTTGATGAAGCAAATTCAAGGTCAAGAAGAAGAGCAAGAGCTAAGTACACAGGACAGAATGTCCCATCCTTGCAGGCATCTGAAAAAATATGATATGAGATAAAGGCTTTTTATAACTGAAAACCATTCAAGACCAAAAAGTAATTTGAAGGTGACAGATTACATGCAAAATAAACATACAAAATCTGGTGTATTTCCTTCTTTAATTCAACGCTCTACCACAGGTAGATGTTTTGAGGAGTTGTGATACCTTCCCTTCCAGACTAAATGGAAAACTTAGAGATGTTTCCCAGAAGAAGCCAGGAGGTAAAAAAAGTTGAATTTGAACATGTAAGGCAATGCTAGATATTTTGTTTCTGAAAGGTAAAGTCACTAGTTGGAAACTTGATATTGAAAATAGGTTTTCCTACCTAATAGACAAATGTAAAAAGATCCAAAAGGTGCAAGCTATAAACAGAAAACTGCAGATGAGACGTTCTTTTCCCATGTAGGAAGAAAACTGAGTCACCAATACAATTTGAAACGATTATAGGGAATTTTCTTGTACTTTTAAAAACAAAGAAAAATACTTTTTAAAACAAATGCTTGATATTTCTTCTAGAAGGAAATAGGTGTTGCTCAACTCCAGCTGCCAGCAAGTATCAGTAGCCCATTAGTAGCCCTTCTTGAATTCCAGCAAACTAAGCTAGGAGTCTCCTTTGATGCTTTTAATAATGTCAAAGTACTAAATTTCTTCCATGGCTTTGTAATGTCTCCAATTTCCATGCTTTTTGTTAAAATTTATATCAGTGATATAGATAAAATCTTAGGATTTTTTTTTTTTTAATAATGAGGCGAAATTATCTCAAATTGTTTAACCTCTTATTTTACAACTGATTTTGTGCTATTTTTAGCAAGAAATTCATAATAATTTTCAACAGTCAAGAAGACACTGTCTCAATTATCTTTGTATTTAAGATGGACAGCTAAATATTCAGAATATTGTGTACATTTCTTATGTTTCTGATCCATTGAAATAATTTTTAATCCAACTTCACAAACATTACGTGCTCATATCAATTAATTGCTCTTTACCAGATCCAGTTATACAACTTCCTTCCCACAAAAACTGCTATACTATTAATGAATAATATTAATTATTATTTGAGTGACTTTTCATTGCTAAGCTAAAATACCCCAACTTGTACAGATCATTTTTTTTGGTTCTTGTTGTTGTTATAACAAGTTGAAAGACACTTGAAATAGATCTCATGGGAATGCTGTGGACCTGTATTGGTAATTCTCACTTTTCAAATGTATCAGTTCAGTGGACAGCTGCTGGCAGATAAGAACAAATGAAAAGATTTGGTGCTAATAATGCCCAATGTCCAAAGGCAAGGCCTCTTTCATAAGCTTTAGGGTGTAATATGAAGTCATCTGAGCAGAAACAAAGGACTTGCTATTTGTTTTTTACTTTGAACAGATTGACAATACATGTCAAACATCATCAGCAGTCCAGCTACGGCAACAGAAAAACTTAAAGCAGAGCAGGTCACTAGTTATACAATAATAAAAGAAATCTTAGGTGTTCTCTGACAGTGTAATTCACATCTACAGATTACATTTGGGGCAGAAGAAAATACATTAATACATCAATGCACGTAAAATCTGTACAATTAACAAGGAATTACTCTGGTTCTAATTACACATCAAAATTGCTTTTTTCATTACTGAAAAAAATGTAGTATATAGAAATTTAAGTGAACCTAAAGTTTTCATGAATGCATAAAGAAACAAAAACATATTTTCCCTTATTATGTTACTAATCTTAGCTGCAATGAGAATTGGCAATCCATTTTAGACATTTAATGAAAGGAATAATATATAAAATACCTGCCTAAGGAACAGTGATATTTAGCTGTAACAACAAACATCAAGAAAAGTTTTTTTTTTTCCTTTATGAACACATATGATTGAAAAAGTATTAACAGACAACATCATTGTGAGCAATCACATACCCTCCATTTACCTGAAGGTGTACGTGTTTAGACGGTGAAAATGATTTTTTTGTTGGTTTTGGAGTTGTCTGTTTCTTTTATGAGAAGAATAAGTCAGAAAAGCTTTTGAGTCAAGCTGTCATCTGATTTGATGTAGCATCTTAGAAAGAAGCTGATACCTATCAGATCTACTTTCAAGGACAGGACCAAAATACAGACATACACAATGTCTAAAATTTTTCCACTCACTTTATTCACCCCTTGCTCACACCTTGTTCACCCTTAACTTGCTCTGTGAGGGCTACTCCAGTTTCTGGGATTCACTAACAGAAGTAAGGTATGGGTTTGTGGGGTTTGGTTTTTGTTTGGTTGTATTTGGTTTTGGTTTTGGTTTTGTTTTGGGGGGTTGCTTGTTTGGGGTTTTTATTTGTTTGTTTGGGGTTTGGTTTTGGTTTTTTGGGGGTTTTGTTTGTTTGTGGGTTGTTTGTTTGGTTGGTGTTTGGTTTTGTTTTTGTATGGGGGGGTGTTTGGGTTGTTTGTTTTGTTTTGGGTTTGGTTTTCTTTGGTTTGGGGGTTTTTGTTTGTTTGGGGTTTTGGTTTTGTTTGTTTGTTTTTCAGTTTTACTTTTTTGGTTTGGTTTTTCTCTCTCCTATAGATTAGCAGCTCACTGAGGTGGATTCACAAGATACAGAAGTTTTGTCACTTGTCTGCCTAGAGTTGGTATACACCACATAATTAACCAACACCCTGTCCAGGCTGTCTCTTGATATCTTTGTATCTTTTTATCTGGAGGAGATTCTTATTTTTACTGTTTTAAAAAGGATCTAAATTTTTTTTTCAATAATCCCTGTGTCAGAGTACAAAATCAGTATATGAAATTATTTTTTAAATTGCACAATCTGTTGGGTTTTTTCCTTATATTTTCAAGAACTCCAATTTTTACCTAAGACAATTTAAAAATTTTCAAATACGTTTCTCAATTGAAATTATATGTGTTGGAATAAAAGGAAGTAGTCCATACTGATAAATTTACAATGAAAGTGCTAAACCAATGAATCAGTTAATGTATTAAAAGTGTTCTGTGATTTGGACTGTGAAAGATCAGGATTGTGTCAAAGTCCAGTTTCTGACCTTTTTCAGCTTCTGACCCTTGTGCATTTCTGTTTCTTAGCTGTGATTTATTACCATGCTTTTATCTAAAACCTTTGATTGACTTTGTCAAGTAAAAAGTCTTATTCCTCATTTTTATTTTGGTTTATTATATTTTAGTATTTATTTATTTAATCAAAGTATCAGAGTCCTTCAGTCCACAAGCTCCTAAATGTGAAGTGGAAAATAATGTATGGAAAGGGAGTTGGATGATTCAGCTTGTACAGAATGATCCAATATAGGATCTTTATTTTAGGCAAAGTCAGATCAGTTGATCACCCACTCAAAACTCTTCTGAGGAGAGCTGGTACTGGGAAAATCCGCAAGGGAAATCAGGTTTCTGGAAAATACCCTAGTGATATGTCCCCATCAGATTGATAGGGCTTATCTGTGTCCTTTAGATGCATCAACACACCAAGGTTGTGGTACTTACCAGAAAAGGAACATTTATCATAATTCTGTATTTTCTGAAGGACAAGTGTCCTCAATTATTAGACACTTTCCAGTTAGACAAGCAAGATTTGAAGCATCTAAACTTTGGATTTGAGCAGCTAGGTAAGTTAATCCGGCCATTTCTTTGAATCTTTTTTAAATAGTTACGATTTTAATTTCAAAGGATATTGCAATGACAACTGTCTGGAAGACTGAAAGTTTAAGTCGGATAAATATTCAAAGGATGAATAGGTTTTGCCATTTTTATCTCCACACGTTACCTAGTTACATAAAACTGCTAGTACATTCTTTTCAGTGTACTGGAAAGTCTCCTGGAAAACATTCTGAAGCCATCATATACATGTATGCACCCGAGCCTGCCCTGTTCCCTCTACAGTCTTGAATAGATGTGGTTTCTGAAAGATCATTATTGCAGTTAAAAGGATTATAAATTTCATAAATTCTGATTATGGTCTTGTATTTCTTTTTATTGATCCCTTTGGGGAGGTTAATATAATAACTTAGATGAGGATGGATCTGCATTTGTTGGGAAAATTTGTTCAGAGCTATGAAAATGACATTGTGAAATAGCTTGACTGGTCCTTTGCCAACATACTTCCCATCAGGATGATGGGAGAGAAAGACCTCAGAATTGTTCACAATGGCAAAATAGCAGGTAAACAGGCTCCATAGTTTTGCCCTTTAAAAGATTAAAAATATAGAGTAGACTTTTTTTAATGCTACCATAATTATACATTACAGAGCTAATGTTTCGGGATTTCGGTTTCAAGAGGATCTCAGCATGCAAGGACTTTTGAGTATGTAGTCTGCTTCCTTGCAGGTTATGTAATGTGGCACATGAGACAATATATTGCCAGAGTAAAAAGAAGTTCTGGAACCAAATATCTCCAGGAGAGAGTGTGCTCTTCTGAAACCTGGCTTTTGTTTCCCATTTTGCCATTTGAGCTCCATCTGACCTTTGGCAAGTCCCCTAAGGCAGAACCACAAACTACATTGCTGTTTAAATCCAGAACTAATGTTCTCAAAGTCCTCAGCCAAGACTCATTGTAATGTTAAAATTCCCAAAGATATCTCAATTTCTGCCTCTGAATAAGCCTAGAAACAGGGCAGTTTTTACACAGTTTGGCAGACAGAACCTATACTTTCCCTTTCTTCAAAGGCAACGCAACAAGCTCCCTGGAAAAGCAATCTGAAGGGGCAGCAGGAAAGACTGAGAGGCTGCTGCTTCTATCAGGTGTAGGTCTGACTGGATGACATGAGTTTGGAATCAGGCAAAGATGGAAATGATTATCTGCACAATTAATCCAACAGTATGGCTACTGAAGAAGAAACAAAGCTGCTATGTCTGTAGATGGTGCCTGCCCACAGTTCCAGATTGGAAAGACTTAGGAACCAGGAAGATGAAGCTGTCCTACTCAGAGCACCAGACTGTAAGGTACTCTGTGCAATTAAAAGACTATAGGCCTGGTTCATGCTTTTCTCCTTCATTCTCTGGCTTATTAAAACAAAGAATCGTTTCTAATTAGAAATTCCTGGAGATCACAAATAGAGTGATTTAAAACGTTTATCTCTCTCCAGTATATATCTTTTTGTTTTCTTTTTTAACAGATACATATAAAAGTATGATAGTTATAGAAATTAAACATTTTGATTCAATTAAACAAATTCTTACTTATCTGAGAGTGCCCAGCACTCTTGGTCTTGTGAGGGAATGCATTTAAGGGGTTCTTCCCAAGAGCCGCAGCAGGCTTCTCACTCAGCCCTGCTCTGTCACTGCTGCTCAGTTGGAATCCTGTGCCTTTCCCAGGTGACTCCACCTTAGAGACACACCTAAAATTTACATGGCTAAGACAACATACTGCATTATTCAATTTCTCAAAACAATCCTTATGTGGACAAACTTTGAGGGCAAATTAAAGTTTGAATATCATGAGTGGAAGCTTTCACAAAGCCATTCCAAACCACATCCTCTCCTGCAATCCTTGTCCCCGAGTATTTTCTTTTCTTTCTAATATTCACTTTTGAATGTTCTCCTGTTTGGTTAAATGTTCCATGAATAAAGGTAAGTCAATGTAGGCAATAAAGAAATTGCAGTGTATAAGGAAGGCTTAGGAAAAGATGAGATATTTACATGCAAAAGTTTATTGTATAAATCCTAGCTGCAAATTGACACTCTTGCTTCTGACTTTGATGTTTCAGAAGTGTTTAGAGTTGGGCATCTTTATGGATTCCATTACATGTCCCATTTTGAGGAGCTAACAAGCTCCCTAATAAATGTACATTCAAACTATTTAGGGCTTGGAAGTCCAATATTCTTACCTTTAAATTCCAAATTTTAAAAAAATTTCATTCTCATGAATGAAAGAGGGAATTTTAACCAGTAGTAATGATACCTCTTTTTATATAAATATAACAACAATTAATATTTTCACCTGAAAGTGAGATTTATTCTCCCTACTTGCAAATTGAGCTGGGTGGCTCCAAACCTGTGTTTCTCATGTTGTACTTATTCACAGGATTTTTCAGTGGAGCCTTTCCAGAATTAATAGTTTTAATGGATATTTTAAGATTTACTAAACTTTGATATCTAATAAACTCTACTTATTATTACAAATTTTTTTACGACCCTTGTCTTTTTGCTACTGTTGAAGTACAGTTTGCAAGTTGAAATGTAAAGCCATTCTTTTGCTTGAAATTCCCCTCTCCTCTCAAATATATTACAATCCCTTTCTATTAAACAGTAAAGCTTTTTTATATATATGTAACAAAAGCAATTTTACCCTTTAGCCCATCACCTTTTTTTTCAATGTTTTCTGTCAGAATTTTCTATGCATAGCACTTTTTTATACATAAATCAAATATTGTGCCTATATGCAGGGAAAAGTCAGAATATGAATAAATGTGTGAAGGAATTTCTTAGATTTTGCTTAGAGAACTGTTTCCATAGCTCAGGCAATATTTATTTACAAGGTCAGAGCAACTCAGTGATTTAATTCTGGGAGAATTATATTCTATGTCTGCTACAGGAAAGATTTTTTTTTATTCTAGCTCCTTTTCCTGGCTGTAAACCAGCTGCTCTTCTTTTACCTTGAATGGGTGCAGCAAATCTTTAGAAATCTGATTGGAAATTAGTTTGGTCACAGCGGTCAGACCTGTAAAAAGACAAATAGGGATAATAGGGATGTGCATTAAAAATCCAGTGGTGCAAGTTTATTCAGTCCTTGGCGTGAATAAAATAACAGAGATGATATTCCATACCAGGTTGCATTTGCATTCCAGGCTTAAGTGAGCTCTAACCATTTCACATACTATGAAACTTTGTTTGTTAGTATTTCTAACATTTATTTAATTCCTCAAAACATTTTTTTAAACATTGTTTGGTGTCAGGAAATCTTCATTTCATTCCAAATTTTGGTAGAGAATATCTAGGTATTCTATCTTTTGCAGGATATTTCCTTAGTTCACTTTACTGGCATCATTATATCAGGTTGATCCATGAGACAGGCTCTATGACCAAGGTTCAATACTGTATTTACATGGCTAGTGGGGTGGAAATGACCAAACAATGGGATTCATAAACAAGCAATTGATTTCCCCACTCTCTAAATAATTATGGCCCCACTCAAAGCCAATGAAAATCCTAAAGACTTATGTTCTTTCAAAAAACAACTTAACGTTCCCTAAGATCCTTGCATATTTCCAAAATCTTTGTCTAATTTCAAAAGCTTTACCCTTAACCTAAATAAATGCAATCTACTTTACAGGGCATTTCAAAATAGCAAGAAGATAAAAAATAACAGAATCACCTCCTCATCCATAATTTCTATGACAATGTTATAGATAAGTATTACAGTAAATCACTAAATGAAGAGATACCGGCATGCAAGTCCCTTGACACACACACATCATTCCAATAAATGCTAAGGAATCTTGCTTCCTCTTTGCAGAGATGAAAGAAAAAATGCTCTTCTGATTCTGCAAGATTTTAGTCCACAACAAACACTGAAATATTTACATGCAAAAACAGGCTTGGGCTTCACTGAGTAGCTGACCAGAGCAGTTATAAACCCAGCAGGCAAACAGTTTGTTGATAGCACGAGTTAGTTCACAGGCACTGTGCAATTTAGAAATAAAAGTGTGATTACTCAGTGCTTTATGGAATTATTTATAAAATTTTCAATAAACAATTATAGAGTGATTTACCCACATTCTTAATACTCTACTAAGCACATTATAAGGTTCTATATAATTTAATTTTTCTGAATGGATCATTTGTAATCTGAATACAGCACATTGGGTTTTTGTTCTTTATAAAAGTAATGCAATCAAACCTAACCACCATATACAAGGGGTGGTATCAATAATAATTTTAGGTCTGGAGTTTTTTTACAATTATTGCATTCAAGCTGAGATCAAAAGGTTAACTCTCAACATGTTCCACAGTTATGCACAATTTCAGTCTATTGACTGAGCTATAGATCAAGGTAGCAGCAGTTTCTCTCTGGCTAAAAAGAAGAGTCTTACTTATTTCCTCATCATTGATTAATCCCGAGTGAAATTAATGTTTAATAGCTGCATTGTTCCAGTACATGTCTGTTTTGACCTTCTTGTTAAAATAAACATGTAATTCAATGGTCTTATCAATATCATTTACTTGAAGAACCTTCTAGTATTTGGAAAGCAGAAATGTGATTCTATTTGCTAATAATTGTTTCTTGACCTTTACAAAAGCAGTGGTTTGTGCCTATTTAAGTACAGATTTATTCACAAGGCATTTAAAAATTTCAGTTGTTAAACAGGGAGAAAAAAGGCACCTCCAAATATGGAATAATAAAAAAGTAATAATTATCTTTGCATAGCAACACAAATTTAGTTATTTATTAATTCTCAAATCATAAGCAGGTGAAAAATCCTATAGCACCTCCAGATTTTAAACCAAAGTAAAGAGGTGACCTCCAGCATCTGCTGTTATTTTGCTGCATGGCAGGAATATTAGGAACTAGAATTGCTTTTCAGCAGCTGGGCCCATCACTCACTCAATGTTTTGATGAAAACAGGTGGAATCTCGCACGGGCACAAGTTCTGTGATGCTAAGCTGCGTCATGCTGTCAGTCAGCCAGGAATTACTAATGTGCAATGGGTCTGGAACCTATTCATAGACATAAGAAACACCATGATTGTCAGAGGACACAGAGATGGAACTCAAAATGCCTGAGAAGACAGCAGTGAGACAATATTGTACCATTTAAAATAAGAATAACCTTGTTCTTAATCAGAGATCAGACAAGACTTCCAGAAAGCGCAGTGTGCAGACCTGAATGCACTGAAACCTAAATTGGTGATCTAAAACAGGCACCAGCCATTTCTGAAATATTATTCCAGCTAAGAAGGAACCTGACTGCCTGTCTGTTCAGTTAGCCAAGCACAGGAGGCATCTGGAAATGAAGCTGGATAAAGTGCAGTGATGGATCTATTTTTTCATGAAATACTGGACTAATCCTACCAGCACACAGCTCTCTCTAAATTGCCTTTGCTGCCTCTCTGAGCTCAGAAGCAGTCACTTTGGGTGGAAAAATGACCAATGGGCACCACAGAGCTTCCAGCCCCGCAGTGAGAACAGGATGAGGAACAACTGCACAGGAGCTCCAGATAAGCCATTCCTCTTCCTTCGCCCCTTACAGTAAGGCAGGGACAAAAAAAAAGGAGAGACTGAGAGTTAACTCAAACTTTTTATTTACTGAAAGCTCAAAGCAGTGCAATAAGACATGCACAATAACAACAGCAATATTAGTAACCAAAGGACACCAAAAAATAAGGTGTTTAATCCATAAAAAGCTATTCAACACTGGTAACAAAATCAGGGTGGCAGATGCTCCGTGTAGGACATGTCTGAGTTTGGTTTATGGAAATATGGTGACTGTTGCTGCCCACTGCGCCACGTTCGCCACACAAAGGTAATATTGCAGGGGAGCTCCCACGCCCATTGTTTCCCCCCACCCAGCTCAAAAGCAATGAAAAGCAAGGACAGACAAACCCCTGGAAGCTGCATCACATGAGCTGGGCTTGTGCAGCCGCTCCACTGAGCTCAGTTACGCTCAGCTGCTTGCGCTGTCACTTCTGATGCTCAGCTGCATCTCGGAGATGTCCTTTCAGCATCACACCCAGGAGTGGCACTGCTGCCTCTCCTCAGCACCACATTCAGCAAAAATGTCCTCGAGGGAAAGGGGAGGGGACAGGGGAGAACAGAAGATGGGCTCCACAATTCCAATGCTGACAGTCATCACTGGAGTGAGCAAGACCAGACAGCGCACCTCTGGTTCGGTGCCACAGCTTTTCTTGCCAAAACCATGTGCCAGCGATGCTGTCGGTGGTATAGAACAACAGCTTGGTCACACCCACACAGCACCAAGCTCTCTGTAACCAAGAGAAACACATTTTCAAGCCATCAGTAACTCAGGTTAATTTTATGTGTGGTAGTTTTGCAGTTCCCTCTGTCTTACAGGCACAAAGCAATAATACAAAAAATATAATTCCAGAAAATGGTTGGGACAAGTGTTACTTCTGGACTTCCACCCATGTTGGTTTCCAGGGGTGCAGTCTTAAAAGTACATAACCACCAAAGAATTTTCCTTTTGTCAATAATACATGCTTTATAAACCTTTACTCCTGAAGCATTAGCCACACTTTTAGGAGGTAATGGTGATCGTTCCCATATTACAGCTGGAAAATGATGCATAGCTCCTGTGATTGACTTTGCCAAGGTCAGGAAATGATTTAGTGGTGCAGCTCAAAATAGCTTATTCTAAGTCCTCTGTTGCAACCACTAGTCTCCATTTTCTCCATCAGGAAATTGCCTCTGGGAGAAAAGAAGATTTGAGGATGTGGGAAGTGAACACATACACATTTGGTAGTCAATACTGATGAAATCAGGTAATACTGCTCTACACTGGTTAGAAAACCTGCTGTGCTTATCTGGATGTAATCATCATCTAACGATTATTTCTGGCAGTGTCTTACAGTATGTTCTGTCACCTTTCCACTGACAAAGCCTTTATATTTTATTATTGCATTACTTATAATGTCTGTTGCCAGCCCACCAGCATGCTTCTTAAATAATTATAAGTTGTAATATGTTTCTGGCAGCAGAGACAAAGAACTCTACTCCTACCAACAGGAGATTAGCAATCTCCTTCATTAGCAATTGTAAAAAAATATTCTTTTATTATGAATTACATTTTTTATTGCAGTTATTATTAAACAGCAAGCTACATGCATCAGCACGTTTGAGATGGCAGGGCTTCCGTTCTCCTGGTAAGTTCTGCCCTAAGAGAAATTCAGTGATGGGTGAACATCCCTGTTTCTTGTCTGTTTAGAAATTTAGGAATCCTTCACAGGCCTCTCTCAACACTGAACATCCACATGCTCTTTAAAGAATAGTCTGCCAGATCCAGAGAGTTTCTCATGCAGACACAGAGAAGCTCCTCTTTTCTAGGTTTTCATTTTAGTGTGGGGTGGGTGATTCCCTTCAAAAAACTGAATTTTGTTTGGTTGTTGTTGGTTTTGTTTGGTTTGGATTTTGTTCGGTTGGTTTTGCAGTTCTTTGCAGTATTTACAAACTATTTTTTCCAGCAAAATTCTTGCAAAAATGTGAGTTTTCATTTTCCTTAAAAGTTTTGTTACCATTGGGGGTGCGAAAGGGGAAGATATACTTTAGAAGGCTTTGTGAAGATACATTGTGAAGAAAGCCTTCCACTGTTGTTACACATAATTGTTACTGAGTGGATTTCCTTCAGTGACAAGAAGTTTTGATCCCAGTTGGTTCTGTAGTCCAATCACCCCTGCAAGTTCTAGACATAATGAAAGCAATCACAGGGAGGTAGAAAAAGATAGCTGGGGTGGGATTATAGAGGTATAAACTGTTATCTACATTTAAAAGAAATTGTGGGAGAGTGTTTTTTCTTTTGAGAATGATATCTTGCCTAAGTTGCTTCAGAATGCTGAGACATTGAAAAACATCTGTCCTTCTGGCTTCAGTACATCCTAAAGCGTTTTTCCAGGTAATGGAACAAGATAGGAATTTTTAAATGTCTAGTTCCCATGCCCAAAACAACCTTTAAGCTATTACCTCTCCCCTTTTTCTGTCAAGGGGAATGGCTCATACCTGCAGGCAGATCATACTAGAGTGGCAGGCATGGTGACAGTCCTCTGTTGCTGTCCCAGCCTTTTTGCTAACACTTCCTAGCACTGTAGGAGGGTCCACTGAGCAGTTCAGCAAACATTTTCGGATGCCAGGTATTGACATTGTGGGAAATCATCCAGATCCATGTCTTTTAGAAGCATTTATAAATCACATTTATTTGTCATTCTAAAGGGGTTGGTAAACTAGGGCTGAAGTTTGCAGGAAAGCCAGTAACCATTTCCATTCAGTCTAGCTGGCATGATGCTGATACAAAATGCCTTAAAGTACAGAAATGTTCTGCCGTTGCAGAGTATGAGAGAAAAATACCCTTCTTAGGATAGCACCTGGTAGTAGTCACCTATACAAGTGTACACAGTTGTAATTCACTCTCAGGGCTGATCACAGCCATTTCTGAATTGAGAACCATCATCAAACAAGTCCTAGGGAGAGAATTGAAACCTTGTGCGTGCAGTAAGTGGCCATCTGTTATTTCAGTGTCATAGGTTTTCCAGATCTCTGCTTCCACTGCTGGATTTCTTTACACTTCTCAGAAAGACAGGAAAAGGCATACTTGTGTAGTATTATATGACACTGGATCCCACAAACTGTCCTCACAATTTTCACAGATTTCCTTACTGAACCCAGAGCAACAGGGTCTACTAGAAGTAAGAGGTATATTTACAGAGCTGGATGCAGACACAGCTGGGTCCTTGCCTGCATGGGGAACTGCTTGGTCACAACGTATTTTATCTGGAAAATTCACTGTACACCCACCCATAGGAACAGTAATACAGGCTATATCTACACTTAGAAACAATGAGTTTAGAACAGGAAAAATGTCAGTGTGGCTATTGGCTGTTTTCATCCATTCTACAGTAGATGATAATAGAAATTTCAAACTGGGAATCCAGAAAATGCAAGATGCAATTATAGAGAGGAAAGCCCCACCAAAAAAAATTAATTCAAACTAATATAGACTGTGCAATCAAGCTTTCTACCTTAATGTATACATCCTAGGATTTTGAAGGAGGAAGCATTAGGGTGGTAGATCTGCTGCTGCTCTCTATGTATTCAAATGCATATGGCATTCAACAAACTAGCTATTGCAAGGTTTTTAGATAGTTTTTTTATTTGGCATAATACTGATCTAATAATACGTGGATTTTTGCCCTCTATGCAAAAATGTATTTTATTTGGCATTTTCTTTCTAAGGGTAAGAATCTTGACTAAATACACTTCAAAATAATTTCGATTATGACCTCAGTGCAACTGAACCATCCTCTACTGAGAGATATTAGTATTATTCAAGAGACAAAATCTTCCTTTTTGCCCAACTGCCACTTGTACTTCAAAGTATGAAGCTTTACTTCTTAACTGACAAAAGTACATAAGAAATTATGCTTTCAATATCATTCACCTCAAACTTTTTTAAAACATTTGGATACCAAGATAATAACTCCCATACTGCCTAGAAAATAATGTTATATATAATCAACGAATAACCCCACAAACCTCTTCCAATTTCTAATGCATATTTTTCACTATTCAGTTGGACAAACAGAAGCAGAAAGTACTCCAATGTCTTGCCCAAAGAAAAGCACATCCAAGGGATCAGGAGAACCTGTAACCTAATTTCTGAGTTTTGAGCTTCAGCATCTGCACCTTCATTCACTGCTAAAGATTTCACCAGTACACTATGAAATTTTCTAACCTAAAATATTATGTTTGAGAACATAGAACTCTTTTAATTATTGAAATGTAAATTGAAAGGTTTAACAGACCTTGAGGATTATTTCATGGCTATTAATAAGAATTTATTTATGATGGTGGTGATTGTGGCTACTGAAGCTGTGGTTGAGGGGATAAGAAAGCCTGCTCAAAATGGACACCTGAGATAAAGATCCCAAACAGACACTCAGCAAAGAGAGAGGGAACAATGGTATATAAGCAACCATAAATAGAAGAAAAAACCCACTGTGGATCCATGTTTTATGCTGGTTAACATCTAATCTCAGGGCAGCTTTCTTTGGAAATAATTGTTAATTTGTTTCTTTGTAACATTTTGAATTGATTGTCTATCTTTGCTTGATTTCATGGCAGTAAGCACACAAGAGCAAACCCAGCACAGAGCTGTTTATTATGCAGAAATCTGTATTAATGTCAATGTATTAATTTTTACTTTATAAAAAGCACTTGGTAAAGGACAGCTTGTAATGCTTGCAATAACACTGAAGACACGTCCAATTCATCTCATTGCTGCTCTCTATTAAGGGTAACTCAGGCAAAATAATGGGTCAGCCTAACGCCCTTGAGCCTCCAAGTGTGGATCTGGGCATGAGAGGCAGCAAAATACTTAAGGGAATTTCTGCAAGAGAGGCTGCCAGATTTGCAAGACAACTCCACAGAAACAGTATTTTCCAATGTTTTAAAGAAAGAAGAAAAAAGCAGTTGGGAAAACTTAGCTGTGAGGTGATGCACATGGAAAATTGTAGATGTTCCTTAGTTTAATTCTGTGTGTTGCAAGGTACTGATTCTTTGGTATTTTAAGTAGCTTTTCCAATGCAGTGTCACGTACCTCCTGTACAGTGGGAATCATTCCCACTCTCTTTTTTATCTGAGTAAAATTAACCTGCCTTACATGCAGTAATAATTCTATAAACATGCTCAGCTACTGTGTCTTTGGAGGGAAGTGAGAAGCTAATAGGGAAAGAGAGTGTGGTACAACTTGTTTTGGTAGCACAGACCCAAGACAACTCACAGTGTTCGTGGACAGCTGCTACCAAACTGAATTAGAGTTATAAAAGTCCTAGAGTTAGAGAACTACCTCCTTTCTAAAATGTTCAACATAGTCAAAATCTTTTCAACTACTTTAAGGACACCTCATAAGTGCATAATTGTGAAAGCAGAGCTAAGGGACAATGAACACTGTCTTACTGTAGGACAAGCATGCCACCACCTACTACAGGAGCTCCGGATGTCAGCTGTCAGAGTGTGCAGTCTCTTGTAGGAATGTTTCCATGTGATGAGCAGCCTGGTCTCAAGTAAGCCATCAGAAAGTCTCTTCTTGGTTTCCCCCTCACCTGCCAAAAGGGAGTGGTAACACCTGCTCACCCCATACTGTGTATTTCCTTCTCTTTAGGATTTCATTAATCAGTTAATAGTTACAAGGCAAACAGGAAATATTAACAAATATTCACATCAATTCAGAGGTGCAAATTGGTGCTTGCTAGTAGAGTTTTCTCACTATGCAACACTTTGCTTACTAAAGTCTGTCACCTGATGCTATTAGAGCTGATAATTGAGTCAATCTCTCCAGGAGTGTTTCAGTGGTTTGGACAGGCTCTCCTTGGGAGACTTTTCATGCTGCATACATTATTTTGAATGCTACTGATAAGGTATTTTTAAAATCTGTTTCCTATGTAATCCTCAAGTCGCTCTGAAGAGTCTGCTCTAAGCTTAAAGTAGACACCAATTTGGACCTTAGATTTTCTGTTATTAATTTTTACTCATATTAGGAATTTAAACCAAGATACCAAATTGTCACCAAAATATTTTCCTTCTCCTCTTACCTCTGGAGCAGCAAACAAACAAAAAATTATGATTAAAGCTGTTTCTTTTTATAGTCTTTCTGCATTCTGTGGTGGGTACATTAGACCCCAACAATTACCTTGTCTTGCTACAAGGCCAACACACTGGATTATTGAATCGCCCCAACTTTCTGTTATCCAGAAGAATGCATATGTAATTACTCCCCACAAGTAGTAGCAGCAGCATTAGGGGAGTCTGATTAAGTCCATTTTAGAATTATCTTTCACTTTTGTGGAAAAAAAAGACTGAGCATTCAGAAATACATTACAAAGGACGATAGCTGAACTTCAGTCTAAATATAGAGTCAGAGGAACCTTTTCTATAAAAAGCATTGTTTTTGCTTTGCATGTGCCTAGAAATTGTCTCCTAGATTAGGAATGCACATTCTATGAATATTTTGAGTGTTTGCATGTAAACTGTCAAGTCTTGTAAAGACTTTATGTGTCATTAATGGAGCACAATAAAGAACAAGTTGAAAAGAGTTCTAAAAGCTGAAATTACCTAAGTAATGTTCTCATAATGCAAAGTCTTATGTGACAGTATATGCTTAAGGTGCAACTGCTCTCATTTTAAAGCTTACCTTCTTGTCAGCTGAGATGACATAGCTTTTTAAGAGACTCAGTGGGACTCAGTGAGTCTGTCTCCTAAAACAAATTAAACAATGTCTTTGTGTGTGTTTTTTTAGTCCGATTTTTTTTATTGCATTGCCCTTTAAAGAGCTGGTTTTATACAACGAAGAAGCAAAGAACAAACAGATGGTGCTGTTTATAAATATAGAATCAAAGACTAAAAGAGTGGTTGGGGTTGTAAGGGATTGCTGAGATTGTTTAGTCCTACCTCCCTGCAAAAGCAGGCTCACCTAAAGCAGGTTGCACAGGATTGCTTCCCGGTGACTTTTCAACATATCCAGAGACAGAGACTGCACATTCTCTCTCTGGGCAGCCTGTTCCAGTTCTTTGTCACCCTCAAAGATGTTTTTCCTCATATACAAATGGAACTTCCTCTATTTCTGTTTGTGACCATTGCCTTTCTTCTGTCCCTGCTCGGCACTACTGAGGTCTTGGCCTCATCTTCTCAACACCCTCACTTCAGACACTTGTATACATTGATAGGACTCCCTCTCAGCTGACTGTTCTTGAGGTTAAACAGCCCAACTCTCACACTTTTCCCATAAGTTAGGTGTGGAGACCTTAATCATCTTTGTTGCCCTCCACTGGACCTGCTCCAGGAGCTCCAGGTCTCTCTTGGGCTGAGGAGCCCAGAACTGGACACAGCCCTCCAGCTGTGGCCTCAACAGGGCTGAGCAGAGGCCAGGATCACCTCCCTTGGCCTCTGGCAATGCTCCTCCTAATGCCCCCAGGACACCGCTGGTCTTCCTGGCCCCAGGGCACACTGCTGGCTCTGGAACAACTTCTTGTCCACATGGAACCCCAAGCCTTTTATTCTGCAGACAACAAAACAAAACAAAACAAAACACCACAAAAATAGACCAAAAAAACCACACACACAAAAAAAAACCCCAAAAACAAACAAACGGAACCACTAAAATGAAAACAAAACACAAAAAAAACCACAAAAAAAAACCCCAAAAAAACTAAACAAAAAACAAGCCAACAACAACCCAACCAACCCACCAACCAACCAAAAAAACAGGTATATATATGTAATGAATATGGTCTAAGGAAGCCTAAAGCCAGGGTCTGGAGGAAGAAGGAGTGACTTTGGCTTAAAATTAATAGATTCAAAAACTTGAAACATTTCAAGGCTGTTATGCTAGATCTAGAAAAGCTCATATTCTTTGTCAGCAGCTTAGAACTTCACATAAAAGCAAAACATTGCTTTTCAAACCTCTTTAATTATGCCTTCTATTGCTCTGCAATACTCAGGGTTTATTCTAACCCCATTTCTGCTCTCATCTTCTCTCCCTATCCTACCATTAAATATTTCATCCTTCTATTCACGGACTGAATTATCTGTTCTTTTCTTAAAAGAAAACATTTTCTTTCTCTTTATTATGAATTTTATGTGCCCTTCTGGCAGTAAAAATCCCTTTTCTCCAGTCATGTGACTATGGCCATTAAAAATCATATGTTCCTGAGGAGACAATGTGCTACTATTGTTTCAGCATGGAAATATCAATTGTACCTCAGGTACACAATGCAATCTGCTCAATAGTTTGAAGCCAAAAGACCTTGTTTTCAGGTATTCAGTGCTATTACACAGATCACCTTCTGCTTCTGTTGTTGTTTGTGTTGATTGTCCTCATCTGTCTAAATTGCAGGTGGGGCTATAAAGCTCCTAGGGAAGCCTGTCCAGATCCCAGCCCAGAGTTTATTAACGGATATCAAAAAGACTCTTCCTAGAAAATCTGAGGATATAGCTATGGGTTGAATTACTCAGTATTCTACCCTGCCACATGGTCAGTGCTCCAGACCCCACTAACAAGTCTCATAACCTCACTACCTTCTTATCACCTGTCTGCTGTGCCTTTAGGTTATTTCCTCTCTTTTCTTGCTGCTAGTCTTATCTTAGAAATGCCTTTTGTAAAAACAAACAAACAAAACACAGAGCCAAACACACCCAAACGAAACCATAAGCTGAAAATAGAAGACTGAACTCAGTTTGGCAAAAATAAATAATTACAACAGTGTATCTACATTGAAATGGGCAGAGATAGATAAGCATCAAGCATTGGCACTCAGTGTACTGGTATCTATATTACGCTGCTTCTTGTGTTGCTGTCACTTTTCTTTTGCTTATTTATGTGGGATTTTTTATCTTTTCAGATTAGGGATAAATTTCTTGTTCATGTTCAACCCACTATTGCATTAAAACATTTTTTTCCTAGAAGGTAAGCCTGTTACTAATCCATTGAGGCTGCCACAATACTTTGGAATTAGATTGAGAGTTAGCACAGGGATATAAGCAAAGACAGTTTAATGAAAGTGTCACAGGCAAAAAGTATCATCTGCATATGACTGTGGTCATAGCAAAGAACAGGAAAAGCTCATCTCCATGGCTAGGCTCTGAGATTACACTGGGGGGACCAAACACTCCTCTTCAGAGGCAAGATTGCCCACCAGAGATCTGAAGGTTTGTGGTATACATTTGACTCCTCGAGCTATTTTCTGCTCTGTTTCTCAGAAGGATTCCACTGGCTTTTCTGATGCCAAAGGCATATGATGTAGTACAGTCATTCAGTCAGGTTCTCAGAAGTCATTACATCTTTGTAAATTATCTTTGCTCTCCTTTGGGACAGATTTATTGCATTTGCTCTTCAATGTTGATAATATATGATTATATATTTCAAATACAGACAAGCAATATACCTTTGGTAATTGTAAAGTTTCACATTAAATTATAAAATTATATGAATTATAAAATTAATCCATTGAGGATTTACATTTTACTTTGACCATAGGTCTGCACAAATCTCCTGACTTTTCCTTTATGCTTTCTCATTATTTAAGTTTTTATTTCTCTAATTATTAATATTTTTAGAACTTTTTTATTATAAATATTCTTTGTTCATTTATTTTATATATATCAACAGGTGAACAAAACAAAGCAAGGGAACTTAACATTGTCAATGGCTTTTGATTCAGCATGAAGAAGAATATACTTCCTTTAATGAGAATAATTCCACTCATAAGGAGACAGGAGAACAGATTTCAACTCCAGGAGGGAAAGAGATGCCAGTTATAGCACAGGAGGTCAATGAAATGTTCCCTTGCACATATGGTTCTGGGATTAATAGAGCCTAATGGCAGACAAATTTCTTCTTACAAGTCCCCAAGAATTCACTTAGCTTTTGGACATCCTGTTCTGCTGAGACGCAGTTCTCTAAAATGCTTGACAGTGAGGGATGCAGTCGGAATTGTCCTGTTAGGTACAAAACTGTTATAGGTACAGTTTTGTAACTTTTTCTAGATTTTTTAATGAGTCTCTGTATATAATCATACATGTCTGTTCATGCCAACAGGGGTGGGTGTACGTGTGTGTGTGTTGAGTATTTGTTAGGCATGCTTGTGTTTTCCTACTTTGGAAATAATCTACGATACTTTGGGTTTTTTTCCTGTTTATTTCCTCTTTAGTGTCTTGGAACCTTTTTTCCTAGAAGACAACCAAAATCATCTTTTTCTGTGATGTTTTACACCAGAATTTACTTTGGCCCACCTCCAAACATGAAAGTAGTCTGTTTCAAAATACATATGCTTGATATCCATTCAACTATTGTCTGTTACTTCAGGTAATGAAATCACATCACATTTCTTCTACTCATGTGGTTTCATTTTAAACATGACTTTGGAATCTTTTTTAAAGATTCATATATAGGTGTGCATGTAGGTAACAAGTACCAACAAACATGATGAGTGCGCAGCTAGCTGCCTCCATCCCTAGACATGTGTTCCAGACACTTATATCACACAGAAATTGAAAATAAAAATGTAGCGTGTGCACCATTAAACAGCCCAATCATACTTACAATTAATGCAGATTTTCACTGGGACTAAAGCTGTGGCCTAAATCATGATCAGTGCCTAATGCAGCAGTAGGTAATTTGTCATGTGATGCAGCAGTGCTTGTAGTCTAGATTATTCCCATTCTACCTGGTTTTATCTAACATTTACCCATCCAAATGTTGTTCATCCAGAAAATGCAAAACTGTTTTACTCATTTACATGAGTACGCAGTAAAATGGTGCAGTCAAGCAGCACACAGAGCACCTCCAGGGAGCCTGCACCCACAAAGCACGATCCTCCTGGAATGACAAACACACTCCACCTGCAGGCAAAGAATATTCTTACAAACTTCTGAAGGACTCAAACTCCTCCGTTCGTAGCTCTGGTAAATTGGTTGCTGCAGACATGTGTTAAAATCCAAATCCATTTATTGTCTTATGCATACATTTTTCATTAAAAGGTGTTGTGCAGATGAAGGGGGCTATTCTTGTATTCATGTGTCTCTCTGAGTTTTCTGATTTGGTTTCTTTTTTTCAATTTCAGCCAATTTATTTTTGATTGTTTTCTATTCCTCAGAGGCCAAAATTCAATATGTAAAAATGCTTTTAAAAAGGCGAATCAACTTCTAATGTCAAATTCAATAAGGTCAGCTACCACAATCACATCACTTAACAATATGAAGAGAAAAGACAATGATGTCCCACATTTCTGCTATTTTCAGAGATGCTCAGAGTTGAAAATTAAGGATAATTTACTGCAGTGCTTAGAATCCAAACTGATATTCAGAAAATGGACTGCACACAATGATTTTTTCTGTCCAGCTTCTTTATTCTGAATCTTATAGCCACTAATACGCCCGAAACTCCAAGGAAGTGAAGGCACAAACGTGGAGTTATTTTCCTCACCTTGTTTGCAGGGAAAGCTGAATTTCAGGTGCTCATAAAGTAGCATAATTAGGGGAACATTTTTACTTGCTTTGGTGCATTGCAGGCCTGCAAGTATGGCAAAGATTGAGGGTCTGCTGGAAGGGGGAACCACTGAGAAGAACCATCTCCAGGAGGCAAAGCTCCTCCTCTGTCGGGGTCGGTGACACCAGGTCCCCCTGCCCGGGGATCCCCTGTGTGCTGTTGTGCTGTGTTTAGAAATGAGGCAGACGGGACTTGCTGGTGTTTTGGCCTTCAGGATAGTTTATTACTTTTATCAGTTCAAAGCCCTGGGTGACA
>VXBQ01015837.1:727692-767172 GCA_013400175.1 Phainopepla nitens
CCTGTGACAAACTACAACTACATCACTACCTATTCCACACACCAGTTGATTCAAGCTCATCCCGAAGCTTTCTCCACGGACAGAGGTTAAAAGCAGCATTTTCCTGGGGATCAGGACCTCTCAGGACAGGCAGAGAAACATTCCCTGTGTCCAGGATTCCCACACTCCTCAGGTTCACCACAGCTCAAAAGATGGTTCTGACAACTGCAACTCCATGAGGACTGCAGCCCTGCTGTGTGGCTGGCAATGTCCCACTCCAGGGATGGAGAGCTGTAGCTCTGTTACAGGTGAAATGATCCATGAGGTCTCAATGTGACTGCCCAATCCTTGCCAGTAAACCTGGGTAAGCAATTTAAAAAAAAAAAAATCAAAAAACACAGCGTGAACTTATAAGTATTATGGGAAAGGGTTTTGATAAAATGGAGATGGATTAATTTCAGATTATTAAAAATCATAATTTAATTTTCAAAGTTACTGTTTCATTTAAGAAAAAGATTGGTTTGCCTTTTTTTTAAATCTAATACCAAATAATATGGAGTTTTCCCCTATGTTTTCCAAAATAAATTATTTATTATTAAATTCCCTCTGCTTTAGATTTTGAATATATGTTGAATCCTAAACCTATCAACTTAAAGATTACTTTGCTCCCTGTACTGTATTTCACTCGAGTAAAAATGTTTTCTCTGCTGAGTTTATTTTCTCATCTGATGCATTGCAGCATTAAGCATCTGCCTAAGTCAAACCTTGTGAATATTCTACTTGAGCCCAAGGTCTTTGCTACATAATATTTACATTTGTAAATTCTTTGCTGAATGTTGTTCACAGCATGGATCTTATCAAGAAAACGGTCCAGACAGTTCACATGCTGTTCATGTGTGTTTTATTTACCTCTTGCTCTGATACTTCTTATTAACAATGGCCCATATGTAATTTCTTTATGTGTACTTCTCAGTCCCATAGTGGCTATTTATCTATTCTGTACTCTAAATAAAGCCAGTCTAAGATTTTTTTTGAGAATTAAACATCAAGTTGAGTTTTGGAAAAAATATTGTATTAACTATATCAGAAACTGGTTTTATTTTGCTCATTCTGTTTAAGTGATACTCCTAATTTCAGAGGTCATAGTTCTAATTTGTATGAATGTGACGAATATGAAAAAAATAAGATGCAAATTATTGTATGACAGTATGGAAATTGAATCAATTTTTACCATAAAAGAATTTCCACCAGTCATTTGAAGCTATCTAATATGTATATTCCTTCAAAAACTTTTAGACTGTTCATAAGAAATAATCAACATTACAGAATTTTGTTCAATCCTTGGAAAATTGGTATTTTCATACCAGTGCAGTTGAACTCAGGTAGCAAAAGGCCCCAGCTCTCCTTCTACATTTGGTTTTAGTGTCTTAATAGCAGATGACTTGATAAAGAATTGTACAGAAAGAGATCAGATGCTGTGAAGAATACATCCTATAATAGTTGGATTGTTTAAGAGAACATAGACTAAGGCTGAATAATTATGCAAAAGATAAATCATCTAGCCATGTAATTAATTTGGAATTACAATGACAATAAAGGTACAGTTAAATTCTTATTGATACATTAAAATTGTGATAAATGTTAATATATTTAATTGGCATTTAACAAGATAGCTGTAGCAAGTTAATTAGATATCCATTTACATACTTCATAAATGTCAGCATTTTTAACAATTCAGTCCACATTTAGAATACAGTACAGCCTTGAGTATTCCTGGATACAATAGGTGTGATAAGTAGCACTAGGTCCATTTCCCTTCTGATCCTTTCATCATGGGCAGGATGAGTTTAGAATTAAATTCTCCTTCCCCTTCCCCTTCTTTTTCCCATTAACTATCAGGACTACATAAATATAAAGACAAACTAGACACTAATTGCTTCTGGAAAATTTTGGTGTTAATATATCTGTGCCTCCCCTTCACATCTCTAAATTATTGTTAAGATTCAAGCTGACAGTTGACAAATGAAAGAGATCTATGTTCACCAGGATTATAACATGCCATGATAAATTTGTGAACTGATGATGCTAGAAAGTACAGAGGAATTAAACCCAGAAGCTCTGTCAGCCTTTAACTAACTACCACACATAAAATGCAAGAATGTAAAAAGTTATGTATGGGAACTTAAGAGACACTTTAAAAATCCAGCTGCAAGCAGAAAATGTCAAAATAGTTTGTCAAGTAAGTTTATAACACTTCTTCATTATCTTAATCATAAGGATGCATAAAAATGGCTATGAAGATAAGCAGATATGCTCTTTCCTCCCCTCTCCACCCTTTTTTCTCCCAGACACTAAGATGAAAGGACACTGGTGAGGTTTTTAAAGATACCCTTAAATGAAAAGTGATGATGGTTCTCTTAGATTTGCTTTGAAGAACATATTATATAATGCCTAAATTACAATGAGACAGATAGAGACACTTGGATGGGAAGAGTGGGAGATCGAATAGGAGACAAGGAGCAGAGGAAGGATAAGTTGGGTGAAAATTCTTGATTAGTCCCAGGCATTTTCTTCTGATTTATTCTCATGTGACTTAATTGGACAATATTTCCTGCCAGAGATGTTCAATATCATGGGCACACGGCTAGCAGTTAATATTGAGTAGCACTGAGGAACAGGGGATTAAATTGTTTCACTTTGGGATGCAGAAGACTTAGCCAAGGTCTTCAATAATGCCCATATATTTTCTACTAAGAATTTCAGTGGATTCCAATGGTTTTAGCACATAGACTGTCTTGCACCAATTTGTCAAGCAAAAGCAAGAATACAGGATTTATGATACTGTTTAGACAAAGCACTACACATATAAAACAAACAGGCCATATTAATAAAAAAATATTTATCTCAGAAGTATTTTTAAGAGCAAAGAAAATTAAAATATTCTTATGAATGTTTCACAGAATTTTTTTCAGTTTTGCAAGTATTTCTAAACTCAGATAAACAAAATTCCACCATGGCAACATGCTGGCAGTTAGTATGCTGACTGTGTTCTCACTTTCTGCTTCTTTCTCAGACAGGTTTTAGTCCTTAGTGACTGAATGGCTCTTTCATCACCTCCTTCTTGAAAGCATTCAACACATATACAAGTTCTAATTTATAAAATTTCACCTGATATTTCTTGTATATTTTCCCACTACTAGGTTTACTCAAATAAAAATGATGACCCAATTTCTCTTTGAGACATCCACTACATCCTTCCTCTACTAAACCTTCTGAGACCAAAAATTTTTGCAAATGAACACTGTTCTTTCCACTAACTGTGTTGTAATAACACCAATGTTGATTCCTGTTAATCTTTCATTGATGGTTCCTTCTGGTTCATAGCATTTTTTAATGTACTTGCCATATGTTCCTAGATTCTAGGATCATCTCAATGTCAGAGGAATTATGGAAAGTATTATTAGCGTTTTACGCAGTAAGTCAAATTCCACTTCCGTCTGGAAATCTTTAAATCTGAACAACAGGTCATTTGTTATTTGTCTACTGATGTGTGGATTTAGTCCAAATTAGAGCCAATGTAATTGAGGGCAGAACGGTCCCTTAAAACACATTCTAAGCAATCAAGGATAAATGTACTAATTAAGATTATTTTTGTGAATAACAGTACCAGTTCTATTTTCTAGCTTAAAGTGAAAAACAGTAAAATCAATGAAACTTAAATATGCCAATTTTTTTAATAAGAATCATTTAAAAATTTCTCAGATAAAAAAAGGGCTGTTTAGAGTCACTAAAATTCTTGAGCACATATTTAAAAAAAATAAATATGGACACTGCCATTTATATCCAATTAATAAGAGTGTCATAAAAATATCCATTTAAATTATTTAATCCATGGTCACACTTAAAAGACCTATGATCAGTGGAAATATCAATTAGACAATGATCTTCATGAGGAAGGGAAATTTTCACCCCTATATTTTTGAGGTAGCCATGGTCATGTGCCATGACCATGATACTTGAAGTCCAATACTGACAGGAAATTATTGGAACTCAGATGCATAAATTATTCAGGTTAAGAAAGAAGTTATTTTTGCACTATTTCAGAAGTCATCTGCCATTGAAAATTGCATGCAACCATAGTGGTAATTGCATGCAGTTAAAAATAAATAAATTTTTAGAAGGCGTGGCTGTAGACCTATATAGATACTTTGCCTTTTTTAGACACCCTAAGATATTGCCATTGGGGTTGATGTTTGTGTTAGCTATATATTTCTTAGTAATTTAGGAACACTTGGTTCTTTCAATTAGGGGTTTTTCTCTAAATTCAGACAAGAAGAAAAAGAGATTCCTATGTAGATAGGATAGTTTGTGCACGTATCCTAAGCTTAAATTTAATGAGAACTAAAACAGCTTCTTAAAAGAAGCGCTGGGATCATGCAAGTTGTTAAGATTCTTGCTGCCTGCCAATCATTCAGGACCTGCAGAGGGATTCTGTACCCCTGTCACCAGTGTTTAGAAATGTACTGATTGGCTATACAGGAAGCATAACTCTGGTATTCAGTAGATTACGCCTGTGTGGTTTCATAACTCTTGAATAACACAGCAGAAATTTGACTGCTCCCTTCCAAACTCCAGTTTTGGTTGACTATTTCATAGCTGAAACTGTCCAATAGACTCAGAAGCCAGGTAAGAATGTGGCAGATGCGTACATAGGAGAATGACTTCAAAGACTTCGTTTCCTTACAAATATGAAGAATCAACATTTTTGTCCCTGGTCACATGTAAAGAGCGGAAAATATTCCTTCCTGGGATACCTACTTAGGACATTCAATGAATCTAAATACTTCACTAAATACACTGACTTTGAGCAAATTCTTCTTTAAAAATATTGCCCTCTATATTAAGTTTTCTGTTAGCATGTGTGGCAGGAAAAAAGAGATCCACATTACAACCCAGGTGCTGTATACTTTCTCTCTAATCAGTGGAGAAAGATCAGCGCTTTAAGAGAGGGGGTTACATTCTGGAGAAGCAGATTCACCTGCTTGGGTGCCTCACTCTACTAACAATACCCACATTCTAATTCAGTTTTTTCAGCTAAAGGACTAAAGTAAGAATGGATGAGAGAAGCCTAGAAACCAGAAGGCTCGAGGCTTTTCAAAGATTATTCTAACAAATTTTCTGCCTCCATTTCATTTCTCCAGGTTCATGGCCCTTCTTTTCTGAAATATGATTACAAATGCTTCAGAATTCCCTCAGAGAGCAAACTGCTGGTCATCCTCTGGAAGACACATCCTAGTCAGCTTGTGTTAGTGGTCAAGATTCAGCAGGATCATTGTTGAGGGCTGGTGGAAAAAGTATTTACAATTCTAGGAGGTTTCAGAGACAGTTGAAATTAGCCATGGCTCTGATGTGGTATGGTTATCATAAAAGCTTTTAATAAATACATTTTTTCCTCTCAGATAGCAAAAAAATAGCTGCACAGAAATATTGAGAATATTTCCTCTTAACATATCTAAAAAAGACCTTTTTCTTTTTATTTGTGACTTTTATGTTGGAGAAAACTTGTCTTCTTCCAACTGAGCCCCTCAATCCTTGTTATGCAACTCCTGTGTTTAGTTTAGAAAAGGTATTCTTGTGAGAGAGTGTACAATACCCATAAGAACTACTGTTCCTTTACAGTTCAACTCAGTTTTTTCCCAGTTATTTAAAATATTTGTTTCTTGTAATTTTTTCTTAGATTTTTATTTACCATTATTCAATTCAAAACATATTAGTAAGTAGAGAGAATCATCTCCTTTCCAACCCTAACTGATGAGTGGAATTTTTGATCCGGTGCCATCAGCATACTTTGAAACCAGGTGGTATTAAACCAATTAGATTTTTTAAAATTGATTTTTGCATTTTTTGCAGTAAGGGAAATTCACTGATGTTCATTTTGGAAACGAGATAACAATGACTTTTGAAACATTGCCAGCTCACAAAATGTAAAGTCAATATCAATTCATTAGCAAATTAATGGGACTGATTTTATTGTAAATAACTAGCAACTGTGCAGTTGGCAGGTCTGAGTTAATAGTTATTCAGAGCATCACGTGCAAGTTCTAAAAGTAATGGAAGAGTTCAGAAACAGACTTTTTATTCAAGAGTTTTGTACTGTCTTTGGGAGTTAAATATTTTTCACCTTAAAAAGAAGCGTGTTACAATGACCTTATTGTATGGATAGAAAAGTTTATATTACACTTAGTCTGTGCCTTTAAACACAGACCTAAATACAGTTGGATGAGCAATCACATTTCAAAGTGGAAAAAAAATTTAAAAAAAACCAACTTGGTTTGGTTCATTTCAGTTTGCTGTCAAACAATTTGTCTTCGCTTTTTTTCATGCAGGAAAGAAAAGTTCTTGAAGCAAAATGTTGAAAGGAACTGTGAGTTTTCATAAGTGGATTAATAATGGTTTCATCTGAGCTTTTTTAATTTCTTTTGCAAATAAATACTCTTTTCTCCTTTTTAAACTGAAGTATAGTTGGAATTGAAACATCATTTTGAAGTGGTAAGTGGAAGCTCCTAGCATTTTTCTTCTTTTCCACCCATTTTTCTAGCTTAAACACTATGAAAAATTCAAAATGAATTTGTGAATTGTTTCGGGCAGATGCATTTTTCACTAAGAAAAGCTTTTGCCTGAAGAGTTTCCCCTGTCTACAGTCCTGAATAATGCATTGCAGGTAGCTTTGCCCCTGAAATATATAGGCAATTGTACATTTTACAGATGTTCCTCAGGATATAACACCTCCACAGTTCTCTTCAGAACAAAATCCCACTGTAGTCCTTAAAAAGCCCTACATGTTCTGTACCATCACCATGGGTAGGTGCTGAACTGGGAAATAACTGAAACAAGGGCTCCTTCTCTTTCCTAGTGCCTCTAACCCCTTTTTCAGTGGAGCTATTTAGCCTCTATTGCTAACCAAATGCTTGTCCCTCCAGCATAATATATTGTTATAGGAACGTGATTCTGTTTAACTTCTCTCAAAAATGTGTTGAAAAGCAGTCAAGAGAGAGAAAATCTGTGTCAGGACTGTATTGTCTTTTTTTTTTAACATAATTATCTGTGGGGTCTCAAAACCTCTTTCCCATCCAAGTCTGGTCACTCCTGTAGCACCCATTACTGTACTTTAATGCAGCCCAGTCACTATCAAATATTGTTTGGGTTTGTCACTTCTGTCACCTGTGTCTCCTCTTCATTCTGATTGTGCACAAGTGAAGGCATAATTTAACTTTTTTATTTTGCTTCAAAATTTAAATGCTATATGTTCTTCTACAGCATTTCTGGTATCATAAAGAAAGCACAAAACTTCTGGAAAACCTAAAGACATTAAAAATATTGTATTTAGATAAGAGGGTTTTTTTCTGATTGTTCCATATGTCAGTAAAATTGTTTTAGTCACCGACCAAAATGTTTGCAGGACTAAAATTTTTATGTCTATTAGAATTTGGTAAAGAATAAGGTAGTCATTGATATTTTGCATTCTTCCATTTATCAAATTTCTGTTCTTAAACATGAAAATATATATCATATCCAAGTATCTATTTAGTTCCCAGTACCAAACTTCTTACTTACCATTATGATCTTAAAAATTTTTTGGGGGGCTCAAATTTCATACAGTAGATTCTAGAGAGCTCAGTAGGTGAGGTTAACCTTAAAGCAAATATAGAACTCAGATCCTTATGAGCATTTAGATTCTTATCTCACATCCATGTTGAAATATTTTCAAAGATATGAGTCCTGAAGGATATCTTGACTTCTAAATAGAACATGACATACACTCTGCTTTATTTAGAAATGGTGCTGTAAAATTCAGAAATCTGATTGGTTATAGGCAAGTCAAGATTTTCCAGGCACACCAAGGGTATTGACTTTCTGAAGCTGACTGGATGATGTGTGCTACTTCCAGCAATCCAATCTACTCCACTCAGAGCAGAGCCAGTTTCTAAAGGCATGAAATTTGTAGAGGACTGTTTCAGGGTCACTCTGCTACAGCCCTCTTGACATAGCCAAAATAAAGTCCTGAATAGAGGATGAGAAATTTGATTGCTGATTAGCTTCAGTGTTATCTCAATCAATTCCCAGAAGGAAGTTAGTGATCTGCCCAGCATTCAACAAAGCATTGCTATTAAAGGGCCATTATATGGGAACACTCAGTTCGGAGAGGTTAGGGGGCTTTTTGTTGGGTTTGTTTGGTTGGTTGGTTTGGTTTGGTTTGGTTGTTTTTGTTGTGTTGTTGTTGTTGGTTGGTTGGTTGTCAGTTTTTGATAAATCTGGGGTTCGAGAAGGGTATTTCTGTTGGGTTTTTTGTTCCTTTTTGTCAGCTTGCATTCTATTTTAGGACTTTTTGATTACAAGACTGTTTTTACTGAATTTATGACTTTTTTCATTCACACTTACTGTGGGCAAGCTGCATGGATTATTTAAAACTAAATACTCAGAGGAATTTTCTCAAAGGCAGTCCTTCTCTCACAGATAAAGTGCTGCTAAATTCAATTGATTAATTAACGTCTTATTGTTTCTTTTGAAGCTAAAAAGATCAAATGGTCATTATATCTATTTTGATAATAACACAAAAACATCTTAAGTGGCCCTACATTGAACAGTCCAGGTGCTCCTCACCATTAAGTACACAAAGAAACAAAAGTTTCCTTCACTGTAATTCAAAATTAAACATTTCTCTTTTCTTTTTTAACATGATAAAAGTGAATTAAAGAAGAACAGAATAACCATCAGACTATTAATATGGAACATATTGACAGGATGAGGGATAATGTTTTTAAATTTAGGGAGGATCAATTCAGATTAAATATAAGGAAAAGGTCTTTTGCAATGAAGGTGGTGAAAAAAATACTGGAACAGGTTTCCCAGCGAGGTGGTACATGACCCATGCCTGGAACTATTCAAGGTCAGGTTTAATGGGGCTATGAGAAACTTGATCTAGTTTAAAATGTCCCTGCTCATTGCAAAGGGGTTGGACTAGATGACCTTTAAAGGTCCTTTCCAACCCAAAAAATTCTATGATTCTGTGATTCTATAAACCTTGTAGAGGAAGTAAGTGTCCTGATTTTCTCTCTAATTTTTTGGAAAATATTTAATATTTTGATCTTGCTTTTATTCCCCCAGAACAGCAGAAGCTATTACTGTCCTTCCCAGGAGTATGAGGTAGATTAGCACATTAATACATCAATACACTGAGGCATTCAGATACTGTGGTAGTATAAGAAATATAAATATCTTGCATGATTACAAAGATTTAAAACTTCAATAGTATAAAGAAACCTATCAAAAATGCAGATGCATTCCATGGATGCATATTCCTAAAAGTGTTAACTTGTACACTTCAATATTCAGTTCTTTCTAGTTGCTATTGGATCAGATTCACTCATTCCAGAAGTAAAAAGCTGGCCTTTCTCATTATCAGGGTTGCAGGTCTGGCCTGATGGTATCTGAATATCTATCACACTTGTGATCAATCTAAAATCACTACTGGTATTGTAGGCCCCCCCCAGGTGAAACACAGCAAACTATTCCATCAATGATACCTATAGCAACACTAACAGATGTAAGGGCTCTGAACTACAAAAAAATTACCAAAATCGTTTTTGCCAGTACAGGGATTAACTCTGGCTTGAAAGTATGGAAGCAAATTATACTGAGCTAGAAATGACTCTTCTTCTGTTATTTCTCTGTTTTGATTTTTATTGCATTTAGAAAGATGTAAAAGTATATGGTCAAACAAAGAAAGTCAAGAGCATGCTGCATGGGGAAATGGAGTTTAAGGGGAGCTGCAGTATAGATGTTAATGTAATACAGAAGAGTTATACTCATAATTAAGTATCACCAGGTATAAATGCCATCACTGAGCTTTACTGCCTTTTGAAGGGAGTAGTCAAGAAGAAATGCTGCTCTGGGCATGTATGCAGACTCTATAGAGGTTTGGCCAACTCTAGGTATGGTCAGAAGTGACATTTGGGAGCTAAAAGTTCATTTTAGCAGTGGAAAGATTACCATGATGAGATTTTAATCACATCCAAAACCAGGCAAGTTTTGAGGATCTAAATTACAGACTTAAGTGTCCAGAATGGCAACCCTTAGGGGTACTTTGCTTCTGTTAATGCAAATGTACATCTTAATTGCCAACTAAGATCTATCTGGAGCTTTCTGGGGGAAATTAAACCAGAGTTACAAGTTACAATAGTTACAATAGTTTCACTACTACTCCATTCTATAGTCATAGAGACATACTTTGCCACTTTAGCTCCAAAAATTTTCTGTTTCTGTCTTTTCATCTGTCATATAAATAAAAAATAAATTTTACTGTAAGATCATAAGGAAGTTTGAGTCATCAATATCTGCAAAGTCTAGTTAGATAAGAATAAAACCACTAAAAATATTCCAAAAATTTATAATGCATATAGCTATAAACCTTTTACAAACAGTCTTACACACCGTTATGGTAAAAGTATCACTTAACAGCCACATTTAACAGCTAAATGTTAGCTAAGAGAAAAATGTCTCCCTCAGCCTTGTACTCAGGTTTGTGAAAAACAAACACAAAATGCAGATATCAAAGCTGTGGGATCTCTGGTTGCAGATGAAAGAGAGTATGTTTGTGTGTCTAAAGATATTTTCCATTCTAGGGCTTTGCATTATAAATACTTGTTTCACCTGTAGCTGCCAGAAGTCTATATATTGAGAGCACTATGAACAAGTCAGCAAATGAGAAGACAAAAGGTTTTCTTTGTTGCTAGTTCAGGTGAGAAGCAAAAGGATTTTTGGAAGGTATTGAAGGTTAATCGTGAATTATGCAGAAAATTATCTAAAAATAAGAATAAAACCACAACTGAAAGTACAACTGAGTAGTATGATGTTTGAACATCACAGAACTTGTTAGTTACTGTCATTTTTGTTGAAATGTTTGATGGTTTGTGAAACAGGAAACCACTACAGTGGTTTTGGATTATGCACTTGGATTGAAAAATAATGCCATAAGCAAGGGTGGAGGAGAGTGAAAGCTGCATCTTCTGTATCTTGCTGTTTCTGATTTCACTTCCAATTATGCCACCACAGAATTAAACTGCTCATTATTATTATTATTCATTAGCACGTGGCTCTGGTGTGTGACAGTTGCTTTCAGAGGAAGAATTTTGAAACAAGGAAGTTTCACACATGAGAAAGTGAACTACTGTGCTGCTGTCTAGAATTAAATGCAGTGTAACAAACAGAGGAAACAATTTTGTCAGCGCCCCTGCTCATCTGAGGTGTTCTCTCTCCTTTGAGAGAGCATCAGATCAAATATTTCATTAAAGGCACTCTGTCATTCATGTAGAGAGGAGTTTTAAAGGTCAAAGTCGCACATTTTATCCAACCCTGAGAGCCTTCCAGTAAGGTTTTTCTGTCCAGCTTCATCCTGAGTTTGCACCACATTTAGGAGCTCCACACAAGTCTCAGGAGATTTGTCTGCAAACACATTATATTGTCTCACCATACTTAATAAATATTTCTTGGGATATTAAAAATGAAAGAAAAAAATATAAACTTGATGACCAGGGTTCCATCATGCATTCTGTGGTGCTGTAGGAGATGTAATCTCTCCCCTTAAAGAAGAACAATAGAAGTAATTGAGATCATAAGGACTCAGTGTGCAATGCTAATATGGAGTAAAACTTAACCTTCATTTGCAGTTATTCTGAAATACTAAGTCCTCAATGAGAAACATATCCAATCTCATTTATCTATTTATTTGACAACATATTCCGTAATGAGAAGAAGTATTTCTGAACAATCGTAACAAATAAAGGGCTGTCACTGAACTTGCTTATGTGGCAGCTTTTATTAAAGTAGTGTTGGGTCCCAAGAACCTCAGGCAGCGTTACAGACTGGGGGAGAAGTGGCTTGAGAACTGCTCAGCAGAATGGGATGTGGGGGTGCTGGTTTACAGTCAGCTCAGTACGAGCCAATATGTGCCCAGGTTATAGAAGAATTTCTTATTGACCAAGGACATGGTCTGCCCCTGGAAAGTCTGGACAACCCAGCCTTGGCCTAACTGAGGCCTACAGGGGCTTGTAACCTTGAGAAAACCTTGAGAGGACAGAGCCATGAAGGCAGAAATAGCCTAACCTCTGTCTTACCCATCTGTGATTTATGCCAATAAAAGAATAGCTTAGAAACAAGTCAAAAAACTGTAACCAATTGGGTAGAATGTTCTTCAAAAAAGAATGTAAACTATTTGATCATATAAAAGAAATGGACATGACTAATAAAGTGTAATATGCCATGATAATGCATCAGTAAGAGTGTCATTATTCTAGCCTAGCTCCTCGAAATTCAGGACCCTGCTTCACCAGGTAGCCAAGAAATGCAGTAGCATCCAATCAAATCTTGTTGTACAGCCCTATGACATTTTCCCACGTTTTGATATTGAAACTTCAGTGATAAAGCAAAATTACCAACATTATATATTAATAAATTATCCCAGCTGACAGAAAGTCAATATATGGATGAGCAGATGGCTTGCTTTATCTTATACCTGACAAGGATGTATGGAGGCTTGCAGCTAAGGGATAACTTAAATGATCAGCAGCCATTGAGAAACCATTGCGTCTGTCAATGTTTCTTTAATTGCTGAAAACGTGGATGTGAGCATTGGGTTGCTGCCATTAATAAATCAATGTCTTTCCCAGTTTCATTTTTTTTTGTCTCTCTGTGTAGAAAACCTATGTTGTGACTGGAAAGCACCTACTCAGATTTGTATGTATCATTCACAGTATCAATCAAGCTAAGATTAAAGCAGTTTTGTAAATTTCTTGAACTCTTTTCTGAGACAGTGAATTTGCTATTACAGCCTTCCCATCCATGAGATGGATATGAAAAATTATGCATACTCCCTTACAGAGGTAGAACAAGTCTGTAAACTATAACTAAATACATAGTTCACAATCCGGAAATCAAACTGGTTTTGCATTCCCCATGCATACCTTTAGTTTAAGTAGAGAAAAAAAATATGAGGTGTTTTTTTATCTGTTATTAAGAAAAGAGACACTGGTTCTTTTGTTTCAATTTTCAGTTTTTTTAAAGATATATTTATTAATTTTTGAGGTAAGATTAGCCTTATGGATCTGGAGTGTCATATTTTTTTTACATGTTTTTGAATAGTATCCAGGTGAATAAAAATAATTTGGAATGTCAAATGTTATTCCCTAGTAGGATCTGTTTCTCAGGTACTAAAATATTTAATTAATCTTGCAAGAAAGCAAAAGTACATTGCACATAATTTAAGTGAGAAATTGCACATCTTGTATAGTGACTATGTGAGGTATGTATTTAATAAATAACAGTCAAGGCAGTATCACAGTAAATATTCAGGAATTAAAAATGCATAAAATTATTTTTTGTGAATAATTCATGAATAAAAACAAGCAAAACAGTACTACCATGCCAGAGCAATAACTTCTCATACTCCACACACTGGGCACTATCTGTGTTGTCTCCCTCCAACAGGTAAAATTAAAATAAAAAATAAAAATTATGAGACAGCTCTATCTCCATACAGGGGAAGTGAAATACTAATTCTGTCACCTGCTGTCTTAGTAAAACCAAAACAAATATTCCCATGAATACAATTCAAGTATTCAAAAGCAAAATGGGGTAGCATACCTCCGTATGTCCACACATATCTCAGTGTTAAACTTGGTCAAATAGAATAAAATCAAGCAGTGTTATAATCATTATATAACTCCAATATGATCCCTGAATCAAAGCAATTTGCACTATTTTTTTTCTGTTTTGCCCATCTGACATACCAAACTTATTGCAAGGGTTCACATTCTGTTTCTTCTTTCACAAAGCTTGCCTCTCTCAATGCATGAACCAGAGCCCGTATCCCTAAATACACTTCATCAGTGTGCAAAAAACCTGAGTTCTATTTACAGGGTGTCATTAACAGTGTTCTATTTACAGTCTGCTATTAACACCTTACTTTGATGACAGATTTTTTATTTTCTTCATGTTTTTCTTCCTCGTGCACCCTAGAAACTTTTTTTTTTAGCTGATCTCCCACATCTCTTGGAGATAGCATAAGAGTGTGAGTTTCTGTAGGTTTGTACTCTGCATGAAGCCCAGACTTGTATCCTGGTCTTGGCCTGGCCAGTATAATGATTCCTTGATAAAAATATTTTAATTCTTTTCCAGATAGTGTTATTTTATAACAATATCTGATGGTGACCTCAGTTCAGTTATGACTCCTCTTCTTCTCTCTGTTCCCAGATCCTACAGCAACTAAACAGAGCTCTGAAGCCAGAGCAAGGGAAAGAAATCTTCACAGCAAGAAAAAAATGTTACTTTTACTCTCCCTTCTGCTGCCTTCTGCAGGTGAGGGCTCAGAACCAGACTTCTTAAACTGTCTTTCAGATGTGGTTTTAATCATTATCTCTTCAAATTATTAAATTCAGCAGACCTACCTTCAGTTTATATTCCAAAATATCCCACTTGACAAGACAAACCCAAAGGTAATAATAGCCTAATATTTGGGCTCCCTGAATTTGAACAGAAACGAATTAGGGATCATCCAAATGTTCATACTCAACTACAGTGTGAATTTAACCACTAATTAAATTTTACTGACAAAGACTTAAGATCAAGGTTAAAAAGTGTACTAACAAGTGCCCAATATGCTTTGAACCTCATTTTTTTGGTATACACAACAGTATATGTCACTTACTCTGTCACAAGTACTACTGATTTTGGGGTTTATTTCTGACAGTTCAGCTTTAAATCTCTATTTGGACTCCCAGACACTTCATGATGTGCCACAAATAAATCCTGAATACAAATATTTTTCATCTAAGCAACCTTCACAGTGACAGGAGAGTTGAGGCAGGACAGTCCTCTGCTACTTTTACTGGGGCAAGATCTTGACAAGCTCTTGTCTCAGTGTCGCCAAAACAGGGGGACCCAGTCAAAGACCAACTGTGCACTGAATATGTAAGGAGTCCTGAGAAAACAAAATGGGATTTTTTTAAAAAAATTATGTTGGAATCAGGGTTTCCAGACTTCAGAGAGAAGCAATTTAGGCATAATTTGTAATTCTAGCCTGAACTATTAGGTCAATTGGTTAAAGCATGGCACTGACAGTTCCAGAGTCATGGATTTGACCCAGGTATGGTCCATTCACTTAAGAGGTGGACTTTTTGATCTTTGTGGGTCTCTTCCAACTCAGAATATTCTGTGACTCTATGATTAAAAAAATAAAATAAATAGGGGGAAAAAATCCATTTCTGGCATCAAACTGGCACTTACACAGTTCAGCAGTGTAGTTGTAACTAATTCTTCTAAGAGCTTTGGAAAGAAAAGCAGCACCTCAAAAGCAATGAATAAAAATAGTAGTTACCTTTTTTTGACAGAGATAGACTTTTGACTTGAAAGAATATAGATACTTCCAGATACTTCCCTCATCACTTCTACCATATACTCTGTTTTAGTTGTTACAGTGCTTTTTGTTACATTAAAGAAAGGAACAGAGTTATAAACTGCAGTTCAGAGTTATCAATAATAACCCCTCAAAAACAGCACAGCCAGCCAGGTGGACCACTGATTCAGAGTCTTGGGTTTCTATCCATAATGTCCAAGGAATGGCAAATAGGGTTGCAGTGTTCAGAGGCACCCCCTGCCTCAGTTCCACAGATGTTTTCCACACACTGAACACCAAACTGTAGAAGACCTGCACCAATCTCTTCCTTCCCTTTCACAACCTGCAATGTTCAGCATCTGCCATGCTCCTGCTTTTGGTATAATATTTTTTTCCATGATAAAGCACTTGAAAAGCAGAAAGTTAAGTGCTGCTCTTAGAGCACTCGTGTTGTAATTCTCCAGGTATTAGAAGGCTTCCCCTACAAACGCTTTAATGTCCAAAGGGTGAGTGAAGAACATAATGTATAATTCAAACCTAGAGAAAAAATTAGGAAGGTAAGGTGCAGCTACTAAAAGGATAACCCGGGAGTTAACCCATTACCATAGATATTGTATTGTGGCCTTCTAAAAAGGTACACTGGGTCATCTTATTTTTTTTATTTCTCAAACTATGTAGGACAATGCTGCAGAGAAGAATGTAGAGGAAATATGGAACCATGAAAGGGAAACATGGAACACTTAGATTGAAACAAAATAAAGTAAACATACAGAAATACTTTGTATCATAACTTTTGCTCCTGTTTCCTATTTGTGATGTCATTCAAGTAATTAGCACGTTTTGCATGGCTAGTCTTTAATTTTCAGAAAGAACCAGCACCTTTGGCAGGTCAGTAAACATAGAAGATACTATCTTTAAAATTATATAGAGGTGGTTTTCTGTTTCAGCAAATTCAGACTATCTCTTCATTAATCATTATGCTCATAAGTGATTCTTAAAAATTACCAGAGAATATTTAGGATTTCATCTAGGAAATATTTACACAGCTTTACTGTGTGACTGTGTCAAGCCATCAGAAGCATTAAAAGGTTTTCATTTGTATGACCTTTTCATATCCACCACCCAGAATGCATTTTTTTCGCTTAACACATGACAACTCAGGTCACCTTTAATGCATTTCATAAGACCCACAGTCTTAAATTATTTCAGCCAGCGTACTCTTTCCTGACAGCTGAAGGAAATGGCCAGACACTAAATTCAATGCAAACATTCTGTATTTACTATTTTAATTCTCACCACAGCCACAGTAAGCAGTCATCAGCAGGGACATAAAAAGCTTAGACCATCTACTCTTGACCTTAAACAGAGTTTTTATAATACATCAGATGCTTCTCCCAGCACTACTGTGCATCTTTATGAGTTCAAGGAATTGACAGAATTTAAGTTAAACTTCTGCTTCAGTCAAAACATTTTCAGAATGCAAACTCTAGGACATAATTAAGACACAGGTTGTTATTTCTAAACTGCTGTTTTCAAATTCTGTCTTTTCTTGCTCTTAACAAAAGTCAGCTACAACTGGCAATTAACCTTCAAAACCCTTCTGGATCTTCTGTCCAATGGCACTATCTCTGGAAGAGTTAAGCGTTAGTCACACAGGGAGGAGGAAGGAAGTATCCTCTCTATGAAGCTGTTCAAACCTTAAACTGTGTGAGTAATTAAAACCTCTGACAGCACACTTCTATTAAAACTGATTCAGTGGAATGAGCCAGAAAGACATCAAGGTAAATGGGTTCTTTTTTTTCCCCAGAATTTCACCTATGGAGCCTGGATAAGGTCACTGACTTTCTCTATCATTCTCTAGCTTTATGCTGGAACCAGCAGAGTTGATTAAAACAGAGTTCAAGTATCAAGTCTCCAGTAAAATAGCTAGGATCTGTCATAGTTTATTTTAAAAGGTCAAAAGCAAACCAAAATATAAAAAAGTGACCAGGCTCTAGCAATCTACCAAAAGAATGCATTCTAGATGGTATCTATATTATTTTGAGACATTACAGTATGTTAAAGTCTGAGTGTGTCTTAGTACATCAACTATTCACTAAGATAAATAAAAAAAAAAAAGGCAAAAACCCAGAGCTAGTAAGTCACAGTTCCTCCCACATTTTTCCTCTGTCTGCCAGGTCTTGCTGAGTTAATCTCACAGAGTTTTGGACTGATTTTTCAGTTAATCAGAAATTCTGGGAAATTAGGAAAAAAATAATGTCTAGGGGCAAGAGTTTTATTTATACACAGCCTTGCTCAAGTCTGTTCTAAAAGAACTGAAGGACATTTTGACAAAAAAGGGTTTTAATTTAAAGTAAACCAGAAATGTTTCAAGTAGCAAATTCAATTTTAAAGTTGCTTTTTTTTTTTTTTTTTTCCTGGAAAACATGTTACAGAACTCTGTACATTNTGGAAGAAGAAACTTGGAAAAGCTACAGTGAACTTACAAAATATTTTGTTACTGAAAATTGTCCAGCAACAAATATTTCACACAGATTTTCTAATAATCCTGTTCCTAGATTCTAGCATTAATATTGACTGTCATATGTATTTTAACTTTCTATTTGACCAAAGTGCATGAAAACAAGTAATCACTCTTTCTTTTCTGAGAGTTCATTATGCCTTTAAAATACCATTTTTATGCTTTATGTCTACACAGACATGACACAGGATCAGGTTTAGAGCATGAAAAAATAAGAACTGCCCAAGCAAACTCATTTATTATCACGACATTTGTTAGACAGTAACTACACTATTATTAACAATTAGATCACTGTAGTTGACTGGCCTTGAGTAATGCCCAGCACATGCATACAATGAATGATGGCTAATCCTTGTCTCTGTGCACAGTGTATCACCCCACCATCAAGCTTGGTTTCCTAAGGACTTGATCTTGCAGTTATCCAGGTGTGCCAAAGCTTCACTATGAATAAACCTGGAACTAGAAATTACAGCATATGTGAGACATAAATAGGATCTTACTGCAGAAAATGTTCCAGCATTCACATAATTATGCATCTAAAAATCCTGAAAAGAGGAAAATGACCATGCAGTGAACTCCAGCTCATTAGAGGAATGAAGCACCTCTCCTATGAAGAAAAGAAAATAGAATGATGAATTACGACGTGCAAGAAATTGGGCAAAGGGAGCAAGAAACCCATATGGGTGAACAAGGAGCTCCTGTCAGTACTCAAGCATAAGCAGGACATGCACAGGAGATGGAAACAGGGTCAGACCACTTGCAATTAATATAAAGAGGTTGTCAGAGTACGTAGAAACGAGACAAGGAAGCTCTAGGGCCATCTGTTCTGTGACAGTCCATTCTTATACCTGTACATGCTTTCAGAGAGTTTGTGTGTGCTGACAACATATTCTCTCAGCAGGGATATCTTGGGAGTCTCCTGACATGCAAGCCTGGAAAACAAGGTTTCCTGCAAAGATTTAAAGATTTCCATTCAATGTTGGCATATTGTCAGTCCAAGACTATTCTACTCTGGCAAATAATGATCACCCATTCTTGTTCTTCTGAGTAAACCATTAACAAAATCAAGGAACAAAGACATGTCTTAGTTCACATAATTGCTCCCTGAAGTGCTAAGTGATTCCCATATACAACTTGTTTTGTGTAATTGTGTTAACTTCATTAATCAAAATAAATGGCAAGCATGGGTTCTACTTGGTTGTCTTGTTTTTTCTCTTATCCTGCCTTTTGCCCTGCATCTGAGGAAAAGTCTGAAGCATGTCTGAAGGCCTTGTGGAAAAAGACAACAGGATACGGGAGAGACTTTTGAAAAATCACATAGAGAAATAAATTTATAGAGAGAGAAAATAAATAAAGATTCTTTCTTGGCTTAGGACATACATTTTAATAGTTTGATGGTGTTTGGAGCACATATCACATTGCTCTTTGAGGCTTGCCTTTATTAATGTGACTTCTTGACAAATGCCAGGTTACTAAAATACACGGAATTTTCAAGGGAAAATGTCTACACCTCCTTGGGGCAGGCTTTCTAGGTACCTGCCAGCTGGTCTGGCTTTGCTTGACTATTAATGATGAACCACTAAGAGTGGAGGGAGTGCAGAACAGCACTTACTTTAATCAGGTTCTAACATCAGAAGGAAATGGTTTTCTACTGGCCTCAAAGGAAGAAAACACTTTAGTACTCCAGGATATTTTTCAGACAAGCCTTCCAGCAGCAAGAAAATCAGGGACAGAAGCAATGCACTACTGCTTGATATTAAGGGTGACATCTGCATTGAAAACTGTCTGGAAAATCATAAATAACTGGGCCTTAAGGCAGTAGGAAAAAAAATCAGAGAAATCAAAAAACTCCACCACCCAGTGTCCCAGAAGAGCTGTGACAATATTATGAGAAGTCACTCTATATCAGTATGAGAGACATGCAAAAAGAGGAATCACTTTTCCTTGATTACCAATTAGCCGATTTAATTCCAATAAATCTTTCCATATCTTTCCTCCACTGAATTTTTAGGTGCTTTATGATCATATTTAACCTCAACCTGTGGATTAAAACAGCAGGCAGATATTACTTTCCAGAGTAAATAAAACATAGCAGGAAACTCCATTGTACTTCTACCAATTTATTGACAAGGTGCACGTGGAAACAATCTGTCCATGGTAATTTCTGTCAACATCTTGCAGACTGAGACAAAAATAAGGCTTAAGAGGTACAATGTTCTTATAGCTACTCCTGCAGCAAAGCTTGGAAGAATACTTACCTTGTGGACCTCCATAAATTATGTGATCTTCATGCAACAATAATTGAGACTTAATTAAAATTTGCCACACAAATAGAGGATCTAAAGTAATATATAAATGCTGAGCATCAGTATTAGTGACTGTTTTGCTTGTTTGTTTATGGTTTTTTTTGTTGTAGGCAGAAAGAAAAGCAAAGGAATGGGTATTAAATTATATTCTTGTCAATTAATTTTATGAATTTATTTTGTTGTAAAACTTTTTTTTTCTTTATCTTTTTCTTAAGAAAGAAATCTAGAGTGAAGAAGAGGATGTAGAGGACCAACAGTTATGTCCCTAGGGAAAAAGAATTTTTGATAAGGCATTTTATTTTGTGTTCCCTCTGTTTAAAACTTCATTTAACTCTGTCCTATTTTCAAGTGATTGTAGAAAAAAATAAACTTAAATTCAGCAGAAAACTTAAATATCATTTCACATTGACATGTCAATGGATGAGCTGGGGTAGTTAAAGTAATGGCTGTACCTCTGTCACTGGAACCTGTCCAGCTTGATGACCTGGTCAGATGATTAAGAGCAGATATCAATTTAGGCCTCAGGTATTCAGGAAAGAATTATCTTGCATTAAGAATAGATGATTTTGATAAGCAAATTAAAACAGTATTGTTCTGGGCAAATAAGGAAGTCTATTAAAAAAAAAAAAGCTCAACACAGCAGCAGCTAATATTTAGCAATTAGAATTTATTTTTTTAATTGTTTGCAGTATACTGCAAATTATGCCCTGGCTCAATCCCCCAGTTTCACTGTATGTTATGTCTGTTTGTAGGATTTAACCTTTCAGTGAAAAAATCAAAGTACAGGATTATTTAACTCAGGGCTAGCTATGGCCTTTGATATGTAAAGATCCTACAGATTAAAACTGTTCTGTTTGCCTTAGCAAGGAATTAGGGAAAGAAAAGGAGAAGGTCGGTAAAGGAAACATTCATGGACAAAGGGACCTGATATTTTAATGCTAGTGCCAGGCAAAACTGTTGATGGCAAACAGATAAGTAAAGAACAGACCAAGCAGAAGCTTGCCTGCCACACAGTTGCTTTTTAGCAATCTCTGGTATTTCTGACAATATGCTCCTCACTCAGCAAAATCCACCAAAGCATGAATAATTGCTTTACTGTTCTTTCATATCTTAAAAATGAAGTGACAAGCAGGCCATTAGAGGATATGAATATAAAATAAATACCTCTGAAATAAGTTCTTTTTGTTTTTTTCCTGAGATTTAGGTAATTATGCTCTTGGTCATTTGTATCCTTCTGGCTCCAGCTGTAACTTGGATAGGCCAAGCAGTACAACTGCAGTCAGTAAAGCCTGTACCTTCTGATGAGCTGCCCAGCAGGAGAGGATTGGACAACTCTGCTGCTTATGCTTGTGCATCTGCTCAAGTGCTTTGACAGTTTCAATATAAGGTATGAAGCACTTTTACAGGAGTCAATGTGAATTAAGGAAGCAGTGACAGTGACAGACTGATGAAAGTAACAGGAAGAAACAAGCTGAAATGAAGAGTTATCTTGCAATACAAGAAATATGTTTGTGGGGGCATTCCATTTAGGCATGTGTGAAAGGAGTCACTCAAAAACAAACACGTATCACCAGTGCAGATGGAAAAGGAGATATCTGGCTTTATAAAAAATAAATTCTGATCTTGGGTTAAAAAGCAAAGCTTTTGCTCCTGCTCTTAGCAGGATGATTCAACTCATTGACTCGATGGAAGTTTCAGCCATGCACTGAGATTTGAGGATTGGGTTACCCACCCTTTTGTACTGAAAATATTCTACTCAAATAATTGGCCCTGTGATACAGGATACAAAAGTCACTGTACACAATAACCAGCTGTTGTAGGTCCATTGAGATTTCTGACTGCATTTTTCCTTAGGGTCAGTATTTCCATAAGGTGGTTTGTTTAGAGCATTAACTAGCATATTTTTGATTAGTTCCCTCCTTATGATCTTTATCCTATTGCTGTGCTTGCATGCGTTGGTGTACATGCTGTGTTTGGCAGCATCTTTGCTCCCTGCTGGGACACACATTTGTGACTTGGCAGATGAATGTTGGCATGCAGAATGATTTCCCTGAACTTTTCAGGAGGCCAATTAGCACACCACAGTGGTACAGGGGGTTCCACTCTAGCGAACCCCCCAAGCCACTCTTCGCCAATGTGCAAATGTGCAGACAGCTTGGCATAATTACAGTTTTGTATAATTATGAGTAATTTTTGTTTATGGAGGATTAATGCATGAGATGCTATTACTGTATACAAAGGGTTACCTTTCCAATGGAAAGGAGGTAAATGCTTATGAAGGTGTATTGTATGGGTTTGGTAAATATTTGCCAGAAGATGAATATGTATAATTCCCAGTGCACAGTGCAGCGAGTTTTCAGAGATACTTATCAGTCATGGGGACAGTATGGGACTAATGGTATTTCACTTGCTATGAGTTGTAAAGGCAAACAGAAGGACCTGCTACTAAATATATAGAAATTATGTCAAGATCACGAGCAAGATTGTGGTGTAAAGTGGCACAGCTCTATTAGGTGATTGCATCTTAGTCAGCTTCCATTTTAATCTGTATGATTTAGAGAAAAATCCTTTCTTCTTTCATTTTAGTTACATACTTTGTGCTGCAATAAATGGTCAGATGATATGTGAGGACACTTCTAGTGAGGTCTGGTTTTCTCTTATATTATCTTTAAATCAGAAATTAAAATCAACACACTGTAGTCTGACTGTGTTTTTTTCTGTGCTGATGGCAGTCATAAAAGACAGGTTTGTGATGGCAATTGCTTTCCGATGAGCTAAGTATTAAATTAATATTTGTCTTGTTCTCTGCATCCTAAGTTTGTTCATCTTGATAGTTGATCTTTCTAGTACCTAAAGTGGGCCTACTAGAAATCTGAAGAAGGATCTTTTACAAGGGCATGTGGTGGCAGGACAAGGGGGAATGGTTTTAAACTGAAAGAGAGTAGGTTTAGATTAGAAATTAGGATTAAATTCTTCACCCAGAGTGTGATAAAGTACTGGAACAGGTTTCACAGAGAACTTGTGAATGCTCCATCCCTGACATTGTTCAAGGCAAGGTTGATGGGGACCTCACCATGGCGGGGGGAGTTGAATTTAGATGATCTTTAAGGTCCCTTCTAACCCAAAACCTTCTTTGAGTCTATGATTCTATGCTCTGTCAATTCTTCATTCAGCCTCTGCAGTATTTTTCTTCTGCCTAGGGAAACAAAGTTCAAGATATTGCATAGAAGAAATGTGTTTCTACATTCATTTGTAAATCTCTTCCAACCTGACACAGTTAAATCTGAAACCTCTTAGTCCATGTTGATTCAGTCTGACATAGGGCTGTCAGTCCCAGAGTACTGTTTGCTTACTCCTCTCATAATAAGGTGTGAAGAGAGTTTCCTCTTGCTTACTGTAAGACAAAGACTTGAGCATAACCTCAGCCTTTATTGGACAATAGAGAATCAATGCAGGAGTGGGGAAAAAACAGTAAACACTTCAGCAGTCAGAATAATCATACAATCATAAATTCATAGAACGTCTCGGGTTGGAAGGGACTGTAAGGATCACCCAGTTTCAACCCAGACCACTGAAAGTTTAGGACTGAACCTAAAAAGCCATCAGGACTAAACCCAACAAGCCATCGGAGTTTAAATTTCCTTAACATGGGCAAAAAAAGCATTTCCTTAACACAATAAAATAAATGTTCAAGATCTCATGATCTGCAAAGCCAAGCTTGTGACTTGCATTTAAACAGCCTGCCTATGGATAGATGGAAGAGATAGTGAGTTAAAAGATGTGATACAACATAAGTTTGCCTGGTACGTTCTGTGATTAAATTGTGGAATTTAATTTCCACAATCTACTGGCTCATATCTTAACAGAACTAAAACAATCTAAAAATGTTCAACAAAATTATGGAAGAAAAATAAATACAGTAGTTTAGATTAACTGATATAAAATTACTTTTGTTGAACAATGTTCATGGTTTTCATTGCCTTTCTTACATCCCAATAAATATAGGTTAAAGTAGGTATTTATGATAGATATACACAAATAAAGTCTATTCAATTTTAACTCAAAGATAAATAAATTACGAGAACTTTAGATATGGTCTTTCTATCAATTAAAAAAAAAAGTGGATACATAGATAGTTGCTTTGGAAGCTTAATATATTTTCTTTATAGAAAAAATTTGTCATCAGCAGAAGAGTGAAAGGGCTGGATTTGTTATGTTGGAGAGACCATAAAGAAGAAAACTGCTTCTTTGTTCAAGACAAACCCTGTATCTCCTAGGTTTACAAAAGACAAAATCCCTAAGTTCTTCTTAAAGTAAATGGGCATTTGCTATCATGACTAGCTAAATCTGACAGCTATCTGACTCTGAGACAGCAAATTTATTACAAGGTTTAAAGATCCTGTAGCAACTCTTCCTGTCCCACAGCTAGCAAAACTAATGCATCAGATGTTCAACATCTGCTGTGTGGAACTAATGCCATCCATCATGGTAACACATAAAACTTCATATTTTGCCTGATTATGATCACAAACGACAGCACAGTTCCAAAGAAGCAGTATGCCAAATCCTTACAATGGGTAAAATATCTTTCTCTAAAGTACGTGGGGTTACACTGAATTGGATGATTATCCACTAAACTTTGACTTTAAACACAGTTGCCAGATACTACTTTCCTGGGGAGATTTTTTTGTTGTTACTGCATTCTGGGGCTTTTTGTTTGGTTGTTTGGGTTTTTCCCCATGGGAGTCAGGTCATTCATCTCATTAGAATTTTACTTTAGTCTTCAATCTCGTTCTGAAGAGCCTATATGAAGCTATCAGATCGTTGCATATTTTGTTTATATTTCAGTTGGCTAGAGAAATGACAAAGAAGAAGGAAGTTCACTGGTATTGTTGTAGAGGTTTTCCATGTTGTTTTTTGTTTCACTTCATTTCTATAACATTGACACTCATTAACACTGCAATCCATGCATACTCAGAGATCATACACAGTTCAGCAGCACTGTGAAAGGCCACAGGTAGGGTGACTTGCTCCAAAACTTTGAGTGGCCATTTCAGGGTGCTATATTAACCTACAACTGATGACCTGGTGTTCTTTTTGACACTTACATAACTGCTTAAAACCTAGCCCAAGTTAAAAGACAGTGATGTCTTCAGCAATTCATCATAATTTGTGGACCTCTAACTAATGTACCATGAACAAGTTTCTCTCTAATAAACAGGTATTAATTAATTATTGTCCATCATCTTTATTTCTTTCAATCTCATTTCAGTCAATTCTAGGAGAAAGAGCAAAACACTTGGTGGGTCAAGAGTCACAGCATGGCATGCCCAGTCCAGAAGCAAGCTTTACAGATCAAACTATAAAGTGCACCAAGAAGACTGGTGTAGTAATCATGAATTAAGGTTATGATGGGGTCAGAGACACAAGGGAATGTGGCATTGTAAGCACACAACTTTTGTTCCCCAGGCATTCAGTTTTTAAATTTTCAAAAGTAACCTGATCTTCAGATTTGTTGATTTTCTACAGATCCTGTAAAATTCAGCTAGAAACTTTTAGAACTGGGCCTTAAATACAATATAAAGTCCTCCTAACACTTGAAGCTAGGATAATTTGCATATTACACAATTAAAAACCTCTTTTTGATGACCTTTTAGAATATATTCCCTTTTGCTGTTTAGGTTTTCTTTCTAAGTACAACAAAAACTCTTGTGAAAATTAGAATTTCTTATTTCATCTAACAACCAAAAAGCGTACAGAATTCCTGACCAAATCCCCAAAAACCTAAATTAAGTGATTATGCAGCAATTCCTGATCTGAACAGCACCATTCAACGATGACAGTTAATTCTCCATAATCCCTGAATTACAAACTTTTAATTTCCTAAAATTTTTTGCATCATTGCAATTAGACACACAATATTGCTCTCAGTAGTCACTTTTGATCCATTCCTTTCAAAGATATTAAAAAAAACCCCAGAGTTCTACTGCCACAACATGGGGAAAAGATAAAGAAAAGCAATGTGTCACACCAAAGAGCACTAAACCAGTTCATTACCAAGGCAGGAATAAACCTGAGATAGAGGTCTAGCATGCTCATATACTGGACTATCCTCCTCTCTTCCATGTATATATGGCAGAAAAACCGCTTTTGTAAAGTCTTGAGCGTCCTATAATGTAATTAGGTAAGTCCCTGCTTTGCTGCCATTGAGTCCAGGGATAATCCTATTAGAAATAATAGTTTATCAAGATATTGTGAGGGCATATGAAATCCTTGTGAAGGGCACTGGTAAACCTGTTCTGTCACCCTCTTTTAACCCTGGTCCTCCAAAAGAGATCATTTCAGGTTTAGAAGAGGAAAATCATGAAACCAGCAAAAAGGCTGCTTTACTTGACAAAAGTGTTTGATGTTTAGTACTGAAAAAGTCCTTCAAGACTGATAGAATGCCTTTCTTGCTTGGCAATGTAGGAGGCAAGTAGCAAGCAACAAAACTGGCAAACCTCATAATGCCTTTATTAAAAAAAAATTAAAATAAAAAATTTAAAGAATTCAAAGAAAAAAAAGGAAAAAATATCATGAGCCAGTGTAAACAAGGATCAATTTCAGTAAAATTTATGGACTGGAATGAATGTGGCTCTGGTAAGAGCTCAATATGCAGGTTAAAAGCTTATGATTCAGGACTAGTTTTAGCTGGAACAATAGGAAGAAATGCTTAAAATGGAATATTTTCCAAAATGGAGGATATTATTTTTCTTACAGGAAAGTAATTCACCTTCCTCTGAAATACCAAGTCTCAGGTGAAGGCAGAATGCCTGATCTAAATAGTGATAGATTACTGTCCAACATTATGTCCTCAGATTCTTACTAGTGTAAAGTACTTTAAAAACCTCACTGCAATGAGCAAGGAAGTTTCATTCACATTTTCCTCATTCATATTCAGCTCAAATAAATTGCTGAGGTGTCAGGAAGTGAGGAAAGAGGAGTTAAATCCATTAAAATTAACTCAGCTAATGCATGTTGGACAGCCTCAGATTATTAAGAAGCAGCACTGTATTGTCTGTTCTCTCTTAACTGAAGAGATTTCATAAAGCCTTGGTTAAGAGCATTCTCCATCTTTCCCCTTTCTTCTGTTTGAATGTCACTCTATAAAGCACCACAAATGCAATAAGATGGCATGCAGAAAAATTGGGTGAGGCCAAAATAAAGAGAAAAGGCAGGAAACATGAGTCTTTTCTGTATCCTTACTGGGAAATAATAAGTCAAATACTTTTTAAAGTACATTTTCCTACATTGAACTTGTTTTGTCCTTTACTGTAGGAGCAAAGCGTGAAAAAAATTTCTGCTTCTTATATTTTCTGTCTCTTTGATGTAGGTTGCTTCATCTAGATCATCTGTCAGCTACAAGTAGGAGCTTATGCTGATGTGCTTTGCACCTGGGAAAACTGTAAAGAAGAAGGGAATTATTGTGAACAGTGGACATGTGCTGAAAGTGAAGAAGTGAAGTACTAAACAAATAATGAAATAAGAGAGGCAGTAGAGAAAAATGGGTAATCAAACATCTTGGGAACAGGTCCCCCACTTGTGTCACCTTTAAAAAGTATGGGATGGAATAAGAAAATGAAGGAAGTACTCAAATTACTAGGAGCATTAAAATTTACACACATAAAATTTCATCTGATTTGACCAAACTCCCTTAAATTGCTTAGTGCTTTTGTGCAACCTGTAAAGAAATTGGCGAAAAGACTACATAATTAAAAATTGTAGTTTTCCTGCATGATCTTCCCTTACTCCTGAAGTGAAAAACTCTTCCATATGCCCAAGTCAATAGACCATATTTCACTTCTTGGATTGCTGGATGATGTCCATCCTTTTGACCCTCCAGTCTACCTTTGAGAGGAGCACACTGAAGTCAAAGTGCAATGTACTCTTTGCTTTCCTTCGATTGTCCATCTCTCTGCTGAAATAGAAAGGAACAATGGTCTTCCAAATCCCAAAGAAACCAGTCAGTAGAAAAGGACACATGCAGGTATAACTAGTCTTTTAGTCCCCTTTATCAACACACAGCTCCAGCTAAAGTTAATCTCAAAGGTCATTCTTCAGTCTAAGTCAAATGTCATGTTTTTTAGTAAAATTTCTTTTTCTCCCTCTTCAGGTTCACTGGCATAAATGTGTGCAAAATGTCTTATTTTGTATTTCTTAGTCTTTTTTCACCATATTCTCCGATCACTTCTTTTTCTCTAAGCCTTGAGGAATAGATCTGCAGCATACAGGCAGGTGCATCTGAACACACAGGTTTTTGTAGAGTAAATGCACATACTGTTTTCTGAGTTTTCCCAGTTACTTCTTTCAAGAAGAAAAAAAGGAAAGGACTTGATATCACAATCTGTAAGTCACATCTTTTTAGTGATGACAACGATCAGTGCCTCCCTGCCTCCCTCTTTGGAATACATTATGAAGCACAGAATAATCCTTAGCTTGGCCTTTTTTAGAATACCTTTTTATTTCTTTCTGAAAGCTCTAGATATCATCACAGAAAAACATTTCGGCCTTAGACAAACAAAGAAAAGTCACTCCCTTCTCTGCCAACCTCTATTTGCACCATAAAATTTGTAAAAAAATGTATGGTGATTAAATAAAGGTGTCACGTTTTGCACAGTGTTAACTTGGTTCATCATAAAGTTTTTCATTCCAGTGACATTCATCCATGGGACAGTCAAACTGAAGAAACCTACCTATGTGAGCAGACTTTCTAAACTATTAACCCTTCACCCCATTGTACCTTATGGAACAATAATCCAAAAAAATTGGCAAATGATGAAATGCAGATTAGAGTATCTTTATTGTTTATTTAGCGCTGAGGAAGCTTCTTCTGGGAAGATAACTGTTTAAGCACTGTCTCTAGTTGCAGGAAAATCTTGGAAAGATTGCCCAGGACATTTTTTGTCTCTTTATTTTTATACAGTAGGACTTTAATGAGATTTATTTGAGACCTATATCTACCAGTGACTCTTTGTATTGTCTGGGAAAGCTGTCATATCTTTACTGTTTTTAATGAGTAAAGCTAGTCAGCATGTGAGGGTTTTTTTTTTTTTTACTCCCTCATAGAAGATAAGAGTGATCACTTATGATTAATTTTGTTTTGGCCAAAAGTTTTAGGGGACTATTCTAACTTTCTTTCAAAATAAAGTATTTTTCAGATTAAAAAGTCTAAGCAGAGACATTTTAAATTGGAAAATAAATTATGGGTTTTCACTTGCATGTGAAAGGCTTTCATTTATAAGCCATGTCATTACTTCCTGCAGTGGTATTCATTCAGCTGGAAAACTCCTTCACTTCAAGGAAAAAAAAAAATAAAAGGAAGTTTTAAGGTTATCTCCTTATATTTCTTTTCCATTTGAGACTAAGTTCTCTGTAGTACGGTTTTATCTTTTAGTTTTGCTGCACTAAACACAGTAAAACACATTAACACTGAAATCTGGTTTTGAAATTCCTGGTGCTTTGCTAACAAAAATAATTCCTACAGTGTCCACTATGAAGCTGGAAAACTGCAAGGACATCTGAACTGGAATCACTAGCTAAGCACTCAAAGCATGTTAAGCCTGGTTTGCAGCCCTAGCACTACATTTTTTAAAATCATGTAATTAGAGTAAGAATGGCATCCTTCCCGAATTGCTGTGAGGTTTTGTTTACTGTAGTCTTTATGTTGTTTTGTTTTAAATAAAAACCCCCAAAATATAATGATCATTACAGAATGTTAAAGCAAGTGTGACATGCAGAACGAACATATTCACTTACGTGTTAGAAATTATAGGCTTTTTTTACCGCTTTTTTTTTTCTCTTGTGGCAAGATTTTGCTTTATTTTATCCTAAACAAATGTGATTATGTAAATAAATCCTTTCCAGAATAATTTACAGGTTTTCAGTCCTTTCTTCTTTCCTACGCAACCTCTATTTCTCCTACTTAACACCTTCAGAAAATTTGAGTTTGGGATACAGAGAAATGCAATAAGAGACTTAAGGCAAGCAAAAAAGACGAAATTTTGGATTGTTCTGCTATCTTTTTGCCATGGGTCTCATCTGGAAGTTCACATCACTTCTACAATGAAATATAATCTGTTAATTTAAATTATCTTTAGAGAGTATTCCCCTAAGTGACAGCCTTTGATATTTTCTTAAGACAAGGAAGTTCTGAACCAGGAAGACTTTATTTGGGTTCTTTATGTCTTACTAGTAGTAAGGAAGGTAAATTGCTCACATTTGGAGTGTGTTTGGGGTGATGGCATTTGTCTTCCCACGTCCTGTTACACCTGATCAGGCCCTGCTGTCCTGGAGATGGCTGAACACCTACCTGCCCATGGGAAGCAGTGAATTAATTCCTTGTTCTGCTTTGCTTGCATGTGCATCTTTTGCTTTCTCTATTAAACTGTCTTTAGGTCATCCCACGAGTTCTCCAGTTTTTACCTTTCCAATTCTCTCCCTGATCCCTCTGCTGGGATCTCCTCAGCCACGTGGAGCTTGGCTTCTGGCTGGGGTAAACTGTGGTATTAGCCTACCCTCTTCTCATCTCTCCACCTTCTGAAATTAAGATGGCATTCAAGGTCATGTAGGGATGAGGCACCACCTGAGTATGCTGCAGGAAGCAAATATGGGGATAAGAACTGTTTTTTGAATTAAAATTAACTCAGGAGGAGAATTTTAAGTTCACACAGAGACGATATAAGTAGTGCCTGTAATCACATTTCAGAACCCTGAGTGTAAAGTACTATACTCTAAATATTGTCAAATATCCTTTGCCAGAGATGAGAGTTACTTATGAACTAAGTTGTATTTTGCTAGGATTTTTTGCTTCACAAAACAGAGTAAGATTTATTGTGCATTTAAAGAACATTTTTCTTTATTATCAGGTCACATTCTGAATTTTAAAAAGTGTAGAAAAGTACAGTTAAATGAATTATTTATTGAAAAATAATTTTACAAGTAAGTGTATCTCGTTCGCATGGGATGACCTAAAGACAGATTAATAGGGAAAGCAAAAGATGCACATGCAAGCAGAGCAAAACAAGGAATTAATTCACTGCTTCCCATGGGCAGGTAGGTGTGTTCAGCCATCTCCAGGACAGCAGGGCCTGATCATGTGTAACAGTGATGTGGGAAGACAAATGCCATCAACCCAATAACCCCACCCTTTTTCTTCTTTTCCCGGCATGATTCATTTGGTATGAAATATACCTTTGGTCACCCATCGGTAACCCTAACCCTAGGCAAGGCAGAAAAGGCACATGGATGAGGCTGGTGCCAGGTAGGGAAGTGTGGCAGGAGCAGGGCTGGAGCCTCGCCAGGCTCTCTTGGGTCACCTGTCCCAGCTCTGTCTCCTCCCAGTCTCCCATGCTGTCGGGGGGTTGGGTGTCATTCATTTTGTTCTTTCTTATCCATAGAATTTTTTTCCCACTGGTGGCGGGGGAACCTGATGGCTGATACTTGTGGGTGCTTGACAAGACAAAGAGTTTGGCCAGGCCCAGGAGGAAAGGGGGAGAGGGCAGGAAAAGGGAGGCTGGGGGCAGCTGCGGGGGTGTCTCTCTCCCTCTTCGGCTGGGGAGCACACTCGGAGCTGCGGTTGCTGGAAGAAAAGAGGTTCATCTTAACCTCACAGAGCTTCTCCTGCTGCTGCTGCTCCTTCTCCTGCTTCCCTGGCTTCTTTGGCTCGCACCCCCTGCACTGCTGAGACCGCTGCAGAGCTGCTGACCCACCTTGTCCATCCACTGCCCCAGGACTGCTGTATCCCAGCTCGGGGCCTTTTCCCCAGAGCCCTGCCCAGCACCTAGGATCGACAGCCCAGGGAGTTGGTGAAGCAAGCTTCTCCCCGCTCCATCCTCTTCTCGTCTCTCCCACAGGGTCCCTGATTCTGTTTCTTTGTTGTTAATACCGCAGTTATTGTTGTTTTGTGAACCTTGTTATACGCACTAACAGAGGACTGCTATTCCTAACCTATATCTTTTCCTGAGAGCCGCTTAATCTCAAAATTATAGTAATTCGGAGGGAGGGAGGGGGTTTCCAAGGGAGGCTCCTGCCTCCCCTAGCAGATACCTGTCTTTCAACCTAAGACACATGCATACCCTGTTTCCTCACCAGCATGGCAGAACCAACAGCATAAAAGGCCTTGGCCCCGTGTAAGGCCTGTTCAGCAAAAAAGAAACTCCTCTATATCATCAACATTCTTTCCAGCTCACATCCCAAACACAGCCCCACACCAGCCATTGTGGAGAAAATTGCCACAACCAAAAGAAGCACGCCGAGAAAAACAGTTCATATCCTAAACATAGTACAGCTTTTTGACCCCACTGGACAGGAAGTGACAAAATAAACAAGACGTCTTGACACGGCATAATGACCAGATAACTGTGCTACTTTTTAGATGGTAAAGACCTTTAATATCCCTTGCTGACGATCAAATTAAACAAAAAGGAACATTTTAACATTTGGCAACAGAATGAAGACCTATAGGCAATAAACAAAAGGCAGCTACAAGGAGCATCAGCTGCCAAAAAGAATCCATGCAGGGCACATAAATGGGACTTCACTGGAGACCAGCTATCATATTTTTAAGTCATATTTAATTTCTTCACTCCCACATAAAGTCAATTTTTATGGTTTTAAAAGCAGCAGAGTGTTGTGTTTTACATGATATTCAGGACAAATAAAATTGGTCCTGTCCATATCAAAGGTTTAATTCCAGTCACCTAATAATTTCATCCTTGTCAGAGTAAATACACAAAATTCACTTTACTGCTTACAAACAATTACTAACACATTATGAAACTGGAGTATTGGCTTGAAACTTAAATAAATAAAGAAAAACTGCAGCTTTTATGGAGAAAGGGATGTTACTATTTGTCAGTCAAATGAATGATGCCAAGGCACACTGTTAGGCAATAAAACCCAAAGTATTCTACTTTTGGATCATTTCTCACATATTACTGCCTGGCTCACAGACTTAAGAGTCTGACAAAAGTCTGCTGAGGAAGGCTGTGAGATAAACTCAGTTTCTTTTGTTAAGGCTCAGCATGAAGATGATTTTTTAAAATCCTAATTCACTTGGAGGTGCTTCTAAAGAAACACGACCGCAATTAAAATCCTAAGTGAAATTTATACCACTGGCTTATAGACTTACAGACTGTGACAAAATGACTTGGGAATAGAAATGGATTTCTATACCCTGAAAATTATTTTCCTATTCTTCCTCATAATTAACCTGCAGTGGATCAATTCCTCTTGTGAAAAAGCAGACAAAATCCCTGCTCCAGTTACTACTCTGACAAGCCCTGGCATACTGTAGAGGAGCTCCGATTCCTCAGACATCAGCTTCATAATGACAAAAATGTTTCTTAGTCAATTGCATTTGCATATAACTGAAGGGGAAAATAAAATCTTTTTCAGAACATTTCTATCTATCTGTATTTGAAACTGTCTTGTGGTTGTGTTCAAACCTCCACAGTTGGACTGCTGAACTATGCCCCATGTACAACCAGATTTGATCTGGACTCATTCAAAAGGAATTTACTTTAAAAACTAGCATGGGCAGCTGACTAGAAAATCAGATCCAGGGTGAACAATAATACAAACTAAGGTTTTGGGAAACTTCACTATGATTCTACCAAAAGATAGATAATATTTTCTTCCAATTCTGGCTAGATTTGATCTGATAAGAGGTCAATAAGTTCAGCTTAGGTCAAAGTATTTGTAATACTTTTTAAAAATATGTAAGAATGTATTAACAAGATAAAAAATCCCTAGAATCAGGAAAATTAAACACAATTGGTGCATCTCAAGTAGATACACAAATATATTGGCCTCTTCTCAGCAAGGATTTAAAAGAACCTGCTGCTTGTACATTATGTAAATGTGAGCTCACTGTTTAAATTACTTATGGAGATCTTCAGCCAACAGTGAATAAAATGTGGTAATTATATCGTATTGATACGCACACTCCAAGAGCAAGAGTTATTTTCAAAGGTTAATTATTTACCTAACCCCTCTCTCTTCATCTTTCCTATTCACACAGCTCAGTCTCTGCAAAAAACCACATGGAATAAGGCTTATTTTCCTTACTACTGAAGTTACACCATCAAAGAATACATTCTGTATTCTACAAAAGTTGCTAAGGATGACTATTGAACAGGGAATGGATTCAAAATAATGCAGGTGGGAACAGTACTTGAATTTGCACGTGGCCTGGTAGCATCAGATATTTAACCATGGGCTACTAACATAAGGTATTGAAATTATCTAAGTTTTCAGCTTATTAGATACTCTATCTGTGAATGCACATCCAGTTTTTGCATTCACTTTTCTGACACTAGTCTGAAAGAGTATTTACAAAAGCGATGACAGGAAAGCTGCTATCTGGGAAACTGGAATTCAGAATGTATTTCAGACAACTATCAGAATTTTATTTCCACAAATGAAGGTTTAATATTCACTACTTTCAGTCAAGGGTTTTGACTCGGTGCCCTGTACTTGGTCTTACGAATCAATGCTCTTGTGAGGGCTCTTTTTCTTGGCATTTAAGATCATGGGATCATAGAATCATTTGGGTTGGAAAAAACCTTTAAAGGTCATCTAGTCCAACTCCCCTAGCAATGAGAAGGGACATCTTTCACCAGACCAGGTTGCTCACAGAACCATCCAACCTGACCTCAAATACTACCAGGGATGGGGCATCTACCACCTCTCTGGACGGCCGTTCCAGTGCTTCAACGCCCTCATGGTAAAAAATTTCTTGCTTATTCTTAGGCTGAATCTACTCTCATTTATTTTAAAACCATTAACTCCTTGTATCACAGCAGGACCTGCTAAAATGTTTGTCTGCATCTTTCTTATAAGTACACTTTAAATATTTGAAGGCTAGAGTAATGTCTCCCGAAAATCTTCTCTAGGCTGAAAACCCCTGCTCTCCCAGCCAGGCCTCATAGGAAAGAGGTTCCATTCCTCTGATCATTTTTTGTAGCCCTCCTTTGGACCCACTCCAATGGGTCCATATCTTTCCAGTGCTGAGCTGAGTATTGTGTCCTGAGCTGGATACAGTACTCCAGGTGGTAACTCATGAGAGCAGAACACAGGGAAGAGTCACTTCCCCTGATGTGCTGTTTTGGATGCAGCCCTTTCTGGGCCTATGGCTCCCTTTCTGTGCTTGGCATGTTCATGCACATTGCTGGCTTATATCCAGGCTTTTCATCCACCAGCAGCCTGGTGTCCTTCTCTGTGGGGCTGCTTTTAATCCCTTCATCTCCCAGCTGGTATTGATACTGGGGGTTGCCTCAACCCAGGTGCAAGACCTTGCACTGTAGTTGTATTGAGGTTACTGAAGCAGATGAAATGTGAAAGGCATTTTAATGACAGTGAAGGAGAAGGAAAGAAGTTTTGAAATATTTTAAATATTATGGACTTATTTCCATCATTTTCAGAAATCAAATGTACAAGGAATTAATTTCTCCCCATAATGGCACCTGCAAGTATTAGGAAAACCCTTAGTACCAACAGACATCCTTGTGCCAGAGGACAAAATGCACACTGTCTCTGAATTTCTGTAATTAGGTTAAAGCATATAAGAACTCTATTAGGAGGTTTGTAGCCCAAAGAATTAAAGATATGTTCATGATAAGCTTTTTATTTTGATGGATTCTTCCAATATTGCTACCTTTGAATTTGCAAATAAGAGAATAATTTACTAATTATTAAGTTCTACAGAATGAAATAAAGAAGAAGAAGATATACTTAATGCATTTTCTGTTAAGACAACTTTTAAAGTTCAAGAATTTAAGCTTTTAATCATAAAAATTAAGGAAATAAACGTTGTTAAAATTGAAGGTCAATTACTTAAGTACCTGAATCTAAGCAATAAGGCTTTAAGAATCTAGATTGCAGCATCATAGTGGGGTCATATCTGCACGAGAACTCATAATTAAGATCCAGGCTTAACTTGTCTTGGATCAAATATTGATCTCTGTCATTCTACAGATGTGCAAATGCTTGTGCGTGTGTATTAAGTTCATTGATACTGCAAGTGTCTCTTTAACCAAACAAAGTGATGTTCATGGCCACAATTTGCTTGTTAAAAGGACAGAGATATTGCATTAAATAAATGCATCATTGATGAATCTATCTATCAGGAGCACACATGATACAAGAGAACAGACGGGCAACTACTGTAAGGAGAAAGACTGAAGAACAAATGTCTGTTCTTAGGTTACTGTTGCTCTCAGATACACCTGATCCCTGTCTGAGGAACAGAATAAAGAAGTGCGTTGGAAAAATACTGAATAAAATGGGAATAGACAGAAAGGATGACTGACACTAGTTCCTGAAATTCATAAAAGCAGTCTAGGGAGCAGTGAGCCAGGAGACAAAGCTTACTGCTCCAGGTGGACATGGGGCTACAAAGCACCAAAAAAAGTGTGCTACCCCCATAATTCTTTCCTGAGGGTGGCTTCCTCAAGGACATGGCTATTTTCATCCTACCCTGAGACTAAGGGATAGGATTAGCTTTAGGGTCATGCCCAGGGGTCAGAGAGAGACAAAGCTTGGAGCTCCAGTTACAGTGAGACTGAAAAAGGGATGTGCGAAGAAGGGTGAACTCTACTAAGAATTCTCTCTGACTTCTTCCTCTAGTTTATGGAAGCAAGTTTTGGATTAAGCTTCAGCTCACCCAAAGTCTCTGGGTTAGCATTTGCAATATTAGTGATATAAAGAATTTAGAGATGCAGTGGGATTGCAAGGCAGTTGCCCAAACCAAGACTAGATTGCATCAGGAATTGTCCCTACCAACTTCTTCTGGGTCACAGTTTGTCTTATGATTTAAATCTTAGTCCAGATCTAAATTTGAGGTAAGGTTTGAGGGTTAGAAGAGAGAAAAATACTAGAATTCCAGGTGGTGTGGGGATGCAAAGGGGCTTCTAGGTAGCAAAAATATTTTCCATTAGCTTCTTACATCTCTAGGAAATCCCTCAGATTAGATTTAAAACTAATTTAGAGCTTCAGATGAAGTGGAGCTGGAAAGGTGCTGAGAGAAACCCTACAAGCTAGGGTTCCTGCTTGACTTCTAATCTGCCTCTTCACTAAGGACTTGCTGGGGCTGCAGTATTTGTACACTGGTCCCACCCTGAGGTGGGTGTTCCATCCTTGCCCATTGCCGTATTGTGGGCCTGGGCAATGATGCTGCCCCTCCCTGCCTTGTTATCACACTTAGCTCCTAATTTATTTCAATTAACTACTGAGCAGTGCAGCTCCATGAATGTTTCGAGGTTTATCCCAAGGCCAAGGACAGGGCCTCAATGAATGTTTTCAAATACTTTTTATAGCATTCTTCATGGATCTCACTCGCTCCTTTGGAAGATCTTTTGCACCACCGTTGCATTTAGAGCAGGCAGCTTCCCTTTGGTCTCCCAAGATTGCCCTCAGGTGGGCAGCTACAGCCTGAAGTTTCAGCAACAGCTGCTGGACCATACTGGGAATTCATCACTGGGACAAAAAAAATAGTTTGGACACATGAATCCACTTCCTAGATCCTTAGGGCATACTAACCATTTTTACCCTAGTCCTGGCTGAAAATGTTGGCATTCTGCAAAGAGACATAGACAAGAAACACACCAACCACTGAGCCTTCTTAAAGCCTGCTGAAGTGTTGCCAGACTCAAGGAAAGAAGGAAAATTCTTCTTTGTCCTTTGCTTCCCCTGGTTTCTCATTAAGTCCTAAGAAGTAGAACAGCAACAGAAGAGTCACACAGAGTACTCAGCTAAGCTTAAACACAGAATCAAGAAGAATCCAGGAGAGTATAACCAAGTGTTTTGTGATTTGTGAGTTTCCCTGAGATGTCCAGTGATAGATGGAAGGTTTACAGTTATCAGGGTAGGGCAGACCTTGTGTACTGAATATCGATCCCCACTTGCTTGAGAATTAAGTGTGCTATAAATCTACAGCTTCTCTGCCTTTTGCATGCTCAGCAAAGGTACACATTGAGGAGAGGAAGCATGAGCAGGAAAGATGGAACTTAGAAGAGAAGAGAGCATCTGAATTAAAAGACCTGCTTGAAAATAATTTCAAGCAGCTTCTCCATCCTCCCCTCTAAACATTTTAAGTGTATTAATGCAGTAATTAACAGTAGAGAAAGAGAGGAATATTCCCCAGGCACATATGACAAACCATTCACATCACTGAAGAGGAAGAAAGGGTGGTGTACCATGCATTTAAACAGCCTTTCTTTTGCTGCTCTCTGTTCACTCACAATTTAATTCTTTACTTTGGTTTTTTCTCTCCCCAGCCTCCAACCTACCTAAATAAGGTGCCCTTCAGAACAATATTTATTTTGCTGTGAAGCCTTTATGGATGTTACCATTAGTTTCCCTTTGCAAATGGTTTCATTTAGGAGAAGTTTTATTTCAGTGTGGGGAACTCCTGTGTATTTCTTTTTCTGAAGGAGGTATTTGGTGAGAGGCAATATGTGTGTGAAATTTAACTGACTTTTGAGCTGTCTATGACATGTTGCTACCTATACTGCAGTATGCATGCCTTTGCATTTGCCATTGAGCTCTTCCAATCAAATAAATGAGTGAGAATATCATGGTAGCTGTGTTCACAGCAAAATAATCCACATCTAAGGCCTGGTGGGAGATTGTTGGTGCTGAATAAGCAAAATGCTTCATCTTGGTGTTCACACCAAAATAGAAATGCATTTAATAATGCAATTTTTTTATAAAACAATGAGAAATTCACTTTGAAAAGTGATTTTTACTAAAGAAATTTCTCAGAAAACTCAGATTTTAAAAAAGGAAATAGAACTAAAGGCTGTGACAGAAATTAACAGATACCTGATGTGATGGTTTGACCTTGGCTGGATGCTAGATGTCCACTAAAGCCATTCTGGCACTAATCTGCTCAGCAGGATGAGGTAGACAAACTATCAAATTAAAGGCTCAATGGTTAAGATAAGGGCAGGGAGAGATCACTCACCAATTACTGTCACAGGTTAAACAGATGGGACTTCTTGAAATAAATTATATTTATTACCAACCAAATCAGAGTAGAATAATGAGAAATAAATGCAAATTTTAAAAATACTTTCCCCCACCCCTCTCACACTCAGCTTTACTGCTGTTTGTCTGGCTTCTCCCCATCAGCGGTGTTAGGGGTACAGGGAATGGTGTTTACGGTCAGCTCATCGCATGCTGCTTCT
>VXBQ01015837.1:767177-801732 GCA_013400175.1 Phainopepla nitens
GCTGCTTCTGCCACTGCTTCCTCCTCAGGGGGAGAAGTGCCTTCTCAGCTCCAACGTGGGGTCCCTCAACGGGAAACAGGCTTCTGTTAACTTCTTCAAGCTTAGCCCTTCCCATGGGCTGCAGTTCTTCCTGAACTGCCATGCTCTGGGCCCCTTCTGTGGCGGGCGGTCCTTCAGGAGCATACTTCCCCAGCGTGGGTTCCCCACGGGGTCACGGGTGCTGCCAGAAAATCTGCTCCACTGTGGGCTTCCCACAGAGTCACAGCTGCCTTTGGACACACTTCCTGCTCCACTGTGGACCTCCACAGGCTGCAGGGGCACAGCTGCCTCACCGTGGTTTTCCCCACAGGCTGAAGGGAAATCCCTGCTCTGCAGCGNGCAAATTTTAAAAATACTTTCCCCCACCCCTCTCACACTCAGCTTTACTGCTGTTTGTCTGGCTTCTCCCCATCAGCGGTGTTAGGGGTACAGGGAATGGTGTTTACGGTCAGCTCATCGCATGCTGCTTCTGCCACTGCTTCCTCCTCAGGGGGAGAAGTGCCTTCTCAGCTCCAACGTGGGGTCCCTCAACGGGAAACAGGCTTCTGTTAACTTCTTCAAGCTTAGCCCTTCCCATGGGCTGCAGTTCTTCCTGAACTGCCATGCTCTGGGCCCCTTCTGTGGCGGGCGGTCCTTCAGGAGCGTACTTCCCCAGCGTGGGTTCCCCACGGGGTCACGGGTGCTGCCAGAAAATCTGCTCCACTGTGGGCTTCCCACAGAGTCACAGCTGCCTTTGGACACACTTCCTGCTCCACTGTGGACCTCCACAGGCTGCAGGGGCACAGCTGCCTCACCGTGGTTTTCCCCACAGGCTGAAGGGAAATCCCTGCTCTGCAGCGTGCTGAAGTATCTCCTCCCCTTCCTTCTTCACCCACCTTGTCTCTCAAGATATTTCAGATGAAGAGCTGGTGGAAGCGCCCTTTACTCTGCCCCCAGTGCCAAGGTACTGGCTTGGCACAGGCCTCTTATCATTCAAAGTAAACACTACTGCAGCTGGTTAAGGTCCATGCACAAGTTTGTCTCTTACAATGCAACGCCACGTTTCTGCAGGGGCAAACATGTGCATCGAGAAAGTAATGCTGGGACAGTAAAAAAAAAAAAAAAAAAATTCTAAGGACAGCAACTTTTTACAGCTTCTGGTGTTATTCTTTTACAAAGAATAAGGCTAGTCTTAGGCTTAATGTCATCCTAGATGTAATTTCACCTACTGAAGCTGTATCACAGTTTCCTTCCATGATTAAATTTTACTGGAAATCTCAGCCAGTCAGATAAAATTCACAAGCCACAGGAACAAGGAGTGTCTCTCACCTCTCTTTTACTTCCTTTCAAAGACACAGACTTATTTTTGGAGATGTAAAAGTACTTTCTCATCATTTGTAAGTGCCTGAATTCTTGGCAATACTTGAGCTTTTCACTAAAGAAAGCATTTAATTTTCATGATTCCTTAAAATTATTATTATTTCATTAAGATTACTAAATATGGAAGTAAGAATTTCTTTTCTAAACTACTCAAAACATGCCAAAAAGAATTCTGTGGGGCAGAGGGTAGGAGGACAAAGGAAAGGAATATTCATTTTCATTAGTAAATGTAAAGAGCCATTATACATTGAATAAGCATGGCAAGTAGGACAAGGAAAGATACTCCAATATTTTGGCAGTCCAATACAATAACGTGAAAAATTAAGATACTAATAAACTTAATATTGAAGAAAATTGAGAAGTCCAGCTACTACAGTTTCCCACTCATGGAGTAAAATTTTTAACACCTTCCAGAGAAACATGAAGTGTACACAGATCTGACTCTGCTTTTCAAAACACCCCATATTTAATGGGTAAAATACTAGGAAAATGCTTTGTATTCTTTCAAAATACAGGATGGTCTTTTTATTGACATAAAAGCCATGCTGTTTTCCAGAGTATTTCCAAGATCCCATTTCTGCTTGATTCAAATAGTTCTTCTTATCAGTCAGAATTAAAGCTAATCATCACTTTTCTTATGCAGTAAGAGTTATTCCAGGACAATATTTGGAGAGAAAATAAAAATGCAGTTATTTTTGGTTTTAAGGCAAGAGAGATTGGCAAATATTCATTATTTTATTTATTTATGTATTTATTTACTATGACAGCATTTAATATATTCATTGGTTGGTTGTGTGAAAATCCTCCCAGACCATTCACTTTTTAAAAGGCATTTCTTCTTACTGATTTTCTGCAGTCAGGTATAAGACAAATTCTATGATTCCAATAATGTACACACAAAGGAAATTAGAGCAATAAAAGGATTTATTATGTTGTAGTATGAGGAATGAGACTAAAAGGATCTCAATTCAATCATAAGGGTATTCCCAATACAACACCTATGGTAAATCCAGAGAGGAAATAAAAGATTAATTCATAGAAAGGAATGGCAGTTTGGCAGCAGCATGTTACTGTCTGATTGTTGTTTTTGCAATAATATTTTTTGTTATGCTTCTGCACACAGGCTTGCATTTGCAAGGTTGCTGCATTGCAAATGGATTCCCTGATCTTCTTTCTCTATACTTACCAAATTTTCCTCTCATACAAGATTAATACCAGTAATAATAATAATAATAATAATTCATTAAATTTCTCTTACCTCTTTCATATAGAAAGTTCCCAAGATACCTTTCATCACCAGTGTAGAATGATTTAGAAAATTAATATATCTTTCTGCACAGAAACATAGAATAATTTAGCTTGGAAGGAGCACCTGGAGATAAACTAGTCCAAGTTCCTGCCCACAACAGATCTAGAAAATCAAAGCCTTGTCCAATCAAAACTTTAACATCTCCAAAGTCAGAGACTATAGAGCATTTCTGGGAAAAGTTTCCTCAGCCTTCTAGCTTTCCTCACCACAGCAGTTACCCTGCTCCTCAGACACTTGTAGGTCTATGGGGCTGGACAGGAGTCACCCAAGTGGTACTGAAGATGCTGGTGGAAGAGTTCACCAAGGGTTCACCACTCTCCATCCTCACAAGAGGAGGCAGAGGGGCAGGTACTGATCTCACCATTCTCATGGGCAGTGACACGACTCGAGCAAACAGCATGAAGCTGAGCTGGAGGAGGTTTTGGTTGGATATCAGGAAAAGGTTTTTCATCCAGAAGGTGGTTGAGCACAGAAACAGGCTGCCCAGTGAAGTGGTCACAGCACCAAACCTGAGAGAGTTCGAGGTGTTTGGACAATGCTCTTGGGCACATGGTGTGATTCTTGGGATATCCTGTGCAGGGCCAGGAGTTGGACTCAATGATTCTTAGGGGTCCTTTCCAACTCAGTATATTCTGTGATTCTATGATTTCACATCAGTCCTGGTTAACCAGAGAGGTCCCAGACATCTGGAGGTTAGCCAATGTGATGCACATCTACAAGAAGAGTTGGAAGGTGGATGTGGAAAGTTACAGGCCTGACAGTATGCCCCTAGTGCCAGAGAAGGTTATGGAACAGGTTATCTTGAGTGTGATCACATGGATGTACAGGACAACCAGGGGATCAGGCCCAGCCAGCATGGGTTTTGGAAAGGCAGGTGCTTGACCAAAGTGATTTCCTTTAATGACCAGATAACCTGACTAGTGGATGAAGGAAAGGCTGTGGATGTTTCCACCTGGACTTCATAAAAGCCTTTGACACTGTCTCCCATAGCATACTCCTGGAGAAGTTGGCAGCCCATGGCTTGGACAGGTGCACTCCTCACGGGGTTAAAACCTGGATGGTCAGGTCCAGAGAGTGGTGGTGAATGGAGTTGCATCCAGCTGGTGGTGTCACAGGAGGGGTTCCCTGGGGCTCAGTGTTGGGGCCAGTCTTTTTTTTATTCCATCTCAAGTAAGTCAGGAGCACATAAACCATTGGCAAAGTGGGTGAGTGGCGCAGAACAGTATGAGAGTGTACCCCTGGTCTTTATCACCTCCAACTCACTTCCATTCCTATTTCTTATCCAGCTCAATCGTGCCATTTTCCAGGCAGCTGAAGTGAGCTTCTAAACAGTGGAAATCAATAGTGAAAATAAAAATAAGGCAAGGGTCATCCAAACTACACCAAACTACACCATGCATTTGGATGCAGGAGGGCAAGAGAACTGCATAGAGCTCTTGGTCTTGGCAATAATCCATTTGTCACCATTGGAATATGGAAAAATTGAAGACCAGAACTTTGTTACAAAATTAATCAGCAGAGTTAGTGAGAACACCTCTTTCCTTGACATGCAGGGGAAAGCAGCAGCTCCTCAATTTTCATGCCTTCTATCATTACATAGATAGAAGGGGAACTGCAAGATCATAGGTGAAGGACAGCAGGGATGGATAGAAAGAAAACACTTTCCCACATTCATATATTCACAGAAGAAATAGGTAGTAGGGATAGAAAGATGAATAGAGCAAAGACTCAGAACATTTCCATTGATGGGGTAGCATCTAGTAGAGTGAAGATACAACCAGGAGTACCAGTCTGATTCTGAAACAAGAGCATGGTGATTGAATAGCAGAAAAGCAGAAAAGTACTGCTTTCCCCTTCACACACACACAGCTGTGGAGAGCTACCAGAGGGTGTTAAGAATCAAAAGAAGGACTGCTCCTGTGAGCCATGCTGTCATGAGCAAAGGATTAGCATTGGAGAGCTACACACAATAAAATATATGTCACTAATCAGCTGCAAGCTGTAGTCTTTGTCAAAACATCGTTGGACAGAGAAAATTACACATTCTGAGCTAAGAGGTGCTGCATCTAGTGTCTTTTTTTCCCCCCACTCTTCCATCAGGAGAAGAGTCAGAAAACTGTCCTTGGTTTAATGCAAGACTTCACATTCAACAGACTTGAGAGACATGCCACCATCTTTCTGGCCTCAATGTTTCTTTAGTGTTGCAAAGTTTTGGGGCTTTATATATAGAAGGCACAATATGATTCATCTTGTCTTAAGCTTGGAGGTACCTCTTTGCTTATTGCTAGAATTGCTAAGCCACCAAGAGGACTCACCGTAGGATAGGCCTGTGAAATAAACCAAGACAGACAGACCTCAGTCACAAAATGTCCTTCATTCTGGCCTGGCAAACCTCCAGGAGTCTTATTCTACTTTGGGGAATTTGTAAATCTGATAAATAACTAGAGGTAAAAGCATAATTAAAAGATTCAAAGCTAAAGGTTACAGATATTCAGCCATTGAATTCCTGCTGGTTTAGGAGATTACTGACATCATATATAACATTTCAGAAGTGTTTCTGGGGTAGAAGATTAGTAGAGGAACTAATTTTCTTTCTTCAAAATTATTTAGCTGCACAAAAAGCACAATTTTGTTTCTTTAGGTGGTACTGCAGCTGCCAGTCTCAGGAACACTAAATTCCAGAGCAGCAGTAACTAGCTTGAGTTCTTAATAAGGAGCATATTTGATCTTTAATGACTTTTCTTTCCTCATCAAGACTCTGACCATGATTCAACAGTTCTTTTAAGGCTTCTTATTTCCTGGAACAAACAGAGCCGGACTGTGTACAAAAGTCTTCCTTCAGTTTAGTTTGCAGATTTTTCTTATGGTGTCTACAGATCTGACAAAGGTGACAAATCAGGATGAGGCTTGACAATGCCCACTTAGTAAATAAATACTTAATTTTACTTTACATTGATAAATTGTACTGGATTTTGACCTGTTTGCTGCAGCAAAAAAAATCTGCATCTTTTGAGTTTTAAAATTCATTTAAGGATATTTAGGACATATTTTAAAAAGAAAGCTGAGACATGAAGCAATTACTTCTGGGTATTATAGGCCTCCTCAGCTTTACTCTTTTTTGCATTATATATTCAAAAGCACACACCATAATGTTGTAGATGCAGCTCTGGTGTCCATTATATACATAATATATGTCCATTGATGATGCTTAAGTTATCTTTGGCAAGCAGTACTCATTGCTGAGATAATATTTTCAGGACCATAGATATTTCACTTTCTGTCCAGTGCTCATTGACAGACAAAACTGGTTACAATAAGCTGTATGTTTAAGCTTGAGACAGCCTTAAAAAAAGACATTATTGATAGTAACATGGTCACCAACACTGTTGGTACAACGTTAAGTAAACCAATTTTAAACCCATCTCTTATAAAAAGGATTCTATATCATTAGCACTTTATCATGGGGAATGGGAAGGATTATATTGTTGAAAAAAAAACAGTGTGAATTGTCACTTATCCTGTTGATACCCTAGGGATAACTGGCAGTGTAAGGATAATCTTCAGTTGTCTTGAGGGTCTCAACATTTCAGCACATTCTGAGGATGGATGGCTAGTCCTATTACCATTCCATGGGCATTTCTGGGATTTCAAAGTTTCAAGATATCTTGTATATCTGTGATGACTAAATATTCAACCTGTGTTTTTCTGCACCCTTGACCTGGGAAAATATGATGTGCCTGGATCATGTATAGGTCGACAAGTGCATTACTTTCAAATCAGAGAGGATCAAGGGATTTTATGCTGATTTTGCAATGGCTACAGGAGGCCAGATGACACATTATTCAGGTTCCTTTTAATCTAGCACTACGAAGGTTAAAAAATGGATCTACTATACCATTTATTACAGACCAGGTTTCCTAGGAAAAAAAAGCCTTAACTGAGGAAGTCATGCTGCAGAATTGCTTTTAGTGATTGTACAACTTAGTTAGCAAATTCTATCTCTCTTTTGCCTCGTGTTGAACAGGATTTGATCCTCGTTTCCACACAAAGAAGCTGAATAAATTACCTTCAAACACATTTGTTATTATGCAATAGGGTTTTTTTCAATCCTCTCTACTAGAGTAGCTATGTTTTACATGAATATTAATTAACTGAGCCCAAGAGAGTAAGAAAAGAAGGGTGCAAAATTGCCTATATATCCTAGTGATTATAATACCAAGAAATATGGTTCAAAGCTTTGTTTCAGATGCAACTTAATTATTCAGTGTGAAGTGAAAACTTTTCAGTACTCTCTGGAAATTTCCAACCAGTTCTCACTTAGTTTAGTGTTTCTGCTCTCTATAACGGTATTCTCTAAGATTAAAAAGCATACACTGCTTTTTAAAAATAAAACCCTTATCTATATTGCTTATAATGTGGACATCATAAGTTGTTAAAAAGCTCTTTTTCTCTCATGTTATTGTTGTTTACACTGCAAAAGTCTTCATGCTCACTTAGGCTGTGTACAGATGCATCATGATAAAATCCAGTCAAAGGAGGGCATCATGGAAATAATTCCACATTAGTCAGAGGGAAATACTCAAATGTGTGTCAAATCCTACTTCTCTAGAAGGTTTTAAGGACTGTGAGATTTAAATAATAGCCTTCCTCAATAGAATTAGATTTCTACAATAAATCTCTCATATGAAAATGCTTTCCCTCTCAGCATTCATGTATCCACTCCTCAAAGAATGTTTGAGTAAGTGCTCTAAGTAAGCTCATCATTCTCTCAATGAGCAAGCGAAGAAAGGTTTCAGGTATATTAATCCACTAAACCACCCCACCATGACTGCTACTCACAGGATGCCATCAGTCTGTGTCATTTGCCTGCTCTCAAACTTCCAGCTAAGGCACTCCACAACTCTCTCCTGAGCTGTCCTCTTTTTCTGACCTAGAACCTATGCACTTTTTCCTGATCTGAAATTAATTCTTCAGATTACAACCTCTGACACCCTAGAACTGGATTTTCTTCCCCCAGCTAAATAAAATTAAGTGTAATAATATGTTATGACAAAGAGCTAGGAGGATTGCTGTGTGCCTGTACTCACATATTTTACCTCTCCCTGCTGCTGGGTAAAATTACTTCCTGTTGTCTCAGAAATCTCATATACAACATAGTCCCTGCTGGAGTGTATGCAAGGATTCTTTATTTGCTCAGTGCACTGCTGTAAGCCCAAGACTTCTGCCTGGTTTTTCAGTGAGCCTTCTAGCAGGTAATTCAAAATTGCAGAAATCATTACAAAAATTTAATTTGCACAGGAGCCTGATAATTATGGAAGCAACTCCTTCCTCCAACACTATGTCCTGAAGATAATAAATACAGGCTTGCTCTATTCAGAGCTGCTTAAGCTAGATCAGTTTTGGACTTCTATAGCAACAGAATTCCAAGTTTGTAACACTTTAGATAGTGCTTCATAAGTTTATGGTTCCTGACTTTGGTGACAAATAAGTGGAGAAGTTGGATCACAACTCCAGATATTGTTGCTTAACTATCAGCAACTCTACTGTATTCAAGTTCTCAAACTCTGTGACTCAGGCTAACCTCTATAAAAATAAAATATAATTGGAACACAATATTTTTCTGGTATTCAACTATTGTGGAGGTCACAGTAGACTGAAACTGAGCACCTTCTGTATGAAAAAGTAAAAGAAAAATACATAAAATAATGGCATTACCTGCTCCACTATAGTACTCTCTGAGAAAAAAAATAAAAATGGATCTGTGGAAGAAAGTGACACAAAGAGGTAGATATGCATAAAACCATACAGCAAAACAGACCCCAATCTCCTGAATGCTTGGCCATGGTCACAGTGCTGTTAAACATCACAGATACCACAGGTCAGGTATGGAGCTAACACACTGAACCAGGGTACACACACCCTGTGGCATAGAAGATATTGGAGCTGTTATTCCACTGCCCATGCAGCTGGAATTGTGTGCTGTGTTAGGCAGTGCTAACTGTGAGGTTAGTGCAGAAAGCCCTACTGTGGCAAACCCCCGAGACATCCTGGGCCAGACTCTAACTGGGCATCCAATATCATTTCCCAGTGACCGAATTAAGGTTATAGTGTATTTGTGACCTGCAAATGCTTTGAGACCTTTTCTTTGTTTATTTTTAAAAGCATAAAATTGTTGTACTTTTTTTGGGATTTGTGTGACAGGGCAACATTTGAGGGTAGTGTGAGGTCTCTAAAAATGTGTTTGTACAACACACACGTTTCAGGCTAAATTTGCTCTTTCCTCTGAAATCATTAATTTTAATCCCTCAGCTTTGAATTCATTGTTGGTTTTCTTCCAGGATTGCATCCTTCCATTATAGACTGGTAATAATAATGCTTAGTATTTATAGAGCACTTTACATTCTCAAATCTCTGTGCAAGCATTCATTATTTTATCACTATAGATTTAAAATAATTCAGTCCTAGTTTAGAAGAGCCAAATGGAAGGCATTGAAACACTGGGGACTTCAATCTCAAAACAAGTAGTGACAGAAATGGCAAAAATCAGGGACCTCTGACTTCTGGGATCATGGTACCTACTAATACATAGCACTTTTCAAAATTGTTGCTAAAATTAATCAAAAGGAGAAAACCAAAGCAGTAAGCAACTTACAAAGGTCGACATGTGTCATAGACTAAACCATTATTACTGAGAGCTCAGGGCAAAAATGGAGTTGGAAATTTTGTGACATTTATTTTGGATAAAAGTGAAAATACAAGTTGTAATTCTGAAAACCACTCATGCAATACTGGTTTGAGGCACATTTTTGAGAAATTATTTCATGAAATAGTTTCATCAGGTTTTTTTCCCAGGATTAGGGGAATTTAGAATAAATCAGTTTATTTAGTTAGTTTGTCTGCCACTCTTTTTTCCGCTGTTTTAGATGAAACATGCTTTCACATTGGATCAGAACCACTAGACTAATTTGTATCCAATGAGTAGCATGAAGTTGTAATAGCCAATGTGTAAGGAACTGGAAAAATATAAAATACATCCAGATAATTTTGCATTGTTTTCCAAGAAAGATGTACTTCTTCAGAGATTATTTCAAATAGCAGATTTTAATAAAATAAAAGCGATCTGTTGACATTTCTTTGTCTTGAGTAATTGAGCTGAATTACACAGCACTCAGAAAATTAGGCAATAAATCTGGAAAGTTAAATGCTCCCCTGTTTGTCCATTCTTCCTCATTAGAAGACAACAACTAGAAGGTGGTTAACCCTCTGGAAGTCAAAAATCTTTACGAAACCTACCAACAATTATAAACAACCAACTCACCATGTCATGACAAATTACCTTTTCCCAGCTGACTCTTCTTAATTGATTCCTCACACACCCCCTACTCTTCTGCAATTGCCAAGTAATTTACTTCACATTTGCAGTGGGCTGGAAGGAGATAGATAAAATGATCTAACTGAAGCGCTGAAACCTTCACAACAGGAGCAGGTTTGTGTGTAAACAACTGTGCTGGAAGCACCCTGAGCAAATTCTCTCCGACCGTGGGGTTTTGCCTGCCTGAGCTCAGAGCCAACCTTGGCACAGTGCTGGTGACGCTGGGAGAAGCTCTCTGACAGCTCCAGGGGAAGGCTTACAAGGGCTGACCCATGGCAGCTGATTTCAGGCAGAAGCTCTCGAGCTTGGTCCCTGCCTGAGTTACAGTTCCCACCACAGCCAAGCCTATTCCTGACCGTGGAGTCTCTGGTCTGGGGCCCCAAACCATGAACAGACTTTTCAACTGCATGTCACTTGTGATCAGGAACTTGCCTGATGCCCTGGTCAGGGGCATCCTTTCTGATTATAAAGTAGTATACTCGCTCTGTCTCCCAATTTTTGGGTAGAGCACTTTATAAACACATCAGACAGTGAAGTGTGATCCAGAAGGAGTTCCAGCTGATTCAACAATGTGATCCATATAGTCAGCAGCTTTGATTTTCATTTCATCTGTGTAAACATATTTAATAAAATGGCAGATGGTACAATTCACTGTATCACTGCCAAAAATATTTTGATTTCAACATGTTTAAGATCAATTAACATTTAGCATGCCCTATACTTTATACAAAGTGTGCATTGTACATCTAAGACACATGGGTTCATTCCTATCTCTCTATCAGATGATTAAAGTTATAACATGACACATAATAAACATTTGTGTTTATTGCTGAATATGGAATTTTTACTTTCCATACAGTAGAGTGAACAAATGTCCACTTGATGAGTATTTCTAATCATTATCAGAAAGCAGTTGTGAATATAGTTGACTTGAATAGCACTTCAGACTGGAAAACAGGTTTGATGGGACTCTATTTGAGAGCAGTGCACCCCTTCTCCCCACCCTACCCATCAGAATATAAATTCTACAAAGTTTCAGAACATCTGCTGTGAAATCTGTGAAGGAAATCCTGCAATGGTAAGATGTATTATTAGCAGTATCTGGAATTTTCATGTTAATGGCTGAGGAATCTGCTGAACTATGTGGTAATACAGGAAAGTTTCCTTAACACAGTTCTGCATTTGGAACATTCACAGAAACATTTGATTCTCTTTCCTGTATTATCACATAGTTCTAGAATAACTAGAATCCCCTAGTTATTTTAACTTTGAAGACAACTCCAAGCAAAATGAGCATCCCAGTAAGAGGGAACATAGACAGTTTCAGAGTTAAAGCCTCTGACTTGTGTTTTGAAAGCCTCTGTGGGGTTTCAGCTTCCAGACTTTGTTCAGATGTTAGTCTCAGCTTAGCTTCTGATGGAGGGCAGTGGACTGCACAAGGTTTCTGTGCTATTTGACATGCATCTGGGACTTTCTGCAAGAAGAAAGTGATTGAAAACTGAAATTAGTTTTCTACTCTGGAGAAATTTGTGGGTATAGAAAAAAGCTGTTTCCATGTCTGTGCCCCTGGCTTTCTTAGAAGATTCCTGCATGACTTGTCATTGGCATAAAGGCTTTCTGAGAATTCTGCACACTCTGACCATTTGCACATATAGCTGAACTTTTAGGCTTGAAATCCTCTAACATGGAGGCAATGTGAGGGTCAAGCAGCCTTTTTTCAGGTGATAACTAATTGATTACCTCTATAGAAGCTAGTACCACATACAAATACTGTGGTTACAGGGCTTGAGGAACTTTGGTTGCTGCAGTCTGCTCCTGTACAGCTGAGACTGGTGCTTTTCATGACAGAGGAGAAATCAATATCTGTCTGTGTAAGTGTTCCTTGTCTATCATCCTCCATCTCTGGTTCCCCTGGAATCAATGAGTACACAAAGAAAAACATCCCCTCAGACACTAACCTCAGCAGGGATACCATTTAGCATTAGCATTGTCAAACAGATATTAATGCCTAGCTATTGAGTCTCAATTAGAAGTCAATATATAATAACTGTAGATCTGTTGGATGGAGATCTGCTGAACTCTGTCTCTCAGCTGTAAATGGCATGAAGAGCACTTCCTGTCTGTCACACTTGCAAGCCATTACCAGCTCTGCCATTTTGGCTTTGCACTGAACCATAGTGGGAGTGTTCACACAGCTGAAATCTACCACAAGAGAGGGGTTCCTCAGGCCTGGCCAAAAGCTGAAGCCTTGATCCTGTCCCTTTGCATTCATATATCTTAAAAAACAAGTTCAGTTTCATGATGAGAGCTCTTGCCCACACTATATACTGCCTAAACGTGTTTTATTTTGATTTAAGTAGATTTGAAAACATGTGGGCGCCAGATTTCTTGGCTGCTAACACTATCTCAGAATCTGAATAAGCTTTGTAGATAAATTCTTGGAGAGAGCATTGAAAGCAAGTTGTTTTCAACCCATGGGACTTTTAATAAACTGAGTAGCTTTGTGTGGCATACCATGAGATAGCTTTCAGTGTTTGTGGCTATTCCAAGTGGGAGATTATTCTGAAGAGTGTGTTTCTTCTCCTGGGAAAAGAGAAGGAATTCTTCCAGCTACAGGAAGGGAAATGTCAAATTCTCTTCCAGTAAACTACGGAAGCCTTCTGCTCTTAAGTGTTTGCCAGGGGATTCTGAATGACTGCACTAGCCTATAAGTAAAATGTTATATAGGCCACATTACAAACATCTCTAGACTATCCTAGAAAAAATCACACAAACCCTTACATATATATGTGTCCAAGGAAGAACAACTCAAATAATTTACGCTTTGTTTTTAACTTAATTTGCAATTATTTACAAAAAACAAGACCCAAATTATTTTTAACTTGCTCAACGCCCCCCCCAAAAAAAAAAAAAAACCTTCATGAAAGCAATTGTAATGATTTTTCTTGATGACAAAAAAACTCCACACCAGGATCCCATGTTGGTTTTGTGCAAAACTTACTGTTTCAAGTAAGACTCTTAAAAAATAATTTTAGGGTTTAATTAATCTTTAATATCTATTCACCATATCAGGACGAGCACTAACCATGCAGGCATTTGAAAGACACTAAGGACACACTTTTTGACCCATGCACTCATACCAAACACACTAACAGAGTGCACACAATCTATTTTGTGATGTCCTCTCTAATTATGCATTTTCTTCACTGAGGTACAAGTAAGAGAACATAGCTGAAATAATCCTGCAGAATTCATAGCTCTACAGATTAAGGCCTTAAATAACTATATAATTCCATTAGTTTCTTGTAATCTGCCTTTTTTTCCCCCTCATGTTAATCTCCGCCAAGGAAGTGCCAAGGAACATAAAAAGTCTCAAAGTCTTCCAAATATTCAAATCAAACTTAATTCTAAACTCTTCGTACTAAAATGTGATGTTCTGCTGAACAAGCAAGAATGAAGTAATGAAGTTCTTAGGAAAAGCTTCTTCCATTTTTTTTCCATCTGGAAAGAAAGAAAAAAATATCCCATAATGTATGTCTTTTTAAGTGGTTTCTAACCCAAGTTAGTTGATGGAAGATACTTGAGTAGTTATAATGTAGTTCTGTCATTTTTGAGGAAAGCTTTTATACTGGCCCATGTTACATAAATGAAGCTGTAAGAGAATATTTATACTGATTTCTGTTTGAGGTTCTCATTGGACATCATTTAATTAAACAGCTCCCAATCCTACAAAAATCTAATTTTACTTTACTGGTCCAACTGATGTAAAATGATCTATAGAAGTCTGACAACTCCTTAAAGTGAGCTCTGAGTATTTCCTAAATACATAAACAAACAGAAAATAAACAGCACTTTGAAACCATGGGGAGTTGTAGTTGTTCAAAACCTTGCTCTATTGTATCTCTACTGGTATTTATTATGGGTTCAATTTTCATTATCTATAATCTGAAATGTAAAATGGCAAACTGTCTTCTCTGCAAACATCAGTGACAGACACCAAAGTCCCTGTCCCCAAATTATTTAGACTATAGTTAGGTTGTTGCTTTGTGTAAATTGAGTTCAGAGATGGAAAAGAATGAAGAAACAGCTACAATGTGTTCCCTCATATTGTGGTAAAGATTATACTACTCAGTATTTGCAATTAGATAGCTGCCTTCAGCTTTAATAACTCTCCTTCCTTCTTAATTATTTTTGATCAACATGATCTTCCCAGGCATGTGTGAGGCAATTTTGTTGGGTATGAGAAAGGTGTTCTCTGGCATCAGCAACTCTATGGCTGGTGCAAATGCTAATAAAATAAATTTTAAAAAAATAAAATAAAAAGCAAGCCTGCTAATTGGGAATGATTTCCTTTCTCATCCCAAGGTGATGGAGGAATAATTTTGATGAAAGATTCAGAGTCAGGAAGCATCAAGTGAGTTCACTCCAGATTAATTTCCCTTTCCGAAAGCAAATACCTGCTGCTGGAGTATGGAGCTGAATTTTATCTGCCCCATTCATTGTGGGATGAGTAGGCCATATATTTGTCAGGCATTTAATTTAATCAATGCAATTTAATTATGTTTCGATGCAAAACCACCTGTGACCTTCCATCTGCTAACAAAATTCACCCTTTCCTGCACATATCACATATGCACACAGTCTTCCAAAAAAAAAAAAAAAAGGATTGAATTCCTGNAAAAAAGGATTGTATTCCTGGAGGTAAGAAGGAAATAAGGTTTCTGACTATTGCAGCTGGATGCATCTGCTCATACTGTCTTTCCAGTGTAGATAGGAGCTTGCTGCCTGGGTTGCCTTTAAAGAAAGAGTTGAGAAGCATCCATTCAGAGAAAATTTAAATTGCCTAGGTGGGCTGATGGAAGCCAAAGTGATGAAAGTGATGCATTCCAGTTCGCGCTGTGCAGGAGAAGAGACGGACTAAAGGTGGCTTCAGGAATATAACTCTCCTTTTTTATCCATAGAAACTTGACAAAACACTAGGCAAAAAGAAAAAAAAACTTTCAACTTTCATGTTGAAAGAAATCAGAGAGTGATAGTTGCTGTGCCTTCTCTACCTACCAACAGAGACCAGGAGAATAATTTCTTGTTAAACCAGAGGATACACTAATTGATACCAGCCCACATCAGACAGGCAAAGCATGGGACTGACAGTCTGATCTCTAGCCCAGAGTGAAACTGGATTCTCAAGTCTTCTCAGATTTCTCTTTCTTTCACTCTGAAAAGCTGTCCCTAGTAATAATTAAAAATTAAAATTTAAAAGCTATTAAAAAGATGGAATTTCTTAAAAAAAAAAATCAAGATTCCAAAGACATTTCCTTTTTCCAGTTAAATGAAAGTCAAAATAGAGAGAATTTGGATGGAATAAAAAGTGATGCGTATTTCATACTGATGATCACCAAAGCAAAATATTGCTACTTGGAATGTCAGCAAAAGACTGGACAGTTTTAGAAGACATTTCTCATCAGTCATCTAAGTTATAATGTTCTTTACTACTATTATTTTCCTATATCAAATTTTGATTTCATTAAAAATATTTCCTAGTTTACTTACCTGCTTGGATTAACATAATTTTTCCAAGAATCTCAAAGTAATATAATAATTTGGTAATTACCCTGCTTTTGTGGAGGTTTTTGTGGTTGTTTTTTTATGTGGGGGTTTTTTTGGAGATTGCAATATAAGAAAGTGACTGAGATCTCATAGAAAAGTCTGTGACCCAGATTAGGAGAAAATCTGAGTTTACTGTAAGCCAGTCTTGGTAGACTCAGCCAGTGATTATAATTCTGGAACAGAAAATAAAATGAGTACTGGATCTCAAACAAAATTCTTTTCCTCAGTATTAAATAGGAAGGAAGTCCAGGCTCCTCTGGGTGTAGACAGAACGGGCTTTTTACTACTGAAACAGAATTGTGCTAGACTTTAGTTTCTTTCCAACAGCGTGTATGCAGAACTCTGCCAATTATTTTCTTATGTCCAAGCTGGTGTCATAGTTACTATTTTTTCTTCAACAAATAAGAAGTGAAATTCTCCATTGTCATTCCCTATTGTATATGTCCTCAGGCACATGATTGCCTCTTTCAGCTAGAGAACCTGGAAGTTCTTTCAAAAGTAACTCACAGGCTGAAATAAAAAGGTGAAAAGAAATCTCCAGAACACAGAATTTTAAAAAATATCAGCTTCTCTTGACAGAAGAAATGGAACTTTTGAATTGAATGAGGCATTGAAACTGAATGTTCTCTCTATCTCTCTCCCCTCCCCCCACTTTTGGAGGTTTTTGGGGTGGTTTTTCTGTTGGTTTTTTTTTTTGGTGGTGTTTTTTGGGGTTTGTGTGTGTGTGTGTGTGGTTGTTTTTTTGGGTTTTTTTTTTAGTTTTTGTTCCATACCTAGAAAGATCCCATTAGCAAAAAAATAGAGGAGAAAAAAGACTATCTAGATGAGTGAGAAAAGAAAAAAGAAAAATGCTTAAAAGACATTTTTAGTGACAAATGACAAGATGAAGTGTTGCATCAACTTTGTGATTTTGTGAATACTGTCTATTTCTAGGTTTTTGTTGGATAAAGAATAGCTATCATTTGTGAGATAAAAAGGACAAATGTATCTTGAGCTGTACTCCCCTGCAGCTTATATATTTTCATATACTGGTGTAATTTGGAACTACAGTCTAATCATAATTCAGTTCCTGCCTTTAGTATAAGCATGTGCCTCTAATTTGCAATCAATTTCTGTGCTCTTGACACATGGAAATAATGAATGTCCTCATCTACAGCTGGAGACAAAAGGAGAAAGGAGTGTGCAGCACTTTGTAGGCTGGAATGTCTGGGTGTTTCCTTCTCCTAGGCTTTGGAGCCTGGGCATCCAAATCATGCTGATATTGTGCTATAATCATTGTGTGAATAAAGATTCTCTGTTTAAAGTTTTCCCTTATCTCCTTTGAACAGACAACTTGAATAATTGCATAAACATGAGTGAGAATTTGATGGCACCAGTTGATCATCTGGGGTCTGACATTGTGTAAAGTATGAAATGTCATGCAGTTTCCAAAAGCAGGTATTTGTGGACATATTCATCTCTACATTTGAGTCATTGCTGCTATTATTTTTCTCATGCTTGTCTTTTACTGAACAAAAACTTGTAAAAGAAACAACATCTGAAAATAATAATTGCCAAAAATAAATATGTTGTTTTAAATTGCATTCTTTTAAGAAGTCTCATGCCTGACTTTCAAGGCATAGCTGTAAAACTAATTTCCCAGTGTGTAGAGATTTTGGTGAAGGTTTTCTGTGCTAAGCCACTGAATTTAAGAAGACCACATTACCGTGCATCATAAAGTAATCATCTTAAATTTGTGTTCCACTCCTTTATTTTAGATGGAATGAGACATGCTTATGTATTTACCATGGCTTTTTAATGTTTATTTTATTGTGATAATGGCTGTGATCTCCAGACATGCCCAGGATCCCCCTTCTGTTAAGCAAAGTATAAACAGAATTATGAGCCTTCCTTTAAAAAGCTTTTAGACAAGTACATCAAATAAGGAGGAAACAGATGGACAGAGTACAATACAATTGAAACAATTCTATACTAGAAATGTCTACCAACAGCATAACCTCTGCAGTTCTAGAAAGAGGATCTGTTTTCTGACTTGCAGCTGTGAAGGTGTAAATACCTTCTGAAGAGGAGGAAGACAAAGATGGTATTTCTTGATCATTTTACCTGTCACTAATGAAATCACTCCTAGGTTGGAACATGGAACCTGCTTGACAGCAGCAGCTGATTATAACAATGAAAAAGAGAAGAGAAATGCTGCAAGGAACTGGCACAGCAAACACACTTGAATAAAAAAACTCTGCAGGTATCTCCACCAAAATCTGGCCAGCTCACTACAGCTGACATCTCTGCACTTGTGGCTTTAGGATTTCCTCTAATCACCACAATAATAGAACAATAGTAGATACTTAATGCTACACATCAAGAATTCTCTGTAGTCAAGGAATTGGTTAATTGCAAGGGTATTAAAAGGAATACTGCACAGCTAGTACAAATCATGACAGTTTAGACTTCCACGAAGAAGATTTTAAACTGTAATGAATACTAAAACAAAAGTTTTGTAAGAAGAATATTTAGGCCTTTCTGAATAATTTTTTCCTATTGTGACATAAATAATCTTACAGTTATTCCCCCCAAGAAATATGTTAATTATGCAAAAGCTTACAGATGCAATTTTTTTTTTCTTAATAAGCATGGTTACTAGTTGGGGCTGAATTGTACAGGAAATAATTAATAGTCATGGAAGTCACTTCCAACAAAAGCCTGATGAAAGAGAGGTAGCATAACTGCTCATAAAGGTGATGCATTGTAATATTAATCAAGAAAATAGATGCCATATAAAAGTAAAAGGTCAGCTACTGTGAAATGTAGGGGGAAAGAGTGCATCATAGAATCATAGAATATCCTAAGTGGGAATGGGCTCACAAGGGATAATTGATGTGCCTGAGACCTTTGTGCAAATGCTTCTCGAACTCTGTCAGGTCAGGTGTTACAACCTCTTCCCTGGGAAACCTGTTCCAATGTCCAACCACCCTCTGGGTGAAGAACCAGGTCCTAACATGTAATTTGTAGCGGGAAGTTTTATTGACCAAGAATTTGGACAACTCAGGCTTCACCTGATTACCCTAACTGCGGCCTAACTGAGGCCTGCAGGGGCCTGTGACCTTGAAGTGACCTTGAGAGGACAGAGCCATGAAGGCAGAGATAGCCTAACCTCTGTTCTATCCAATTGTGAATTGTACCAATAAAGGGATGCTTTAGAGACAAGTCAATGAAGTGAGACCAATTAGGTAGAGTGTTCTACAATGAAAAAATGTAAACTATTTTATCATATACAAGAAGTGAACGTGACAAAATAAACTGAGTCTGCCATGAAGCTGCATCAGTGTGGTTGGTAACTCTGGCCAGCTCCTTGATTGGGACCCTCTTCAGTAGTTTAAATCTCCCCTGCCACAGCTCCATGCCATTGCCTCAAGTCCTGTCACTGGTCACCACACAGAAGGGATGGGTGCCCATTCCGCCACTTCCCCTCATGAGTCTCCTCCAAGGTGAACAAGACAAGTGACCTCAACTGCTCCTCTTATGGCTTCTCCTCCAGACCCTTCCCCGTCTTTGTAGCTCTCCTTTTGATGTTTTCTAATAGCTTAACATCCTTCTTACATTGCAGTGCCCAAAACAGCACACAGAACCTCAGATGAAGCTGCATCAGCACAGAGTAGAGAAGGACTCATGAGTCTCCTCCAAGGTGAACAAGACAAGTGACCTCAACTGCTCCTCTTATGGCTTCTCCTCCAGACCCTTCCCCGTCTTTGTAGCTCTCCTTTTGATGTTTTCTAATAGCTTAACATCCTTCTTACATTGCAGTGCCCAAAACAGCACACAGAACCTCAGATGAAGCTGCATCAGCACAGAGTAGAGAAGGACAGTCCCCTCCTTCAGCTGGCTCATAGTGCTGTGCCTCGTGCACCCCAGGATATCATTTTCCCTTTTGGTTGCCACAGCACAGTGCTGACTCATATTCACCCTGCCATTGACCAGGATGTAAGCATGTTGCTTTCAGCTGGGGTAGAGATAATTTTCTTCACAGTGGCTGGTGTGGGTCTATGTTTAGGATTTGTGCTGAGCACAGGATTGATAATAGAGAGATGTTTTTGTTATTGCTGAGCAGAACTTACAGAGCCAAAAAAAGCCACAAAGCCTTTTCTGCTTTTTGTACTGCCATGCTGGTGAGGAGTTGGGGTTGCCTGGGAGGTTGAGAGTAGGCAAAGCCAGGACAGGTGACCTAAATTGACCAAAGGGATATTCCTGACCATATGATGTAATTCTCAGTATAGAAAGTGGTGGGAAGGAAAAGGAAGGGGGGAACATTTGAAGTCTTTTCTTGACTTGTCTTCCCAAGTCACTGCTGCCTATGATGGGGAGATGGTTGAACATCTGCCAGGCATAGGAAGCAGTGAATGAATTCCTTGTTTTGCTTTGCTTGTGTGTGTTTTTCTTTTCCTATTAAACAGTTTTTATCTCAGCTCATGGGTTATCTAACCTTTCCCCTTCCAGTTATCTCCCCAGTTTCTCTGCTGGGGGAGTGAGTGGCTGCCTGGGGCTTGGCTTCTGGTTGGGGTTAAACCACAACAAGAATATAGGAGGTAAGCATTTAAGGCACTTTAACTGTGCATTACCTTTCAAGTAAGAGGTTCCTGGAAGTATTTACAAAAAGCATGACTGGTATCACTAAAATTAGTCAGAATTTGGGCCTTTTTTTTCTTCAAAAGACAAGAAATTCTGCCAAAAGCTAGGGCAATATTAACAATTTAGAGCAAGAAGTGAGACTCAAAGATAATTTCAAATGTGATTTAATACTCACAATCACAGATTTGTAGCCATTGCTGTCTAACTATTCAAAGGATAGGAAAACCCATTCCTCCCATCTTTCTCTTTCAGATAGGTTACAAACAACTTACTCTATTTGGACACTGGGAAGCTAAGATATCTTCAATACTGGTTAGCCAATGGTTCAAGATTAAAAAAATCAAACCTTAGTTTTATTAGCTAATTCTGTCAGCTATGTCAGCTGTGTTTCTTAGTCACAATATCTTGAAGTTTACAGACCTCATTTTGAGTAAACCTTGAGAAGAGCAGTTTCATCATGGCTTCATGCATTGCCTCCTCTGTTCTCCTCTGCCTTGGACTTCCTATTCTCCACATGCCTATTCTGAATTCTCCTCTCAGTTTCTGTGTCTGAATCTGCATTTTGCTTGGTGCTTCTACACTCCTCCTGTTTATCCCACTGTCTCATATTTCCTTGGACTAATCTCCTATCTGTTACCCCATGTCCTTTCACAACAAATCCCATTTCATTATTAAGACACTTGCATCCATCTTCTTCTTGGCATACCTACTCCAAGCAATTTCCACCTCATGCACTCTCTGTCAGTCAAGAATTTTGAAGGTGACATGAATACTCCAAATGGAAATGTTTGAGATGCTTTGGCAATGCCAGCCAATGGGGAAATATTCCCTTGACTGTGGAAGATTGGTGAAAAGCTCTCATTGTTCTTTAATATTAACTCTCATTCTCAAAAAATGCTTGAAACATATTAGCAGATTTTTTCTTTATTTATCTCCCAGTGTTTCTCTATTTATTTACTTATTTACTGGCATCAAGTAATTTCACCTAACCTTCAGGGATTTTTGTTTGCTATCATTTCAGAGGTGGGGAGAGAAAGACAAGTTTAAAAATGCATATGTTGTCCTTATTGTGCTGTAACAAGATTGGCATGGTACCAGTGATGTTTGAATTTCTCTCTTAGGAAGACTAAGATAGTTCAAGCAGCTGCACTGAAATTGCATTGAAAATGGATACTTTGCAAATTCTCCCCATAAATGAAAGTTTAAATTACAAAAAGCCGTCTGACCGGTTATCTCTTAGTAAAGTGCTTTACAATTTGCATATAAACTTCATTTATTTTTCTAATTACGCAGAGTAAAATGCATTCATTTTGCTTTTGATTACAAGCAGTCGTGCCAAACACCTGTGACTACCACAAATTCTAATTTGTTATTTATTTACTTCAAAGCAATCTTATCATCTAAATGATTCAAAGCATCAAAGACCTTAATTATTGATAGTCAGTTTGAAGGGTTACATTTTCCATGTCCTTGGGCTGAAGGCACTTCTCTGTTTTCTTCTCCTCAAGTACACACTTGGCTGAGCAAAAGAACATATGATTCTGCTGCAAAGTGTTTTGGAAATCACTTTCTTTTTAATTGCAACTAGATTTAGACAATACCAAAGAGCCAAGACTGACAACTACAATCTGGAATCTACTAAAGGAACAAAAACAAAATTAAAAAAAAATTAGTCTCCTTTTTACCTTGAAAAAAGTTGCATATTGTGCAAGTTTGATCTGTCTCCACAACATTACTGTTTTGTGAATACCTTTCATTTATTTCAGACAGAAATACACTAAATTCACACTATTGCAATAAATGTGCACATGGTATGTCCTGTCATGACAAATTTTTTATACCTTCTTACAACTTAATTATAACATTTAAGTGGGTTAAAAAACTCTTACACAAGTCAGAAGGGAAAGGATGAAAAGGTCCTCAATCCAAACAAAACACTTAGCTAATATGAATAAGGTGCATATTCCTCGCTCATGCACGTGCTTGGGAATCACAATGCAAACCTGCACACACAGATTCTTGGTTGCCTCTGTCTGCAAAACATGTATTTTCCAGAGTCTTGGGCCATCATAGCTACTATACTCTAACAGTGCCTTGAAGGTGTGGCATATTAGATCAATTTCTAGGAGCTCAGAGCTTCAGATAATTCAGATAATTTTTAATCCCTCCATTCTCCATTAGCCTCTACAATAGTTCACCTTTAACACCTAAGGCCTTCAAGTATAAAGAAGGGTCATATGACTCCTGAAGCCTTCATAAAATTGATCATGAAGCCTACAGAACGCATAGTTCAATGTCTAAGTTCCTCACCTGTATCCTTTTACATTTAAACAAATACCTTGAGCTTTATTTCAGCTATAGATTTCCCAGGGCACAAGGAAACAGGATACAGTTTTCACTGTTCCTGAAATATATTCCTAGAGTGTCCTGCAATCTGTCTGCCAGCAGGTCCTTTCCCTGGTCTCATTCCTTTTAGACTGGGCTGGCAATCCCAGTTTCATTGTTTGGCTGGTAAAACCCAAGCTGCCTTGTCTGACTGCGTTTGACGCACCGCATCTGCTCCGGTGTTGCACGATGGAAAAGATCTGTGGGGAATCCCATTCCACAGGGATCAAGGAGTGAATTGAGGAAGACATGCACAGTAGCCAATGCAGTGCAAATGCATGGGTACAGTACATATAGAGTCCAAATGGATACACACATGAGTCCATGTTAGGTTGGACCTGGGGCTGTATAAACCATACCAGTTCCACTGGCTGAGGAGTGAGGCGAGGCTGTAAATGCATTATGTGGGTCCCAGCCGTGCTGTGGCAACTGAATGCAGGCATATCTCCTGTAAGTGCAATGCTGATGTTTTCATAAACTGTTTACATATTCCTCAAATGAAGGCTTGAATTCAAGATTCACCTTCTGTAATATATGACATGGCAGTGGAAACTGTTTCACACCTTGAGTTCTGTGGGTTTTTTCCCCTGTCTTTTTACTCATGATATCATTTTCTTCTATGAAAGAACCACCAAATCATCTGTTCTGCTCTTGGCAAATTCAAGAAAAGTCTCAAGAATTCCATTGCAGTAAATAATATACAATATCTTAAGCATCTTAACACTGTTCGTATATTTTAAATTAGTATGTTTTGGTTTTATTTTTTAAATAAACAAAACCAAAAGCAACACATTTGATATTATAAAGCTACAAGTAACATCTACATACTACCATTTTGGACATCTGTGAAGATATTAAACAATAATCTTCCTGGAAATGCAAAAAGATTTTAAGTACATAATTTGTGCATGCTCTCAGCATTAATAGGAAGAGACTAAAAACAAGTCAGAAAATGTAAGGTACTTAATTGTTCTACTAACTCTTGACCTTCTAGGCAGCACCATCTCAGGATGGTTACATTCGATATGTCCTACAATGGTAGAGAATATGGCAACCATAATTATGTGATAATCCCACAGGAAGATATAGATGCTTTTATTAAACCATGTTTTTTTAAGTTTGAATATCTCATAAATAACAAAACATAGCAGCACACAAATTGTGAGGTCAAGGTGCAAATTGTGTAATAAAGTTGTGCCTGCTATTGTTAGGGCTTAATCAGAAGCAATACATGAAATATAGGAGAGAATACTTGAATCTTCAAGCTAAGACTGAATGCAGGCATATATGAGTCAGGATAATTAACATATTACTGTAAGATTCTAAATTAAAATTTTTGTTCAGCCAACAAAACATGATTTTGCAATTGAAGTATAAATCTATGAAAAAGAGCTTTTCAAGAGTATATAAATAAATAAATAAATAAATAAATAAATAAATATAAAATATCTTTTAAGAAATAATCTCCCCAACATATTGAAATTCACAAATACGAAAGCTTCAACTGAGGAAAAGAAAATTTACTAATCTGGTTTTCCTGCTGAAGTTAACATGCACAAGGAAAGAGCATGCATAATGAAAAGCATGTTAGAATCTTAAATGATTTTCATCATAACAGCCTGTGTTATTTTTAACAGAGGGAAATAAAATTATTTAACTCTGCTGCTTTCCACTTCTTTAAATCACTACTTAATTGGATTTTCTAGATAATTGGTAAAATGATAGTTCCAGTCTCTCTCTTTTTTGTCTCCCATTTTCCCATCTATGACTTTTCAAATATTGCACAGGTAGTGATTTGACTGAAATTAAATATCTGATGCAAAGCTCCCTGAAGTCACAATAAAGGTGATTTCCATCCAATATGAAAGTAGTTTTCTTAATTGACCTCTAAAATCTTTGCTACTTGACTTTTTGAATTTTTAGTATTATTTCACTTTGTGACTTGCTAGTTTTAAGGCTTTATGTATTGCCAACATTACTGACAGGGCTTTCATTTATGATAGTGCTCAGCATGGCCAAGAGGAACTGTACCACATGAATACAAACTCCAGTACACCACCTGTCCTCTGTTGCAAAATTCACCATGAAATTGAGTCTACTTGCTTCTACTGAATCATCATTATACCATCAGTGACCTTCTACTCTGACCAGCATGATCCAAATCCACCTTACAATGCCCCTTTGAAGAGAGACATGGATTGTCTAAGAAAATGCAAACTAATAGACTGGCACTTGGACACCTTGCATTCATTCTGAGGGCAGGGCAAAATAATATTCTGTACTTAGTTTGTTTCCAGGGAGATAAGTAATGGTTTACAGTGGGACATAATGGTCTCCTGGGCCAGTCCAGCTCTGAAAAGGAGAGGTGTTTGGGGAGGGATCTCAAGTCAAGCAGCACCCTTTTTCCTCGTGAGACGTGGCCTGTCTCATTGTAGTGTTATCCTACTTTAAAAAAAGAAAAAAAGAAAAAAAAGCATTTTTGTTTTTAATGATCACGAATCAGTAGACAGTAGATTGTGGACCACAGAGAGAACAGTATAGGCCATGCTTAGTGGCACTGATTCTACATTCACCCAATCACTTGTTAAAACACTTTAAGATACAGCAGCATTCAGGAAAATAGCTCTCTCAGGAGACAGCCCTCCAAGCAGAACAGTCAGTGTAGCTGTGTCAATGGCATCCTTTTTCTCTCCCAATAGGGAAAAAAAAAAAAAAGAGAGAGAGAAAGAGTTCACTGTCAATGCATAAACTGAGTGAAGAGGTAAGGAGGCCTATCTTTAGCCTGCAGTAACAGCCCACAGCTTTTCCATTTCATCTTGTAAAGTGCATGAGTGGTGAAATAGTTCTGAAGGGAGCTGTGAATGGCAGAGAAATGGTTTGCCACTACTGTTACGTTTGCAGTGGCTTGCACATGATCTGCCACAAGTCCACCCACAGTCATTCCACAATCAATGAAATGATTTATTTATGCTCAGAGCTGTCACTTGCTAGTGGTAAATTCTTATTGTGTACCTCAGAACACACAACATGTACATGATGTGGCACTCAGTCAAGACACATATCAATCAAAGACAGCATGAAGATCTCTTTGTCAGCTCCATTGCTCTCTGCCCTAGGTAGAGTCCTTTCATTAAAGCCATATTTTTGCTCATTCTGCATATCCTTTGGGCTGGTTTTGTAGCCAAAAAAAAAAACAGAAAGAGCAGAGCCTACACATTTCATGATTCAATAGATGCCTGAAATGTGGACATTTTTCAGGTTCTTTTAGATCCCAGAATTTTTTACCAAATACTTGAAAACAGTCAGGGCTTTCAGACCTCTGGCTTAGAGTGAAATACAAGTTCCTTTCCCCATCCCTTCCCTTCCTACCTCCAGCCTTTGTCTGTGGCCAGAAAACCTTCCAACCTGTGTCTTTGTCTTTGGGAGGCCAGAAACTGGTAGGTTTACCCGGTAACAAGTGGCCAATGTGAGGAAAATTTGCTCTCCAAGAGCATCTCTGTCAGCCGCTATGAGGATTTCAGTCTCTACCACCATGCAATAATTTTCAGTCCAATTATTTTCACAAAAAAACTTTTGTGGAAACTATTTCGCTTTTGCTCTTCACAGTTTCTGGTTTGGAAATTGCAGAGGAAGGATTAACATCAGTGCTCTGTTGTGTTAAAACAGCCATGAAACACTCCTCAGGCTATGAAGTATCATGTGGGCAGCTGGGCACACAGTAATGTCAAGATGTAACTGGCACAACATGATACAGTTCAAACTCAGAAATTAGGTTTTAATTTGCTGCAAAATTTAACACTATTAAACAGGGATTAACACTGAGGCAATTAAAGTGCAATTGGAGAAGCTCTTGCCTATGAGATGGGAAGGGATGAATTAACATTAGGCAAACACCAAGAAGCTTTGAGAGCATAAAAGAAATGGAGCATGGGAGAGAACATACAGGTGCAAAATCTCTTCCTGCACTGGTAAACCATCTTGACTACACTAGCCTCAGGGAAATATTTTGGGAATCATTCCACACAAATACAGCAATACTGAAATTCTGCTAACTCAAGAACTAAATGACCAATGTTTTGACATTTCTACTAAAGCTGAGTCTTGAGAGATTCTCCCCCTCCTAAAAGACCATTTACAAGCAATAACAATATAGCTTTCAAAGGTTTAGATTTTTACCTGAAGGACTGCTTTCAATAGCCCAGCCATACATACCTTTATTCATCTAGTAGTATTCTTGTGAGAAAGTATTTGGACATTTTTGTTCAGCTACCATTGTTTAAACCTCCTATGTCTTGCTCCTTAATATCTACCTTAAGTTATGCGTTCCCTTGCCTTTCTTTGCACTTTTGGCCCTCAGTTTTCTGGCAGCTTCCATTCCTTGCACAATTTTTAATGTTTTGCACAAACCATAGATTTTCTTCTCCTTCTTTTTGCATCATGTTCTTACTAATCTTTTAAATGTGGGTCATGATTATATACCAAAGCAACTGAAGGCTTGCATCTTTGGCCTGCAATTTCTTTACTACAGATTTCTTTAATTTATTATTTTTCTTTTATCTATGGGAAGATTATTCCATATGGTTATGGCAACTATTCTCAATGTTCTTGCAGGTAATCAGGTCTGCCCTCCTCTGTGGAGCTTTCATATGCTATCCCATCAGTAAGCAATCTACTTGTAATCTCATTTGCACATCTGTGGGGGAAAAAAAAAATAAAGAGAGAGAGATCCAGAGGAATACTACTGGCAAATATTAAGCCTCTAAAAGAGCAGAGAAGTCATCTTAGGTTGGTTCTATAGTCAGAGGAGAGAGAGACCTCCATACAGCACTGCCAAAGGCCTGAATTTACAAAGTCAAAGAAAATGCCCAACAGCATTATTAGCTGACTCAGCTGTGCAAAAAATCAACTTAGCAATGTCTAAAAGCTGGACCAGACACTCATTTTTTATTTTTCCTTCTGCCTCCTTTGGCCTAAAAATACGGCTGAAGTTTATTTGTTTTATCTTAAGGGATGTTACTGACTTCTTTGCTAGCGTAGTACCCAACACTGTGCTCCTTCCAAGATAACTTGCATAGCTGATCTTGTTCTTCCATAGTCATATTTACTGTGGGATACAAATACGTTACAGAAAGTGGCAAAGGAGGATCCAAAGAAGGAAGCAAGATCTCACTGCAAAATGAAAAACAAAAAAAAACATGAAAAATTTAAAGCACTCTTCAGAAGAGTGTTTTTACTGAGGGTCACTGAAAGGCCCGTGGGCTCTGCATTATTGAAAGGATAGAATTTCAATAAAAGAACAAAATGTAGTGAACTGGGAGCCAGGACCAAGCCTCCACTGCAAATGAAAGAAGTGCAGAAGTAGCTTGCTTTGCGGCAAGGGAGTTTCAGGGCCAGGAGATCATTTTCCCCTCCTAAGTGCCCTGCTGCCTGTGCTCAAGGCTAGCTCAGTTATCTGGGACAGCTGCTTAAACTCAGTTCAGACTGTCATGAAGAAGAAGCTGTTTAAGAGCTAAAAGAAGCCTCTGCAGGCTCATAGTAATGGTTTGCCCAGGAGCTTCCTTTGTGTTGAGACTCCTGTCCTTGCTCCCTGCCTGTTTGTATTCAAAACCATTTTCCTTACCAGCTTCTGAGCTTTGTCTCTGTCCATGTCAGAAATCACATTGCTCCATTTATTTGATGGGGGAAATTGCTGTTAATCAATTAGTTCAATTCTACCAGTGCTGTAGAGCAAATTGAACCCTTTGTTTTTCATTGTGCATATGGTGAGAGTGCAGGTTAAAGGAGATGGAAAGTCTTTGCACTAATGAAAATGAAATACACTTCAGCCTGGTCTCTTCTCTAATAGCTTTTATATTCCTGTTGAATCTATTCCCATTTTCTCCCTGCAAAATAAGCTAAAATTCAGCAGCAAAACCTGAAATATAATAAATTTCTTTTATGGAATTCTGTCCCTTCCCTGGCTGAAAGAGTTTTCAGGCTAATAGACAGAAAAGGCATTTCTCAAACTAACATGAGAGCAACAGTCAGGTGCAGTGAAACAGAATTCACTTAAAGGCACCCTGCAAAGACCACACTTTGTTTTATTTTAATTTTTTCAGGCTTCGGTGTTTCCTTGAAAACCACTCAGGAACTGATTTTTTTTTTTTTAACTAAGATTTCACAAATTAAAAATAGTGGAATAACATTTTATTATTACTTTTCATAATTAAAATATTTTTCAAATACTGCTGTAAGCAGCATCACAGAAAACAGATCTGTCAACAGCCATACTGCATTTGCAGCCTCTCTTTCAGGGCAGCACTTGCCCAAATCCCAGTTCAAATGTAAAAGACTACTAAAATTACTACCATAATTCTGATGGTAGAAACAACAGAAGTAATCATTCCATAAGCAGACTCTGAAGATGTAGCATGAAGTAGATGAGGTATCCTGTGACTGGCCTGCCCTACAATGACAGCATTTCTGTGCTCTGAGCCCAGGAAACATTGCACACATTCTGTAGACCTGGAATGATCTTTGTGAATTTAATCCCTTGCTGTCACTTTCAAGTCACAGAGGGCTTGTTTGGATAGGCCACTGGATTCCTCTAAATGAAGTTTCTTCAATGAGAATGGCAGATACATGTGTAGCAGAGGGAGAATTCGTGTTTCAGTGACACACAAATCTTTCAAAATATTTTCATCTCTAAGTAGGATGAACACTTGCAATTTCAAAAATGTTCAAGACTGAAGAAGATATATTTTCAAATACTTTGGGGCATAGAAGAAATCTTACTCCAGCACTATCTCAAAATGCATAATTGTAATCACAACAATTTTAAAAGATGCAGAGTTTCCTTCATTTTCTTAACAAATGTAATTTTAAACTGGAAAAATTTGTTGAAAAAAATAAATTGAAGGAATACGGAAATAAGTTTTGAAAACCTTTCTAAAACAACCTAGAAGTTAAAGTGTCTCTGATACCAGTCTTTGGCCCCATAAAATCTTACTTTGATAAATTAACATAGTGAAGAAAGGTATTACAAAATCTGACCAGCTATAGTCCCTACTACTATATTCTAAAATGTGCTCAACTGCCATATAATTTATTTTTACATCCCCCTCTTAACCTATTTGAACTTGCCTTTGTTTTCACATTCCTAATCATTGGTATTTATAGGAGAAGTTTCCCTTTTTTCTCTGAGATACGTCCAGCACAATTTCTAGCATCCCAATTTTAGATTGAAAGACATCCATATATGCAAAGATGTAAATTCTCTTGCACTTTCTAAAAGGGAATTTTTTCTTCTTCTTTCTTTCTTTCTTTCTTTCTTTCTTTCTTTCTTTCTTTCTTTCTTTCTTTCTTTCTTTCTTTCTCTCTCCTTTCTCTCTTTCTTTCTCTCTCTCTCTTTCCCTCTTTCCTTCTTTCTTTCTCTCTTTCCTTCTCTCTTTCTTTCTTATGATGTAGCCACTCTAAAAATTCAAAGCTCCACTTGCTCTTTCCCCTGAGGATTTTCTTCCTATATAGTTTAACTTTTCCTGGCATTTTCCTTCCTTCCCTTTTATGCTACAAATTTCCCCTAAGCAATGAGAACTTGTATTTGCATCTTTGACAGCAAAGGGGAGACTGACGGATGGAAGCAATGCTCTCTTTGAATAATGCAAGATGTTGTGACACTGACAGTAATAAGGAGTCCTAAATAATAGGTCCTTCTTGATACAATTTTAAAATATGCAGCCTATTGTCTCAGCCACCAGCAAACCAGCTCATAACTGCTGCCTCAAGAGTAAGCCTGAGTTTTATCCATCTCAGTGGCAGCTGACAACAGGAAACTAATCTCTCTTAAAAATATTTCCCAATCACTTTTTGTTGTAATTAAATCAACAGTGTTCAACCACAAGTACAGGAAAATAGCTCTCTCTTTTACGACATTTCAGAGCAAGCAGTGGGCTTAAGTTTTACTTACCACTGCCCTGAGGGAAGTCAGCTCCAATTAGAGTTGTCTGCATCATCTAATCCCAGTCAAGACCCTGTTCTCTTTTGTGTTTTCATTATTTTTTTCCAGTGGTGGCCACAGATATTAACAAACAGGAAAGAAATTGTGATACAGTGGTAAATCTTATAGGCTTAAAACACCCATGGGCATAAAACTATCTGAGTGCTGTAGCACTAACACCACTGGCTGAAGATCTCTTTCTTAGGATTTTATCTCTGTGTCTTAGTGTCTATCATTTTATTTGGTATATTATTTGCCTCTTTAAAAGAAATCAGAAGTGACTTGGAAGTTCTTCAAAAGGTGAAAAATTGGTTAGTTTCAGTTGTACTTTTAATTATGGTTATAAATTGATATAACTTATACCATTAGAGAGGCTTTATTAACTTTTATAGATTTTTGAACTACAGTTTCAATGACATAATTTTGTAATTAGTGACTCATAGTCTTTCATTAATGGAATTTCTGGAAAATGCTGTCAGAATTAGAAAGAAAAAGGGAAAGATACAAGAAGGGCAAAGTGTATTAGAATACAGTCAATTTTGTATAGACCCTTATGCCCTCTAACAGCAATGAAATTTTCATATATGCTAATAGTTAATTGTGCTCAAGTTCAGAGCATAGAAGATCTGGCACGTAATAAAAGTTTAAAACAACAGCAAAACCATCTACAGTTATCACAAGAAAAATGCAATCTTATCAAGAACAAAATAATGCAACCTACCCAGGGAACTTTTCAGAGTTACAGCCAGGGAGAATGCACTTTTACATATCTTTGGTTTGGTGTGGTCCTGGCATACCTGAGACAGCCAGTCCAGATTGAAGCATGTTATAGACCCCCAATGCTAAGTATTATCTGTCACTGTGCAGCTAAATTAAATTCAGCATGAGATTTGCTAAACCCTATGTTCATTAAGCTGTAGAATACCTGATTAAAGTCTGCTTCCATAATTTTCTATTACACTGTCATTGACAGGGCAATCACATTTTAAGTTATAGTTGTTTTTCTATTCCTTTGTCTGGTGTTGCTGAGAATAACTGCATGCCACCTGCACTAAACAAACCCTTCCCCAGCCATAGCCATCATTTCTGTGGACATAGCTTATCACATCAGCCTTATTAGCTGACGTATAAAGACAGACACAGCAATGGAAAAGTCATCTTCATGTTATCTTCCTTTGCAGAGAACCAGTATTACCAATAGCAAATTCTATACTGTGGCTTCAGGACCTTTCTCCATTGCAACTGCTTCCCTGATGTATTGCAGCTTGCAGTGGGTAGAGATAAGCAAAGTAAATATAGACAGTTAGCTAAAGCTCTTGTGCATTTCCAAAGGTATACGAAAAATATCCAAGTTTCCTTTTATTTCTAAGAAAACAGTGTAGATGAAAACAACAAGGGTGTATTTCTCCTTCCATAGGAAACCAAACATCTATTTGAGACACTAAAGTTATATCTATATAACTTTTGTTTATGATAGAAGTGAAGACAGAGGTCTTATTTCAAATCTTAAGAGTTTGCCAAAATGCCTGAACCTGAACTATATTCACTTTAAAAGGTGATTACACGTCACTGTTTATACTATATAATATTGTGAATACATGTAGGAAAAATACTTAGAGTAATATTATAGAAAAAGGCAAATTAAAGCAAAATAAAATTCCATACAATTGTACTCATGGGCAATACCTATCTATGGTGCAGGGGTTTGCATGGCTTCACTTCCAGAAACTGTAGGGAAGAAAGGTTCAGAAATAATCTTAAAACTTTCTTCTATTATCTCTGGAGTGCTTGTGTGTTGGCATTCTCTTTGGAGGACACTGGACTTCAGGCTTTTATTACACATCTCTGTTGTGCCTGGAAATACCAACTCAAACAAACTACAGGGATCTTTAAAGAGTCTTCAATACTTAGTGGAGATCACAGCCACTTTTGGCACTGCGTGCAAGCCTCGTTCCAAGGTCAAGGAAGAACTGGTGGTGTCTAACATGTCACAAAATATCACCATCTCCTTCCTGCTCCTGCATTCAGCAGTGTGGGAGGTAAGTGACCCTGTAGGTGTCATCAGGACACTCCAACTTTCTTTTATTCAGATATCTCAACAAAATCTTCTACACAGGTCTAAGGGATTAGCAAAACTCTCCTAGAGGATAAGGTAAAGAAAGATTACGCTACACAGGTGCATCATAGCTGGACTTGTGGAAAAGGATCTGCAGTGTCTTCTCTGGATCCAAGTTATTCCATAAACATCTGGAAGGCAATGTCTTATTCCATCTGCCTGTGAAGGCGTAATAAAATCTTTACTGAAAATTATAAGAAACAACAGAAAAACAAATTTAAAAATCTATAAAAATTGTAAAGCTGACAGTACGAAAAAAAATACACCAAATTTATAAGACTTTGCCATTTAAGAAAAATATATTTTTTTTCATTTAAAAAAAAAACAGAGGAAAGACCTGTTTGCACATCTGTCTCTGATTTCCCAATGTTTATTTAATTCTAATACTCACATAACACTCAAAGTGATGCTGACAGATATCTGATAATGAATCTGCTTTGAAACTCATCCAGAGAAGAAAAACCTGTTCAGGGAATCCAGTCCTCTAGCTCAAAGGGAATAAGTTTAGATCAGCCTGGAACCAGCTTATACAATTACACTTGAACAGTTCTTTATTTGGAATGTTTACGAAGCGTTGTGAGGCAATAAGTGAACGAGAATTGGCTGAGCATAACTTTAAATCCATCTCATGCCTGCCTGTGAGTTGAAGTGTAACATGATTTGTCCCCTCTGAGGAGAGTGGAGATTTGTGACTGTAGATTCCTAACTGTATAAGAATACTCATTTGATCTAAAATTTCAATTTAAAATTGTGACAGCTGTCTGTGACGGAAATCTTCTTTTGATTCATCCACTGAGAATTTTTCTTTTCTATTTTCAAAGTATCTCCCAGTTCTCTGTAAGGTTTATTCATCCCACCACCAGATGAAAGAATGTTACAGCCATTCCATTTTGGTTTTTTTCCCATCTAGAACCATGGAAGGAAATGCTATAGGTGTTTGAAAAGCATACATCTTTGAGGTACTACACTATCATCCTATTACAGAATTTCCTGGAGAAGCAGCAAACAGCAAGAAAAACCCTTATATTTGTGAGCAAAAGATATTATATTTTATATTTCTGCAGCTTTTTTTTTTTTCCCTGCCAGAAGTCACATTCACCGATCAGAAAATTCCTGGTCTGCTTTTACACCACAAGGAAGAGAGGGACAACTCAATTTTATCATGCCTAATTTTAATGGTTTTTTTGAATTTACACTTCTAGCTAGGCTTCAGTCACAACTGATAGGGGCTTACCTAAAAGCAAAGAGAAGCACTTGTCCCCTCAGGCCTTTTCAGGCTACTGGAATGTCCAGATGACCTTTGCATGTAAACTTCTGCACCTTGCTGACACATCTGTGTGTTTGTAAATGCATGGGTAAAAAAGAGAGCAAACCCTGGCTGCTTTAGAGGATGTGATTTCTGCCAGCGAATAACGATTCTTCTCTTAGGGAGTATTTTCAAAGGGAGATTTAAAAAATAAGATGGCTTTGCCTGAGAAAAGTCAAACTTCAGGCAGTGCAGGATAGCCAGGAATATGAGCAGCTAGGGTGGCAATCCTTCCTTTATAAGGTTGTATGCTAATTATTTCACTGATTCTGTAGCTATCTTTGTTTCCTATTTTTAGAGACATCCATTATTTTATTCACTGCTTGAGTAAGAGGAAAGCTGAATCAATCAGTCAAATAAGTAATGTAACTGTTGATTAAACCTGATTCTCTGTGTGCATTTCAGCCAAAAGAAACCATTTTATATTGGGAAGGAAGGAAGGAAGGAAGGAAGGAAGGAAGGAA
>VXBQ01015837.1:801752-923028 GCA_013400175.1 Phainopepla nitens
AAGAAAGAAAGAAAGAAAGAAAGAAAGAAAGAAAGAAAGAAAGAGAAAGAAAGAAAGAAAGAAAGGAAGAAAAAAAGAAAGAAAGAAAGAAAAGTAGTTTATGTAATAGCTTTAAAACCAAAAGCATCTGATTACTTTACAAGCTGCAGAATACGTGACTCAAAACAGTAACAAAATACAAAAATAATCTGTCTAGCTCTCCCAAGGGAACTGCAACTAAGATTATCCTTGATATGGTTGCTATCTATACAGTGATATTTTAATGTCTGAAGGCAATTTCATCTCTTATATTTGTCAGGAAATAAAAGCACCTATATTAGCCATAACATCAGCATCTATTGGTCTGCTATGAGTACAGCAAAAATGGGATCATCCTGATCTAAGCTTGACTCTTGAGTGATGAATTCTGAATTGGTTTAGATACATCCAAGACATAATGAATGGTTTTTATAACAGTCCATCAAGTCAAGGCTCACTCCCCAAATTGAGGAAAAAACTTTTCAGATGAGTAGATTAAAAAATGTTACTGAATTACTAAGGACAGCAATACTCACCTATTATTGTTTTGAGTCATGTTTTCTGCAGCTTGTAAAGTGATCAGATGCTTTTGGTTTTAAAAAACTGTTATATAAAATGCTGTTATATAAAGTTAAACTACTTTTCTTTCTTTTTTTTTTTTAATTAAAAATATGCATTGAGATATACATCAGTCTATAGGCATAAACGCAGATCAAAGCTCAGGGCTTTTTTTCTCTCTAATGCTTGTTCCTCTCTATTCCTGATAATGTATTCAGGAGATTTTCAAAGCTCTGGGAAAGGGACAAGGAAGAGACTGAAAGTGTTGTGGTAACGGGCTGTGTAGGGATGAAAAATCCTTCTGAATTTCATTTTCCCAAATTTCACTCTTCATAGAACAACTTGTTCTTTGCAGCATCTAATACTCTAAAACCATGCAGATATCAACATTAACTGAGTGAAATGAGATTATTTCAGTTTAATTATGTTCAAAAAATTATAGTGAGTTTATAGGAATAAAGGATAAATATTACATTAGTCTCAAACTGCTTGAATTTTTATAACACACCATTATTTGCAGCAGACATTACTAATTTTAACTTTGGAATACATTCTTCTAAATACAAATGAATAAAACATGAGAATAAAAAGGTAAATTTTGTCATTCAAGTATGGCATAATAGAGAAATATATTACATAGAAAGGTCAACGTTTCATTTTAAAGGCTGTGAATGTAATCTTTTCCAGCACTATGCTTCATTTACAAAAATAGTTTCAGAATTACAAGAAGTTCATAATGTCAGCCCTAATTTATAAACACTCTGATGCATTTTTGAAAGTTACATCCCTATATAAAAATATAGGGGTATATAAAGATATATAAGGATAATTATATGGTAATCTTGTTTTTAGACTGTCTTCATATGTCCACTAGTTAACAGAGACTATTTTTAAAGTATTTTAAGGTTTTTTAAGTACAAAAATGATAGGAATATACTGACATTTTCAGTGACAGGATACTCACTATATTTCTCTCACAATAAATCTTCTGAAACAGACATAATTACAAAAACTGATCTAGACACAGATAAAAAAAACCCTGCTAAGTACTGAGCATCTTCAGACTAGGCTAGGCGTGAAATTATGATTAATTAGGAATATACATGTAAGAGTTTTGTGAACATGTTAAAAAATGATGTAGTGAGATTGAATAAAAGTGATAATAAGAGCCTTTTTAAACATTTCACTGCAACTCATTTGAAATTAACAGAATGTTGCATAACTGAAGACACATGATAGGCTGGGTATAGTGATTTTCCTTATTGATTCTTCAGGTAAAGTGTGTTTTTTTTAATGCCTTTTTGAGAAAGTGGTTCACCACTCAAAAAGCAGAAGGGAAGTTGTAGCACTTTGTGCTAATGATACAGAGTCTACTATTGGATATCAATTGTGTGACCTTTTTGGGGATATTTGGGTTTTTTGTGCTGAACTTCCAAGAAAAAAAATGCTCTGATTTCAGCTGCATATTACTGGTGCTTCCAAAATAATAATAGTAGTAGTGGCTGCATTATCTGCAGCAGCTTTATTATCAGTGATGACCTAGTATTGGACAACAGGACATTAAACAAGGCTATTCAAAGCCAAAGTAGGCAATACATTTCATAAAAACATCAAGCAGAACAAGGTCTGTGATTCTAGACATTAGGTTGATGAACTTATTCTGTCTAGTATGTAAGCTTATAAATATTTAAAGTAGGTGTGAGACAGTCAACCTTATATTTTCCCTTTGTAAAGAGAAGCCATATGCTTTGAATCAGAAGTTACTTAGTCTTTAGGGCTAAAAAAAAAAAAAATTTCTTAGGTTTAAGGGAAAAAAAAAAAAAAAAAAAAAAAAAAAAAAAAAAAAACCCAAAAACAAAAAAAAAAAAAAAAAAAAAAAAAAAAAAAAAAAACCACAAAATCAAAACACCAACCCACATAAAAAAAAAAAACCCTTGAAAAAACTGCAGCAAATCTTATAAAACCTCTCAAATCCTCCCACTTTTTTTCTGAAATTGCAGTTTTCATCTACAAACAACATGAACTGTCCCGGAAATACAACAGTTCTCATGAAAACTTCACTGAGAACCCAAAGATTGTGACCTTTTTAACATCACTGTATTTCAGCTCAGAAACATTTGGTGGATAGAAATTTTCTCCAAAAAATCTCTGGTTTTTAGTTGTTTCAAAAAGCTGCTTGAGATATTTTAACAATAAAAATACTTCAATTGACTTTGAAACCACTTCTGATTTTAAATAAGGCTGTCTTGGGCGGAGTTTTTTATGCTAAAATTTAAGGACAGTCTTCCAAACACATGCAGAATTGATTCGGAGCTTTTCACCTGTAGAATTTTATTTAATGCTATAAAGATCTTATGGATACTTCAATTTTGGGGAAAAAGCTATTCTCAGAGACCAATTCCAGCAAAATATTAAATTTTTCTATTTAAAAAGATGTCTATTCCTGCCTGCAAATTCACCTAAGTGGGAGCTCCATGGCTCCTAGATCAGTAATCAGTTCCCCTTTCATTGCAGGTCTCAGGTAAATCTCTCTTGCATCATCCAGCAGCACGTGGCCATTCTTTGTGCAGTCATGTGCCTGCCTTGGAAACTTCCAGTTTGCTCCTAAAACTTAAGAGGCAACAACACTGCAAAGCTCCCCCTGGCAACAGGATAGACCTTGGGTTTGAAACTTAGAAGCTTGGCTTGATTCTTTTTCATTTCAAGGGCAATCTGGATATTCAGATTTTTCTCTCAGCGTGCTTTTCCCATACACTACCACCCTGAATTTGTCCTGCACCGGCCATTCCAAACTTAAACACTGAAAATGGCATTTCTTCAGTGTACTTCTGTATTAACCTGCTGTACCACTTCATTGTGACAGTCTGTGCATGTTAGTGATTAATGGAGAAAAAATGGAATTTGCAAGTTCATCTTTTGTGGTTAGATTTGCAGCAGTGAAAGTCCAGAGTATCTGGCCTCTGTCACCTACTGTGTTAAAAAGCCATCACATGTGTCCTATTTGGAAACACTTCTGTGTTAACAAACATTGAGATCTGTGTGTAAAACATTTAGCATTTTTAGGGGCTTGAATGCCACTGGCAGATCTGGTGGGTGTTGGCCTCTGTATATCTCCTCTTACCATCTTATGTCCAGTAGTATTACATCTTAGAATGGGCTGGAAACTCATTATCTGGGCTTTTCAGACCATGGCAATTCGACTAAGTAAGAGGAAGTTCAGTTATTAATACCAAGAACATCATGCTTCTCTACAAATGATGTACTAATAGCATGACCAATATCAATGCTGGAGAATCATACATAAAATAATATAGCATTTGGATTCGTATTTAAGCCTCAGGATCCAGGAAGATGTCCTTAGCAATCAAATTTTTAGAAAACTGCATTTTTTTTTGCCACAGATTACTGAGTCAGTCACACAACAATGAACCCCAAAAAAGGAAATTTTGTAACAAACACTGTCTTTAAATGGAACATAGTTTTATTTGAACAAATTAATGGCTCTTAAAGCCAAGCTAGAGTGTATGGGAAGGTAAAAGACAAAAAAGGCAGGTGAGGGAGAGGGAGCAAAATGAAGAATAGAAAAAAATTCTTTGTGAAATAAACAAACACCTTCACATGGTCAAATGCACTCTCTGAAGTTTTTGTTTTTCTTGCTCCACTGCACTGATGTATTTTGACAGGATATTTTGTTCTGCCTCTAGGGTTTTTAGGGAAAAGGAACTCATGGGCTATTACTGTTCCAGTGAAGAGTTTTGACTGAAATGTTTTGGCTCATTTCCTTGAGCTATGCATTAGCCAGATGGTTTGATGCATGTACCATGCCACCCTGTTTGATCCTGCTGTTGGACTTCAGATCCTGTTCCTCTGTCAAAGGAAAGGATTATTATGAACTTTCTCATTAGTATTCACACTGAAGAGTGATCTGACTGCCACTTCACTCGTACTGCAGGTTAAGTGAGGGTGCCCTGTCAAAACAGAGAAAAATCTTTACCTCTACTAATGCAAACCAGTCTGAGAGAGGGTTTTGAACAGAAAATTAGATTCCAGTATTAAGGGCTTCCCTCTTCTTTGACAGAGATTTACTATGTCAAAATCTCTTCTTCAATATGAAATAAGAAAAACAGTATCTAACTCTTTCAGAGGGGGAAAAATATATTCTGCAAGATTTTGTAATAAAATACTTGCATAAAAATTGATAGAATTGTGAACTTATTAACATGACTAAATTTGATGCAGTACTTAAAATCCCTGCTCATGGGCAGGACCTATTATGTGAGGTATGTATATATGTATATATCACATAAACCAGAAATTTCTTACAGATGGGTACCCAAAGAAGAGCTAAAAGGTGCAGAGGAGACTGGAGCTCTCTGTCATCCATCCAGTCCTAGCAGGAGGTAACACCCCACAGAGCTGAGGGCAAACACAACCTGTGAGACAGCAGACAATTTCCCCTAAGGCTGCTTTCCAAAGCTTGCTTGCTGCTGGGCAAGTTCAGGGGAAAGATCATCTGGGTGCACTCAACTTGAGAAAAAAATCATGTAGAAAGGTAGTAAAAATTTGAGAACATAACTTTAAACATGGTGGGAAGCCTAATCCTTATGCAAGAAGCTTAGGTATCTGCTGCATTTCTTAACAGCTGATTCCTGGTATCCAGAGATTAAAAATGTCAACCTACACTGACTCAAAATTGATAACACATTAATTTTTACTTTTGAATGGCCACAACTATATCCTGTTCTCAAAATTACTTTCTAGGACAACTTTTTTCTTGTTTAGAACACATTGAGCAATTGAAAGTATACTGTTACTTGTCTTAGTGAAGTATTTTATTGGTGTAAGATGCTGAAGAAGATGATTGCCTCTGTCAGCCCACACATTGCAGCATTTAAAATTTTCTCCACCATTTATGATTTGCTTAATTCCTGTGATACTGAATTCCAGAGGCTGACCATAAACCAAGGAAAAGAAGGGATGTGATGGGAATTCTAACTCAAAGAAATGTTTCTGCCATGACTGAAAAGGAAAAGTTTTATGATTTTGATAGAAGACCTGCAACTTATGTAGAATTCATTTGGCTTCTGTGCAGGAATGATCATATTCTTGGATTTTGCCTATTAATCTTGGAAGAAGAACTATTCTTTCTCACTGTATGAGACAGGATGCCAAATTCCTACTCATGGCATAGTCTGCAAGTTCAGTATAAATTAACCTTTTGTTTTTTCTCATGTAGTTGTGTGCTATATATCCACAGTGTATTAGTTTCTATTTACTCTAGACAGTTACAACAATGGAAAGGGTCTGTGTACCTCCTACATGCCAAAATATACAGAAAAAACAGCCTCAGTTTGAGCAATTATCAGCATATTTGTGCTTATCCCAAGATCAACAAATATCCATCTGGTAGAATATATATTATCTTATTAGACAGTACTTGCTACAGCATAACTAGCTTTTGTTAGAAATAACAGCTTGCATATGAATCTGGTAAAATACCAGAAAGGTAATGCCTTGAAAAGGATTTAGCTCTGGACAAGAACTTAAGCATGCAAGTGTAAATACCAGGAAGATGCCTAAACCCAAAAATCACAGTATAATAGAAAAGAACTATAGAATGATTTGGGTTGGAAGGGCCCTTAAAGATCATCTAGTTCTAAATCCCCCACCATGGGGAAGGAGACTTTTCACTAGACATAGTTGCTCAGATCTGCATGAAGCCTGGCCTTTGAACACCTTGAAGGATGGGGCATCCACAAGTTCTCTGGACAATCTGTTCCAGTGTCTCACCACCCTCACAGAAAAAAAATTCTTTCAAATACCTAATCTGAACCTACTCTCTTTTAGTGCGAATCCATTCCCCCTTGTTCTGCCACTACAGGTCCTTGTAAAAAGGTCTCTATCTTTAGCCCCCCTTCAGGTACTGGAAGGCTGTAACTAGGGTAGTCCAAAGCCACCTCTTTTCCAGGCTTACCAAATCCAACTCTCTCAGCCCTCCCTTGCAGGAGAGATGCTCTGGCCCTCTGATCATCTTGGAGGTTTTCTCTGGACTCACTTCATCAGGTCCATGTTCTTCCTGTGCTGGGAACCCCAGAGCTGGATGCAGCACTCCAGGTGGGGTCTCACCAGAGGGGAGAGATGGGCAGAATCCCCTCACTCTCCTGCTGCCCTCACTGCTTTGGATGCAGCCCAGGACATGTTTGTCTTTCTGGGCTGTGAGTGCCCATGGCTGGGTCATGTCCAGCCTCTCACCCACCAGCACCCCCGAGTCCTTCTCAGCAGGGCTGCTCTGATCTGTTCATCCCCAGGCTGAGATGATACTGGGGGTTACCCTGACCCAGTGCAGCACCTTGCACTTGTCTTGTTAAACCTTTTGATGTTCCCATGGACCTACTTCTCGGGCTTGTTCAGGTCCCTCTGGATGACACGCTGTCCTTCAGAGCGTGGCAATCACACCACTACTCTTGGTGTCATCTGCAAATCTGCTGAGGCTCTACTTGATGCCTTTGTCTGTGTCATTAATAAAGATATTAAATAACATTAGTCATAATATGCCTAAGAGGAACCTCTTGCCAGTGATGTCCATCAAGACACTGAGCTATTGACCTGGATGTGACTCCTCAGCCAATTTATGCACCTTACAGTCAACTCATCAAATCCATCCCTTTTCAATTTAGAGAAAAGGATTTTGAGGGGCACCATGTCCAAGGCTTTACAGAAGTCCAGATAAATGACATCTGTAGCCCTTCCCCTGTCCCCTGATGCAGTCACTCCATCAGAGAAGGCCACTGGGTTGGTCAGACAGGACTTGTCCTTGGTGAAGCTGTGCTGGCTGCCCCAAATAACCTCCCTGTTTTCCATGTGCCTTAGTGTAGCTTCTAGTGTAGGAGGATTTGTTCCATGATCTTCCCAAGCACAGAGGTGATACTGAGAGGTCAGTGATTCCCAGGGTCCTCCTTTCTACCCTTTTTAAAGATGGGTACAGTGTTTGTATTTTTTCAGTCACCTGGGATTTCACCTGACTGCCATGACTCTTAAAATATTATGGAGGGTGTCTTGGCAACTACATTAGTCAATTCCTTTAGGACTCTGGAATGTAACTTAATGGGTCCCACAGAGTTAGGAACATAATATACCTTCAAAAGCTCTGCTCAGTTGCACTTTGACTGAATAAATGACTGCTACAGATAAACCAAGAATTTTTTTCTAAGTGGTCTGCCCTGTCTCTCTGCTGGTAATTTCGGTGGCTTCTCAGGGCTGGCAGAACAAGATTAGAACCAACTCCTCGGTGACTGTCATTTACAGGGAGTCACAGAACTGCAAGGCCACCTCCATTGCCCTAAATGAATAAACCAAATTGTCAGATACACACATGAGGCTGACACACATTTATTCCTCTGCTCTATTTATCTCTGGCCAGGATAGACTGAAAGCTGAAGACAGCACATTGTTCAGACCAGTTCAGCCGATTGAGTGTCGGTCAACTCCTTATTCCATTCTGTCTTGAACAATTTGGTGCTGATCTCCTGTTAAATCCCTTTAGTAGTCACAAAGTAAACATTTCGCTGAGTCTCCCTCCTAACAATAATCCTTCATTCTTTAGGGGTTTTTTATTTCTCTCCCTAGCCCACCTCCCACAAAACTGGTCAGAGCAGACTCTATACAGGAGTTTCTGTGTGGAAAAATTTAGGAATATGAAGACTGCAGTTGAGCAAAATGTCTTCTCAAATGCAGGTGTATAGGGCCTGAGGATTTTTTCTGTGCTGAGGCCTTTAATACAGAAAGATTGATCAGGAATATTAAAGTTTAAATGTGACTTTGAGCCTTACATATTTAGGGTTTTGCCTGTCCTGAGGAACTAATTTCTTCGAATAATACAAGTGTTTGTAAAATAGGTTCTTGTAGAAGTAGAGTATATAGAATGGTAAAGATCAGAGGTGGCCTGTCCAATCCTGGATTTTGAGAATCTAAATTTTCTTGTGTCTCTAATATGAAAAAAAAATATGATATGCAATGATATACAGAATAAAATTTTAAAAATGACCTGTTGTTTTTGGGTTTATTTTTGATAATGAGAGCACTGACCAGTTTGAATTGTAATTAGATGAAAACAGTAAACAGAAGATTCTTCCTGGGGGAAAGTTATAATCCGAACATGCTACAGAGGTTCATCTCTGCTCATACATATACATTATTATATGTATATGTATATATATATATTTTTATATATATATATATAAAATTCCATACTTATGGAAGTAAGTCTTGCTTCAAAAGGCCTCGTTTCAAGCCTTAGATATTTTGGGATTTGTCTAGAGTTTGAGTCAGCCAGACTGTGTCAGACACAGGTTAGTAAAAAACCAGTATATTGTTCTCATAATGTTTTTCTTGACATTAAACCAAAATTTTCCCAAAGTTCCTACCCACCACTCTTTTATGATTATCTCTTCAAAATTATGTTAAGCGGCACTGATACATTAGTTATAAATGGTAAATGCGATTTTTAAAGAGCTGGGTTACCAAAGCAAGATAAAAAGGCAGAAAGAGGCTCTACAAAGTCTGCCTCTATGACACACAGCCAGCACAAAGCCTGGAGCAAAGAGCCCCACTGAAGGAGCAGCAATGAGAGGTGAGTTCAATGTCAATGGCTCATTCAGTCTTTTTGCTGCCCTGCCAATGCTTCCAGCAAGTGCCCAATTAGCAGTGACAGCAGTGATGGTGTTTATGAGAAACTAGCCTGAGACTGTCATTTCTTTAAATTTGAAACTGCAGAGAAGTCACAGGGTGGTAAAGCTTTTAAGTTCTTATTGACATGCACCAGAAACTGACCTCAAACTGGTGACTTAGAGGTGAAAGTCTTTATTTGCTAAGTCAGTTTGTCTCCCATAGAGTGAATTTGTAAAGCAAATTCCCATTCCATTCCAGCTTACTTTATTTCTCTCGAGATGAAGGAAGCTGAAAGCTCTCCCCTGCACAGCAGCTAGAAGAGTACCCTCCTCTGCCCTCCTCTTATGAAGGAAAAGTGGGCTGTGGAGTCACACAGGTCTATGTGAACAAGTTGGTCGGTACATCCAACACTGAAAAGTGAACAGTAGGAGGAATGCAACAACAATGTAGTAAAGTCATTAGTTAAAAGCACAGTAGATTGTCACAGGATGCATTGCCTAGTGATTGTGGTGTTTCAGTAGCCACATTTAAAAGTTCGAAAAAGAGATATGAAAGAGAGAGGAGGAAAAGAAAGGATATGTATGAAATACTTTGGAAAGGCTGAAACAAATACAAAAAATTAGACATTACTGAAACATTCCCCTAAGAGACAGTCTGCTAATTTGTTGGCTTGGCTTCTCTTGTCTGCATACACTGATGGGCTATTCAGAAAATAAAAGAATGCATTAATTTTAGGCATATGGGCTAAACTGCAACCATAGTTCTTGGTTGTCAAACATCTTACAGTGCTCCTGAGTCCATTTCAAGTCTGAATCCCACTGCCTTAGAATTTTAAAAAATAATCTGGTTCCTTTGTAGAGTCTGAATGTGTGGAGGTTTTTGCTTTACTTTGGTTTGAGGGTTGAGGGATTGACTGCCTATTGGACAGCTTGTTGCTTTGAACATCTGGGCAAATTATTGCTATTTTCATCTCCCTTTTCTGTTCTCTTTTCTATTTTTTCTGCTATTGTCCATTGTAATAGAATGAATCCAAGATTAGGCTCTTTTTGATCTGAGCTGGTAAAGCCTTTTTTTTCCCAGGCTGTGTAGAGAGCTGGTTGCTTTTTTTTTTATTAAAGGAATACAGAATTCTCATCTGACATTATGGATGCTTCACAGGCTTTTTCCACAGGTGAAAAAGATAAAGCAGATTGCAAAATGTCAGGGAACAGGACTTGCATAGTGTGCCTGAATTGCGGACCCAAGGTTATTCTTTGTTCTTGTTCTCTTCTTCCTAGTTTAGCTGTATGGCAGACAGCTTCTTAGGCACCTACAGTGTTATTCCTTTCCAGCTCCTGATCTCTTGATAATAAAGGGCATGGTGAGAGGTGATTTGACTGAGCTCCTGCCAGCCAAGGCTGGCATAATGGTGTCTCTCAAAGATAACACGAATCAGAGCAACCCACAAAAATTATCTGCTGTATTCTGGGACTAAGAGATACTCTAAGCCTTAGAGATTAGGTCATCATGAAGTTATTGTAAAAGCATTTCTGACAGCTCTCTCACTGCTCAAAATTCTGAGTTGAACTTAAGAAAGCTTAGCAAAGCTAGGCACTTGAATCTTGCATTTGGAGACCCATTCAATTTTAATTAAGCACCAATAATATCACCAGTCCCTATCTTTCTTTTTCTTTTTATTAATATGGAAAGGCTGGAAAAGAAAGGAGTATAGAGGCAAGATAGTTACTGCATGCTTTTATGCCTCACTCATCTGTACCTGGGCAGTTGTGGCTCCTCTCTTTGAGGCAGTGAGGCAGTGATTCCCAAAATATGTTTGCTCTGTTGTTTCACTGAGCTCAATTTGAAAGGCCTCCTCCAGAGACTCACATTTGACCCCAATGCAAAAGAAAATCTTCCCTAATATTCCTCTTTAGTTGCTTCCTTCCACTAATTCACCTTGTTAAATTTGCTAATACTAGAAAAAAATCCATCTCTTACATACAAACACCTTCAAGACTATTATAAAATTCCAAGATATTTGCTTTAGTGTGTCTTTATATACACAATTAAAAATTTGTTCTTCTCCACAAAGAAAAATTTGGTGTCTTTATATTTGACCACACTGTGGAAAATGATTACTGGGATGTTTCTTTTGGTTGTCATAACAGTTTGAAATTTAATAATCATATTCAAAACAAAATTCTTCTTCCAACTTCTAAGTACACATGTATCTTCAGTTATACTCATCTAATTAATTATGAATGTTTGAACAATCCTGTGTTTTTATTAGCTAAAAGCCCATCTTAACTCATTAAACATAATTGAGGAGGAAAAAGAGAAACCCACTGCAGTTGTGTGTATTTGTCCTAATTAGAGTGATTTAAGAAACCTAAAGCTCTGCTTTGATTATTTGGTTTTAGCATTTTCTTTGTTACTTTAATAGTCTTCCAGGAAGGCTACAGAATGATTTCTCCATTCTTGTTGAAAAGAATTATTAAAATTTATTTGATGCAATATTGTTTTCCTTGATAGTCAGTCATGAGAGAGACTGTACTGGGGTTTGGATTTTGGTTTGCACTCAGGGAAGCTGGAATGCAACTGTGACTGAGATTTCTGCTTATATTCAAGATGGGCAACAAGAGAAAAACCCAGTGCAGACAGCTGAAAAGAATGCATTAGGAGACCTTCAAAAGACAAAGTAGTCTGTAAAGGAGGCATCCTTTTCATAGTTCCTATGATTTGGAGTTTTTTAGTCTTGTATTCACTAGAGATAGTAGATCCTGAAATGAACTGCCTACACCAGCATGTAAATATCCAAAATAATGCAATGCCAACTTCTGAAAAAGTTAAACAGGAGCTAACAAATGCCTGTTTCTTTTCCCTGCAAATGGAATCCAAGATGACTTACTTGGGATTTTATGCTGCAAATTACATTAAATTAGATGACATCAGCTGTGCTCCCACAGCCTGAAGTTTGGAGACTAGTGTTAAACTGGATATGGTAAATTAATTTGTAAAGGAACATCCAAATTTTGGGGTTTTTTTCTCAAAAGCAAGGCAACACTTACTGTATGTATTATATATGTCCCAGTAAAAAACTGGTATGTCATCCTTTAGGAGAAGTGCCAGGGCACTGTTTTCTGAAGCCTGAAAATAATGTGCTGAGTTCCTGACAGACAGAATTTTCTTAGCTGGTTGGTTTTGGGTTTTTTTTCTGTTTTTTTGTTTGGTTGCTGGTTTACATGAAGCATAATTTTGTTTGTTCGCATCTCTGTTCTTAAGAGCTAGCTGCATAACAATGGTTGGTTGGGATTTTTTCTGTGTTTTGTTTGGTTGTTGGTTTACGTGAAGCATAATTTTGTTTGTTCACATCTCTGTTCTTAAGAGCTGGCAGCACAACAAAAACAGCCATGAATTTCAGCAGGGGATTTCATGCAATGGCCAGTGACCCATGCAGCGAGAGGCTTTGCGTCTCTTGCCTGTCGCTTGTGTTCTCACTCGCTGCCAGGCTGCCCGTGTGGAAGTTGGTAGGCAGGCTGTGCTTAGAGACACTGAACGTGCCCATATGAAGCCAGCTACTGTAGAAGAATTTCTTATTGACCAGGGACACGGTCTGCCCCTGCAAAGCCTGGACAATCCAACCTAAGCCTAACTGCAGCCTAACTGAGGCCTACAGGAGCCTACAAGGGCCTGTGACCTTGAGATAACCTTGAGAGGACGGAGCCATGAAGGCGGAAATAGCCTAACCTCTGTTTTGCCCATCTGCGATTTATGCCAATAAAAGAATAGTTTAGACACAAGCTGAAAAACTGCAACCAATTAGGTAAAATGTTCTTCAAGAAAGAATGTAAACTATTTTATGATATTTAAGAGATGAACAAGACGAATAAAGGCAGTCACCATTTTACTGCATCAGTAAGAGTGTCGTTATTCCGGTCTAGCTCCTCAAAAATCCAGGACCCTGCTTCAAGCTACCACTAAACTTATGCCTTACTTAACTATCATCAGTCACATGGGACACTGAAGTCTTCAAAAGAAGTCTCTGGGCGCAGCCAGAGCTGTGCTTGCTGCTTCTCTTGTTAAATGGAAGCTGTACCTAGACTTACAGGCAGCTTTAGAACACCTCCTGGAATATCCTAAGGAATGAGAAACAGTAGATTCTCCACTTCTGAGGTTCAATCTCCCTACAATCTTTTTAAACCACAAAGTAACCAGTCTGGTAACTTTCCATCTACCTTCTTCCACTTCACTGCACCTCTTATTCTCAGTTCCTCAAGTCCAGAAAAGCTCATTACATCCCACTGTTGAATCACTGGACTGCTCATCAAACCACTACTGGTGGAGCAAGAGAAGATAAATGCCCACATAGCAAGCTTCACACTCCTGGGATAAAAATTTTAGACATCCTTCAAGCCCTTACAGAAAATTCAAGAATTATGTGTGAACTACAAGCCTTGGACTGGAATTCCTAAATCTTAGATTAGTATTGAATGTACCCCATAATGTTATTATATGGGAAAGAGAGAGGTGCTGCAACTTTCAGTTCTTCCTTAAAACTGCTCTGGAGAACAATTTTCAGACTTTTCCTTGAACTGAAGAACAGAGAAGACCGCAATTCCAAAAAAAAAAATAAAAAGTAGCTGAAGGCAATAGTATGACTAATGGGAACTGAATATCTGTAAAGAGTGAGATCAGTATGGGCAAGAGAAACATGGGACAACTAGCTTTGGAGTCATGAAAGATTCAAAGAAACAAAAGAGAAAATCCACAGAGATACCCAATGTCTTGAAAGCTAATTCAGAGAAACTCCTCAGTATCCCAGGGTGCTCTCCTTGCCACCCAAGAGCATCACTTGAGGATAATTCCTCTCTGAGAGCTGCAGCCAGCCTCAGGCTCCTCAGTCCCAGCTCCTGGGGGCTTCTACTGTTCCAGAAAAAAACAGGAAAACAAACAAAAAACACAGAGCCCTCTATTTGGCTCTTGTATGACTCTCATAAGCACTGAAAAGTGTCATGAGCTTTTCAATGCAGAAAAATACCCAAACCACCAACAATGCACATCTTGCATCTGAGTAGAGCTTTTGGGAGATACTAAATTAAATATGCTTATGTTTACAGAGAAAAGTGGCAGTAATTTGACTTCATGCTCTTTTTACACTTTTATTAACTTATGGTTTAGACTTATTATATTTTTTTTTTTTCATTTTTAGCAAGATTGTGAAAGTAAACCTCCAAATAGCACCTTAGACTTCATTTCTTTAAATCTCTTATGCTATCCAATACTCCCTGCCAAAAGCACTCCTGAAATTTGTGGCAAAATCTCCTCGGTCATCTCTCCTCAACCAAACTCAGGCAGTCATCACTTTCAGCAAGGTTTTAGCTGAACCTTGCAACAGGCCACAGTTGTCACTGGGAAAACCTTACCATCCAGGAGACAGTAAATGGCTGTGCTGCATCATGAACACCACATTTTTGGCTGGGGGCCATAAAAACAAACACATATGGAGAAGACCCGTAATTCTCTTATTTTGAAGGACAGCCTTATCAAGAATATATTTAGCACACTCTGTGTGCCCCACTCTCTGAAATACACAAAAATGTATCTGGTATGCTCTCCCTCCACCCACCTTTACTCCCTCCTCTCTTTTCCAATGAGCATTTGGAAAGGTGGGGAAAATGGAAAATGCTCTCTGCTTATGCAACTGCAATAACAGCAGCAACTGTAGAAGAATACAAGTCATAACTTATCTCACTTCATTGCCTTTCAATGGCCAGCATGAAAAGCAACCACATTTTCTCTTTTCATGCCAGTAAGGCAGCAACAGAGGAGGCCCATCTCCCCCTTTTCAGTGTTTTTCTTCTCTGCATCACTGCTAGCCCCTGCACATGCTAGCTCTTTGCTATAATTGAAGATGGTGTTACACTTTTTGCCTAATCCTTGGGATTTCCCAGGTGGCACAGAAAAGTAAATTTTGGAAATTATATCAAGAAAAGGCAGTAAAAAAATCTCTGTCTTCTGTAACCAGTCTGTTGAAGATACTTTTTGATGTGCAAACCCAACCCTTTTTCTGTATTCAAACATACCTCAGAATTTCGGATTCCTTAATATAATTGAGGTTTTCAAAGGGCATGTGCAGATCATAAGGATTTTAGAGGAACTCTTTTGGGAAAAACCCTTATTCTAAGAAGAACCTCAGCCACCTATGGCTTTAGAGATAATTTATAGATGTCCAAATGACCAAATTACGCAAATGCTATAAATGGATATTTGAATATAAAATATGTCCCCTTTGAAGGGGCCAAAACCTTTCCAATTATTCTATTTCATCTAAAAGAAAAGCACTTCAAAGATTCATGGTAGGGCATTTACTGCCTAATAGACTGCTGAAGCTGAAATCAATTTAAAAAATTTTACAAAACTAAACAATAGTATGATTCCATTAACTAAATGGACTCAAGAAATGGTTACCATTAGTCATTATTACTGTCCTGAAAGAGAGGAAGACTAATTATGAATGGATTTGTTTGTCTTCATTTACAAACTTCTGCCTCTAGAAGAATAATTGTGAACTCAAAGTAGGTCTTCCTGAAATGCCCCACTTGTAAGAAAAAAACCAGTCCAGAATTCCAACTAACGACAGATTTTTCCTCAGAATTAGAAATCAAGTTAATAGGCTCACAGTGATTTGTCTTGGATTATTGATTAATATTACATCTGGTTTTGCTTCCCTTGGTGAAATCAATCTCATTCCTCAAAGCAGACAGCTCACGCCTTGTCACTTCAGTGTAATGAAATCAGCTATCAGACTCCGCACGCCGACCTGATTGGGATTTATTGATGGCTCAATCAGCACCCACGGTCCAGAGGCTCAGTACTCGAGAGGGCAGTGACACCTGGAGGGAGGCACTGGCCCTACAAGCAGCTTTCTGGCAAGGTACCACTGAGCATGGGAGTTTTTATTAACGTGATGGACTTTTAAAAAATAGCAATAGAAACAAAGCTCTGTTGTTGCCTTCTAACCTGCAGCCTATTCTGAGGCGAATGAAAACGCAGCAGCAGGCACTGATTTTGCTTTCCTGTATCTGAGTCACGAAGCCTCTCAACTATTTTGATACGGGTGTTTAAGATTGTGTTACTTTTTACTGCAACAGAGAGAGTGTCTCTTTTGCCAGAGTCATCAGTGAGAAAGCAGGATGAGGAATGGAAAACATTATAAAAGGCATGGAGGCAGCTGTGTGAAGTGCAGGCTGCAGCCGCCAGGAGTGGCTCCAGCTGCCACTGCATTGAGAGAGCAGGAAATAATCCAAGTGGATACAAAAAAGGGGATATAATTCCGGGAGAGGCATGTCATTTCAGTGACAGAGTTCCAAGCTACAGAGTGAAAATCGTGAGACCAATTTAAATTTAAGTTAGGGGGATTCTAATGAAAGAGTATGATTATTGTATCATTGGTGACTGGGTGATTTAGTAAACTATTTTTACCTGTATCGTGCACCATTGTGCATGGTCCTGCAAAGGCATGTAAAATTGGTATAAAAGGTACACTGCATACTGCATAGGATGTAGCTGACCAAAACTGAGGGCTTTCTAAATCTGGATTTAAATCTTAACTCTCTGAAAATCCTATTATTTCCTATTATTCCTTATTATTATTCCCAATTATTATTCATTATTATTATAATTGTTGTTATTGTTATTTCATTCCTATTATTATTATTCTTGGTTCTGTTATTATTTTCTCCTAGAATTACTTTTAAAAATAGACTCAAAAAACTAAACGAGTCAGATTCAATGACTTTTCTCACTCCACTTGGTATATGCTTTATCATAAAGAAGTTAGGGGAAATATTTAAAAGCATAAGATGTTACCCACCATGGTTGAATATGTCCTGAGGAGTTTGTCCCATAGATTAAGGGTGAAGTCAGCTGCAAACATCACTCAGAAAATAAAATAAGTCCTAGATTTCCTTTTGAAGTAACTAAATATTTGCCTCCCCTGTCTTTTCTACCTATCTCTTTACCACTTTCCACTAAGGCAGAAATTAGTGATCATAAATATATCATGGATCTCTGACCCCCTCAGTGTGTAGATAAAAGCATGTGCATATTCAGTAATATTTGGAGCATTTTTAACCTATAACCCAATCATGGTTTTAGCTTTTTAAATTTCTTCTTGTACTCTTACATGCTAAGCACACTCTAGCTTCTGCCAGATTCCCTTTTGCTGCAAGAAGTATATTTCTGAGCTTTTTGCCTTTGGTGTCAGCTGGTTTCTGGGCACATGCCTAGATCTATTGCAAGCTACAGATAACTGGACATTTTGATTTAGTTGGCTTCTTGTAGTTCGTGGAGTCCCATTCTCCTGCCCTATTCCAAAAGGGAATAACTCGCTCAGGAGGATGAGAGTAAAGGTGAAAAAAAATGTTCAAAAATTGAACTGTAGATGTCATTTTCAGTAATGCAAATTCAGCTACATTATTCAGCATTGTTACATTCATAAAGTCATACTTACATTAATGTTTCCAAGATCACAATGTGATTTTAAAGTTTAGCCATTTCCTATACATATTTCTTTTGTAAACGAGTTGGTGCAGGGGACTTTCACAGGCAGCAAAATAGCTGAAATAAAAGGCAGAGGAAAATACAGAGTTCCACAGAGAACTGCTTACAGGTGAGGAATCTGGAGTATGTGAACACCTGGACTAAAGCTTCAGCCATCCCTTCAGGGAAGTTAGAAGGCTTTCCACACTACAGAAAGGCACAGAGAGCTACACACAGCTACAGCTTGCCACTGATCATGGTGCCAAACCTTTCCCTCAGGTAACCTGTGCAGTTCCAGGGGATTTACTCTAATGGTGAAATGGTTCCCTAGCACTTACAGAGACCAGCAGCAAAGTGGAGCGAAAAAGTAACATAACCCTTCAGCTACCCAACTATCAAGTGGGACTCAGTATGTTCATTTTTCATGGGGATATTTTGCTTCCTGTAAAATGGCAATTCTCCTCTTTCCACGCTGCCTCAGTGTTACTCAGCAACCCTGAGTACACCCAGACGGGCAGTGATGCCAGGAGTACCTCAGGCTCAGAGTGAGTTTGGGCCAGTTCCTGCTTCTGATTTTGGTCAGCTGGGTTCCCACTGCAGGTGGCACGCAGCAAGGAGACCTGGACTCCACACAACACTGGACTGCAGCACCACTGTCACATCTTCACAGGGTTTGTCCTCCTTAAGCATCCTGAGAGCACCTGCTGCTCAGAGTCATGATGGTTTCAGTTCCTCAGACTCAGGAGCTCCATCGATGTCCGACCCAGCTCATCCTGTGCTGTGCAAACAAGTCCCAGGAGGTGACACTCAAGTTACTTGATTTTTTTTGACCAGGATACTTGACAGTAAGAATAACTGCCTGGCTTCCCAGGTGGGGTGAGGGTTTCTAATAAGCATTTTCGAAGCTTTTGTGGTGACAGGAACTATTCCAATTTCACATCATTTTATAGTGGCCATCTTGAGGATATTTTTTTAAACTCTGATTCTCCAAATGAAAGGATGCATTTCTGTAAAGCAGTACCAGTAAACAAGTAGTGGAAAGAGAAGGTTCTGATGAATTCAGAATAAATAGTTACAGTATTGTTGCAAATAAGTTTATCTACTTGTCATATAAGTTCAGCTGATTTTCAGGATGCATTCAGCTACATTTTTGAGATATGGGGTGCATTTATTGATTTTTTTTTTAAATTATATTGAATCTGGTACTGCAACAGCCATTATTTCTTAACATCTCAGCAGGACATGCTGATGCCTGCAGTACTGTTGTAGTAGATCAAACATTGAACAGGCAATTAGTTGTGCTTCTTATTTAGCTGTGCAAGGGTCTGGGAAGGGGGAGTCACCAAGTTAGAGTATTTTGAAATTGATAAGAATTATCTCCTCCCAGTATCATACACATTGACCAAGACTTAAATTAGACATCATACACTGCTACTCTGCTTCCCCCACAAAGATAAAACTAATACGAACTACAGCCATCTAAACAAAGATACTTTGTGGCTACAACTCTTTTGCCAGTTGTCTAAAGTAAAATAAAAGGTGAGCAAGGAGGGGAAATGGTTGCTGGCATAATTTTGGTTTATTTTCCTTTGCTTTGCTATGAAGAGGCTGGGGTCACCGTGAGCCCAGGATATTCATTATATTTTTTCCCTTGGGTAATTCTGAAAAGGGCACAGAATGTCACTAATCATCCCCTTTATGTCTTAGTGGCAAGTTTATGATTGAAGGATTACCTTGCTAATACATGTTTAAATGAGGCTTTGGCAATGTTAGTGGTATTTAAAAGAGCTCTGGCATTTGAAACAGTCGACAACAAAAGATTTTGCTGATAAACAGAACCAGGTTCATGTTAGTCTGGCTCTAAGGCTGAAGGCTTTAACATCAGCTCTTCTGACACTTAGCATTTTTAATTCATAGCAACACTGGTTGGTATGAAATGCTGAACAGAATATGATGGGGAAAATAAAAAATATTGTCAAATGAACAGCCATATAAAAATAGCTGATACGTAGCATATGAAATGATTCATTATTATTATTATTATATATAAAGATTAAATCGAACTTTTTGCTATAGGAATTTTTAAAAGTATCAAGAAGGAAAACAGAATCTAAACAGTATAGTATCTGGTTATTTTCATTTACTTTTTTTACAGCTCTTCTTGATGTGTCAAACATTTAGCTCAATTAATAAGTCACAGGCAGGATAATACAACTCATGGCTCCTTGCACTGGAAAAGTCTTGCTAACTCAGTTGGACTCCCTTTGATTAGCAGGTTGGGTTTTTTTACTTGTAGAAAAGAAGCAAAAATGGATTTCTTAAGGGATTTTAAATCATGTCCTTTCAGACTAGGAAAATTTAGTCCGTTATTTGTGAAGTCCTTTTCAGGCTCTCAGCCAAAATGCAGTATTTAAAAGATGGACATTACTCCCTGATATTTCATGGTGAGGATGTGGATGATTTAAAATGAGACTTCTTAGGAAAGGCAATATTTGAAATTAACTGGCAAATCAAGTCTTTCACCTTTCTTGCCTACTGCTTTTCTTACTTCTTACTTCTTTTTCCATCATAGCTCGAAATCTCACTTCTGCCTTGTTCACTTGTTGAATTGTCTCTTTTTTACTTTTTACTGGATGGTTTATTCAATAAATCAAATGTAGTAACTGCAAAAATCTGCATATCTTTCCATCGCTACCAAAACCGTCTGGGATAAAATTTAATTGAGTTAGAAACCTGAATCAGTCTCCACTCTTGGATTCCTCCACTCCTCAATTCTTGGATTCTCAGCAGTCCACCAGCACTCCAATGTGTATATGACGCCTTGAAGAGAACCAAAGTCAGGACCAGAGCCAAACACATTGCTAGTCATAAACAGTGGGGTAGTTTTATTTTGGTTTTTTGCTTGTTTGTTTGTTGGTTAGTTTAGTTCTGGGGTGGTTTTTTTAGCATTAGCAAAGATGGGCTAAATTTTGATTTTGGCAGTTTTGGGCTGTCCAGTGGAAACTGGGGGAGTGGTAGTGTTCTTGTTGCACCACAGGATGCTGTGTAGTCCAAAAAAAGTCAGCCAGATCTGGAATCCAGAATACATTGACTGCAGCACAAAAGAGGCATAATCAAATTTTGCATAAACAAAGGAGATCCAATACTTTCTAATTTCTCATTTGACTTTATCATCAAAATTGCTTCTCTATTCTGGGTGAAAATCCTGTAGTTAGACAGTTGACTAGAGCTGAGAAAGTGTCTACATGACCAAATGCCATCAGAATACAGCTAAGGGATTTTGGATTTCAAAATCTTGCTAGATCCTTGAGGTTTCTGGAAGGAAGAGGTTACAAAGGAGTCATTCAGCATTTTCTATTGGATTGTCAATTAGTTTCCATTTGACAGACTTGACAGTAGCTCCCGAAAAAAAGTACAAACTTGGCAGTGCAATAGGTGAGGTATCTTTTTTTTAAATAATTTTTGGTTTGCAAGCAGAATGTTATTGCAAACAGAATACTGTTTTGGCCAAGATCTTACACGTCAGCAACTGGTTTTTAGAATGATTTTATATCCTAAAGGAGATTTAATATGGTCAAAGGGTTAATTTTTCTCATTTTACAAGGGGTGGGGGGAAGGGGAAACACCCTCCAAGTTTTTTTCTTTACTACAACTTTTGAATGAAAAGAAAGGTTTCCAAAATTAGCACTTATCAGCTTGAGGTCCATATACCCCTCAATGGCAGGCATTCAACCTGTACTGGCAAGGTACATGCACCCAAATTTGGTTTCAAGATATGGAGTACACTTTCGCTTCAAGAAACCACTCTGTGACTATTTCCACATTAGGAGGGTTTCAAAGGTAAATGGAATTAATTGCTTCTAGAGATATCTATCTCTCTTCACTAACTATGGAGGAAGCCTAGATGGCTAAACTGAACTATTCTGATGCATCTGTTGCTTTAGAGAGTATGTCTGTGGCGGTATTAGTCACAGGGCCCCACAGCTCCAGCTAAGGAAGAGATGAAAGGAGTTGCCTGTGGTCAGGTAGAACACCTACAGACAGAGATAAGAGCTGAATTCAGAAGACCCAGTTTACACTCTATCACACTGTGCAAAGAATCACCATTCTTTAATGTGCATGCATGCAAATGTGTTTTGCTTTCCCAAATTAGAGGTTAAATGTGTAGTTAGAAACTCAGAGGTATAAAGAGAGTTGTTTCTCACTGTTTCATTTACTTCACTACAAAAAGGCAATCTTCTCAAACCATGTTTTTCCTTGTTTTATTTTATTTTTCAGAAAGCAATATTGTCTCTATTGTTCCACTTATATTGTGGGCTCAAGTGAAACTATATCCCTCTTGTCTTTTGTTTCTTATTAAATCTACTTAAGCTTGATACTTACTTAAGTTTCCTTCCTGCACCTATTTCAGATAGTAAGCAGCAAACACTACTTGCTTTTCCAAATTAAAAAGTAGGAGCAAAATGTCAGTACTACAAATGACACATAATTATTTCACTGTAGACTCCTGAGGATGAGGAAATTATAGGGTTAGGAAGCAAGAATGAAATAATTATATCTTTTAAAATATTTTATGAACAAAAGCCTTTTCTTATCTGGATTTCTCTGCTGAGTTTAAATGCTTCACTAGAAATTAAAAAAAAATAATTAATAATTCTGCAGTTAAGAATCAAGTGAGAATATAAAGGTGAGATATTTTCTTATATTAAATCTTGCACTTCTACAATTTATGCATATGAGCAGGTTTTCCAGCTAAGTGGTTTAAAACCCACATTTCTGAAAGTGGCATTATCTCCTAATGCAACGTTAAGGGAAGGCAGCTAAACAAAGCAAAACACAGAATACAGGCAGTAGCCCTAAAAAGGCAAATTACAGATACTTGGAGTTACAAATGACTGAAGCTACAATTCCTTGCTGAGTGACTCCTTACTGGATCAGGCTAAGGAAGTTGAGTTAACAAAGTTCAAAAGCTGCTAACACATGAAATGGCAAAGGTGAATATTGTTTAAACCTGACATTATATTTGACCAGTTCTTACATTTTCTACAAGTTGAAGACAAAACACTAACTGAGATAAATCTTAAGGCTGACTTATAACAAGAATATGCTTTGGCTGCCTGTTTCCTTATTAATCCTAATGCTATTTAAGTTAAAGTGAAGATATTAGTGATATTATACAGCTCAGGATGAAGCTTTGTAAGAGCAAAGTTGACAAAGCTTTTTTCGTTAAAAATGGCCACATCTTTGATTTTTCTCTGAAATTTCCAAGTATGAGTTATATAATTTAATTAAACTACACTTTCAGTATCTAATGTATATAAGTTACTTTCAGCACTTGAAAAAAAAATATAGGCCATATTACAGCAGTCAAGAATGACTAAAGAATGTGTAGGAGTATTTAGTTCTATTCTATCTTCTTGGTGACAAATGACATATGGAGAAGTTAACTATTCTCACTATCTCTCAATTTCTCTTACATAAAAAAAGTTAGCATCGGGAGGTCATTATGAAAATGTAGAAAAACAACATATTTTTATAGCTTAAAAATATTTTGGTCAATTTGGAGGGGAGACAGGATCTAAAACTACGGAAAAAAAAATCTGTAACAGTGGTTTCACAGGTAATAAACTTGCATATCTTGCCCTAAAATGAGTTATCATGTTCATGGCAAACTCTGGGGCCCTGTATTTACTCACATAAACCTCTGCCTTTTAATTAAAAATTCTAAAGTTAAATGGCAGTCTTGAAATTCTGCCAGCTCACAAAAATCATTTTGCGAGGGGAATACTGGAATAGAGATTTTTTTTTTCCATAAGGACTTTCAGGACCCTCCATACAGAAATCACTAAGAAAAATGAAAATATAGAAAAAACTTACCAACTTATGAATTTTATGTTTCGTCCCCATTAACATTTATTTAGCAATAAGAAGGAAAACTTGTAAATCTCGTCTCCTGAATTAAATTTCCTTGTTTATTTGTCTTCTGTTAATGCTTACATTCCTTGGCCATCTAAAAAAATATCCTTCAAATACAAGATCAGTTAACTGAGCAAAATCAGTGGGATATATTCTATTTTCCAAAGAAATTATTAAGACATCAAATTAAACAGATTTAGTTATCTTACGGATCAATAACTAAACCATAACAGTGTTGTTAAAGACAAGGCATCTATAAACATATCATCAGTTCCCCAGTCTTGGTCTGTCTTTTCCTCTGAATTGGAAATCTCCTGAAAACAATGATGATGTTTTCAGTGATTTAAACTTTCCATCATTTCCTGCCATGCCTGGATTCATATGCATCTGTTCCAGGTAAAATGCAAACATGCAGAAGAAAGTGGAAATGGAAAGAAAGGCAGACAAAAAAAAAAAAAATCAATGTTTCTAAGCATTAAGTGACATCAGATAAAGCTTAGTTCTCAAACAAAAGAAACAAAAAACTGATAAAACAAACAAACACACCAAAAAACCCAAAAAGCACAAAATTACCTTAGTGAATAAAAGATGGATGTCAGTGTTCCCCTGAGCTGAAACACCCAGATCAGCCTAGGCAGCACATGTGCTTCTCAAGAGCACCTCTCAGAGAGCTCCATGGGTCTCTGAACAGGCTGGAAATACAAAAAACAAAGTGGCCCTCAAGTTCTGCTTCTTCTCCTTTTCATTTAAAGCCCCCACGTGGCATTAGCACAACACACATGGTCCCTACAGCTGAATGAGCTCTTCAGCAAAATCACCAGCACCAACCAGCAAATAAAAGAGTTGTGGGTGAATTTGATCTTGATTAACTTCTGCTTAGGCAGTATCTCCAATTGGCTATGGCAGAATTAAATTTAGTCTGTACAGGCTTTTAACCACAACATGTTATATTTGTGTCCAATTATTGACCACCTTGAAGGCCTTACTTTTTTTTTTTTTTTAATTCTCACGTCTTCAGCAACTTACCCACACACTCACTTTCTCCTCTCCTGAAGTAGGCATTAGGAACTTAAATCTGAAGTAGCACAGTGCATAAAAAATTTACCTGAAGAGGACATTTAAAAAGGTTTTCCTTAAGAAAAAAACTAACAAAAATTCCCCCATATAGAAGGACTTTCTTTGAGTTTACAAATAATTAATCTGAACATCTTAGTTACCTAAAATATTTTCCTTTTTGCTTTAGTCTTTTCTGCTTTCTTATATTCTAATTGTGTTTCCCCATTTTTTCTTCCTTTTTATACCTCTTAGAGCCAACATAATTTTGCTAGTGTTAAGAATGTCCAGGTAAATGAGAACAGGAGACACTGATTCCATCTGGGATGGATCATTAGAGACTCGCTGCATTCTTCAGCAAGGGTGTATAATTTCTGTACCATTTCACCTTTCAGGCCTGGTGTTTGAAATAACATTTTAATGACAAATCCACAAGACAAACAGGGGAGAAGAGTTTGTATAAAAGGCCAGCAACTTCCTTTTTCATCTCCATGAAAAATGTGAATGTTTAATGCCTGTGCAGGGCTTTACTAAGTGCTTTTAATCTATTCAAACCATGACTTTTCATTTCTGTTCCTCAGCCAAGCAAAGGTGAAAGAACAGAGGTGACTGGGTGGAGGTGCAAGTCCTGACCCATTCACCTCTCTTGCACAGGACCTCACCCCTCATAATTTGTGTCTGGGAAGACAAGGGTGCCCAGAAACCAGTGTAGCAAAAAACAATATATGCATGCATGATTGTGTTTCAGAGAGAGTAATTTAACCTATTTAACATCTGCTCTGCTCCGCTGATTTCACCTGTGTTTTTCCTGAGATGCGAGAAGTGCAGTTGTCTAGCATTACTTTCTTAATTTCAATTTTGCTGTCCTAAAAACAGGATAACCACCTTATTCACACAGGCCTGAAGAGTAAAGGAAATAGCCTGCCAAGTGCAATTTCCTCAGAGAAATTCCTGTTGGACTCAAGTGCCACCCACTGTCTTCTTTCTGAACTGGATTTTGCTTTTTTCTCTGTCAGCATCAACTCAAAGTAATTCATTTGAACTATGCAATTACATGAACTAAGGGATGGAAAGTCATTCTTGAAAGTCATTCTTCATAGCTTCTCACTAGCCCATCTGAGAAAATGCCACACAGTCTTTTTGCACAAGTGTAGTCTTTCAAGGCAGTCAGGGGAGAGGGAAAGAAAAAGTGGAACAGTTTGAAGTGTCATCTACATACACATAAAAGGCAAGGTAATGAAGTAGATGTGAACTTTTCTCAGAAGATCTTACTAACTAATTCATCTTTCTTGAAGTGCTTCATGCACCTTATGGTTTTGTTTATTGCAGCATATTACAAACGTCTCCCCAGGAACCCTCTGGTTCTCTTACTGGAAAGTGGGATTGGCACAAAATGAAGTTTCAAAGTGCCTCAGAAGCATAAGATGTAAGCACTAAGAAAGACCTTTGGGACCAAATCACATACAGGCTGATTAAAGTTGCATTACCCACGCCCTGAGGAGCTGAGATAGACTTGAAACCAGGCTTAGTGTTGTCAGCCTCAAGATGAGATTGGGTACAAGTGCTGTCGCTTCTTCCCTGGGCCTGTTTTACAAACCAGTTCCTACTTCCTGACAAAGAAAAGCCAATGTTTTGCCCTTCATGTGTTTATCTGAGTACAAAGCTAGTCATAAAAAAAAAAAATCTACAGAACATCAATAAAAATCTAACATAAACTCCTCTCCCCTTCTCTCCTGTGAAATTTTACTCCCCTTCTCTCCTGTGTTGCTCATTTCAAAACAAAAATAGATTATTTAAGCCAGATTAATGTTCTTTGTAATAAATTGTTGAGGTCAAGCTGGTTGTCATCAAGCTGGAGGATGAACACAACCCACTGGGGTCGTTTTTGGTATGAAAGCAGAAAGCCCCTCACTGCCTGATGCAATTACCAGGTTAGATTTGCTTTGCTCTCTGATGCTGTCCTGTACAAAAGAGAAATGTCTCTTGAAAAGACTGTATTCACACCTCCTCTGGTCACTGGCAGTATAAGATGAATAGGACTTGATCTCAATCCAGCACAAGGCTGTATCTTCCCCACACACGCAATGTATCACGATGGCACTCCTCACTGGGGGCAAACATTAACTCAGCTCACTTCAGCCAGCACAGCACACACAGGAGCTGCAGAGAGAGTCGGGCAGTGTGTTCTTACAACACACTTTTTTTCTCAAGCAAAAAAGACACACATTCGCAAACTACATAACATCTGAGTAAGTTCAGCCTCTGGAACTGGTGGATGCTGACTGCTCTTTTGAGGAAAGTATTTTGCTCTGTCAGGAGGTACATCACATATTTATTACACTGGTCAAGAAAGTGCGAGTTGAACAGTGGTAAGTGGGTGCAAGTGAGCCTAAGTGAGTGTGAAGGATTCTAAAGCTGGCTCATTTTACTTGGCAGAGGTGCAGGTTAATATAGAAGACTTCTTTAATTTACACCTTCACACTTCCTCACATCCTCTTGTGTGTTGCAAAAGAGCAATTTCTGCAACTCTTTTAACTCACACCCTGCCTGTGATTGTGTAATTCACAGTCCTTTAGGCACCGCATCTGGGTCCTGCAGGCTGCAATCTCAAACCAGAGCAAGACCAGACAGCCTTTCCCAACTCACCCATAACAGCTCCTGCTCAATGAGCTCCATCTGCACATTAATAGGAGATTATTAAGGACACCAGGCATAATATTTGCATTTGTTTTTCTTAAACATTTCTTGTAAACCACAGTGCTGGTAGTTGACTTGGAGCACAAGTTTATAAACTGAATTTAGAAAAGCAGCCCTCTGTAACTCAGCCACAGATATGAGAAGGCGAGTGTTAAGGTACTGGTGAAATCATGACAATTTACTCTGATGTCTGGTGAAAGCCCAAGTCAACAAATTTCCTCCTCCACATCCCTGTTGTTATTTTTAATTCTTTTCAGGCTAGCTGAAGAAACCACAGACGAGTTTGTTTGACTTATCGTATATTCATGACATGAATGGCCACTGATTAATAAAAAAACCTTGTGAAATAAAGTTTCTGACACTGCTGATAGAGGCTGTCAGACCTTAGGTTCAATGATGAGAGGTTCTTTAGGGTGATTATTTTTTTATTTACCTTTTTACTTTTGAGGTTTGGTTTTTTAGGGTGCATATTCCCACAAGGTGGGAAAGATGGCAAGCACAGAAAACCTCTGTATCACTTCACTGGGTACTTTTCCAGTGTACCAAATGGTTTTTCCTTATCAAGTGGTGTTCTAACACCACAGTGCAGTAGAAACATTTAGGAACACATCAGTTACAGAGACAGCACTCTTGTAGGGTAAGAAGGGGTAAAGGAAGAGGTATTAAACTGGAAATATCCTTAGGACAATTATTTAATTTTGGAAGGTGGTTGCTTTTTCCTGACACTAAATAAGCATAATTGCAGTTCCCTCCAACTTCTAAAAATATGTTCACTTTACTGGGGTAATGACATTTTGAGCTTACATCACCATTCATACCAGAATCTCAAAGCCCTCAATAAATACAAAATGAACTCTCCTAATGCATATTTTTATTTGGTTCCACTCCATTCTTCTTTGTAAACAAACTGAAGCACCAGATTATTACAGAGTTTGCCCAATCACACATCGAGTGAGTCCTGGATCTCAGAATAAGAGCCAGAGGTCCATTTTGCTAGTGCCTTTCCATAGTGTAATTATTAGATATTTTTTAATCATAAAAAGCTACAAAAAAAGGAAAATTTATATACCATAATCAAAATCTGAATTATATACATGTATTATTTCCTGTATTATAATATATATTATCATATATATATTTTAGAATATTTGGTAATAAAGGGCTGATAATGAATAGTACACTTTTCTCTTGCTGAGTTTTCTCCATTTGTAGTTCTTCTATAATTCTGTCAGCAAGTTCTTTAAAAAGTGATCACTCTAAATACAATGTACAACGTTCATTTGGTGTGCCTTTCTCTGTCCATCAAATCTGTACCTTCTGATTCACTTCCTGACTCACTGCAGTTTTACTCTGCTATCACTCAATTGAAATCAATTTTGTCTGTCTGGCATTTTACTCTTTCCAGTGAAAATGTGCAGTTACTTGACCAAAATAGAGTCTGAGGAGTGATGGTGTTTATGTATGTGTATGCTTGTGTGTGTGCAGGAAAAGAGAAAGAGAACAGAAAGGTCTTTGTAACAGATTCAAGAATGTTCATTAAATTTTTAACATAAAAGCACTTGTAGATGAGAATTTGGTTTTTTGAGGAGCTGACTTCAAATTCAAGTCAGGTTAAGGCCAACACTGTCTTGATGGACTCTTTGAAAAAGTGATTTTTTTTGCATTACACAAGCACAGAATCCATGATTCCTGATAATTCATAGCAGGCAACCCTTGTCTTCAGGGTAGGACACAGGAAAGAACCACAGGGAGCCTCCGATGAAGTTTATGCCCTTATGGATTTGACGAAGAGTTGAAGAAGAATGCATGTGAAAAAGGAAATAGCACCCCACGGTGAAGACTCAGAAATACAATTAGAAGAAATTCTGCTTTTTCTAAAGGTTACCCAGGACATGTGTTTTAAAACATAAATCACCTGAAGTCTAGTCTGCTGATGTGAGTCCAGGACTCCCCTAGATCTTTGTCCAGTTCCTACTTCAGCTGTGTTCCTAGGAACTCCATGGTCGCCTTCCCATAAGAGCACACTATGTGCTCTAGCTGAGTCCAGAATGATGATAAATTCATCTGGTAAGAAGCTCCATAATCCTGCTCTCTTCAACTTCCCCAGGTATTCCTTTGAAAGGTCAGAAGCCACAGAAGTCCAACCTCTGCGCTTGCCAAAGGTCCATTTGGAAGGAATAACCTACAGCTTTGAACTGGGGTCCTGCTGTCGCACAATGTACAAGTTAAAGGAGGATGAATGACTGCTGGAAAGGCCTTTCCTCACTGGTCATTTCACTGCTGAGTCTCAGGGCTCCTCTAAAACTAAAGATATTAGCCTGGTCATTTCCTGTGGCATTGGAATAGGAGGATCCAAACTCCTCTCAGGCCAGAAGTAAAATCTGAACTTTTCTGCCTTAGCAGAAAACATGCCTGTGACCATGTTTCATGTCCCCACAAAATAAAAATCTGAAATCAGATAGCTCTGAACATTGTTTTCTGGTTCCCTCCAAGGTTGTCCTAACAGGAATTTGTTCACTGACAAACTGATTGAGGTCTACAAAGTGAGAAAGGAAAGGTCCAAAGAATCTCCTATGGGACTGAGTTGATATATTTTCAGATATATAGAACTTTGGTTAACAGAATCTGCTTCTCTTTATTTGCAGAAAATAAATTTAATTTGTTGAAATAGATTTGAAGACAGATTTGTAATTAATCATTCCAGATATGGATAAAATTGGAGCCCAGTTCTCCTTTATACTGACTGATTTTTCTCTAACTTCAAAAAATAAAATAATCCACAACAGTGGGAATTAGCCCGAACCATCCACAGAAAAATATCCCTATCTCAGTTCCACCATAATTTAATCCTATGCACTTTTTAACCTGGAGTTAAAGTTCATTCTTGTAACATACAATTTGTAGGAAGCCTGCAAACAGGGCTGCTTGAGTCCCATGCACTGGTACTTTCCCATGCTTACATCAGAAGGAAAAAAGCCTTGCAAAAAGTAGGAAATGAAAAATATCCCTGAGAGGGTCTTGAAATGCTCCTCCAGATACATGTATATGAAGATGTGACAAGTATGCAAATGTACAAGCATGTTTTCCGTCACAGATGGGAGCTCCTGAGAATAAACTGTAATGTGAAGCCTTGCTCTATTGAGAGCTAGTGCCCTTAGTGCTGAAGCACAAAATAAAGAGGCTTTTGTGTAAGTAGAAAAAAATCAGATCATATATTATCATCCAAAATATTTCAAAATTGAACATAATGCTGGCACAGCAGAGTATTAAGGAAATGTGAAAAGCCTTGTAAATGTTTTCACAGATTAGCGTCATGATGATAGTAAAAGTGAAACACAAGATTGGTTTAGAGTGAGGTAAAGTTATACCACCTGTCATAGAAGGCATTGAAAAATTAACTGCTGGGCATTGGTGGAAATGTTATGAAGCTTTTGATTCAGGATGAATTCTAGCAGGAGTTTTTGTTAATCCACCATTTCACATTAGAGGAACATGACATGTTTGTCTGTTTCATATTATCCGATACTCTAACAAATCAAACCACACTGAACAGAACTGAAAATCATTAAACACAAATGGAAATTGGTGGTGATAGTGACAAGAATTTAAATGGTTTCATTTTTAAGTAGACATTAACATTTTAATCAAATATTTAGCATTTTCAGTCAGCTTAGTAGTATTCATAATGATTATTTGTCATCATTCTCTTTCCTATTTTAACTATACAACCAAAGAACAGATATATCACATGATCTACTACTTAGGGAGAACAGTGACTAACTGAAATGAATAATTCAAAGGCAATGCATATCAAAACATTTTTAAAATTCTCACAAGCGTTGACAAATTAAAACAAGCAGAAAACCCATAGACAACAACCCTTGTAATGATGTCTTCAATGATGTTTTTCAGTACTAAATAGCCATTCAAATTTTGAGGGTCTTTATGAATATCTATATACTTTTAGAAATAAGTGAACAATCTCTAAGTGCTCTAACAGCAGTTAATGCAGTGGATTCAGGAAAGATTCTTTTTATTATGAAAGCTGGAAGAGCATTTTCTTTGAGATGTCCTGTAAACAGCTCTTTGAACAATCTAAATGTGGTAATTTTGCAATGAGGCTGTTAAGGCATGAGTTAGGGAAGAATTCTGAAGAGGGATAAGGTGATGAAGGCAGAGTCTCTCCAAGTGGATGGCTGGCTTATTTTCTTTTGAAATGTACCCTTGTGCTGCCAATGACGTTTGTAGCTATTTGCTTAAAGATAATCTCAGAAAGGTGCCTCTTAATATTTCCAATCTAAATATAGAAAACTAATAACATAGCACGAATCAAAGCTCAAAACTGCAAAGAATGAGTAATACTTTTTACAAATTTACTGTGTTTACTGGCCTCAGATTTTGCATGTACACTCCAGTATCTAAATATTTCTGCATATTCTGTGGGCTCACTATTCATAAGTAGAAGGAATTTGCTGCCTAAGTACATCAGTGTTAATTATTTAGTTATTAATCACACAGTTCAGTGTCAAGCATTCCAAGACTAAGAGCAAAGCCGGAGCAGAAGAGCAATTTCTTTTATGGTCTTAGAGTAAGAAAGCACTTCACAATCATAGAAGATGTCCAAGGCACTTCACAATCATAGAAGATGTCCAAGGACTTATTCTACATCCTGCACTTTGGCCAGGTCTCATAAAAAGAAACTGAGTGAGAATTAATCCCAAAACCAGAAGAAAAAATGTTTAGTGTGCACTACTCTCAATCTTGCCTATACAACCTTGTCTACCAGAAATACTAGGTAGCCTTTAGGTTTCCCCACCCTATTAAATTAACTAGTCTATAAGAAATTAAATGTTATTTGTAATATAAAGTATTGCTTGCTAGCTAGCAAGAGTTATTTGTGCCTCTTGGCACAACTGTGATAGCTATTTCCCGTATAAGCTTGCCTCTTTCCTTTATCCTCCCCATAATAAATACAGGAGTTGATTGCATCTGGTTTGCAATTCACGGGAAGAGTAATAGCAAAGTAGCTGCCCTCCAGTATTATCCAGCATAGGAATTAATTCAAAAATGCCAATGATGTGCTCATCTGCATGGCACAAATCTTCTGCAAGTGTTTAGATAGCCAGCTGGTATTTCTAAAGTGTAGTCTTGATGATGTGATTTCTAGATTACAGGAATACATCCTTAGGGACTGCCAATACAAACATTTAACAGTTTGTCCCTGCATTGTGGTTTCCTTTTGGATATAACTCCATCATATCTGTCTCCCATGGCATGAAAAGAGAAGGCAACAATGTGATTACTACAAGTGTATCCCTCCTCACTTAATAATCTGGCAAAGACATCAGGGCTTTTGAGGTGATGACCGCAGAAAGGGAAAAAAGGTTTCTCAGTTCTTGATGCCATATAAAACAGAAACTGCAGGTTTGGGGGATTGTGCAGGATGCCTTTGTATCAACTGGATGCTCACTAAAAAGTAAAAATAGTAATGAGCTGTGGAAGATTTGGATTATGAGCCTTGTCTAATACATACAGTAAATACGAGGCACAGGCAAAAACCAATAAATTGTTTACCAATAAAGTTTAACAGCAGCTTTCCAGAGAAGAAACTATGGAAGTCAAATATTGCAGCTTACAATCCCCCTCCTCCCATTTTTCTGTGCTTTTTATAACTTTGCATCTTTTTCTATATTTTGTTTTTAGCCTGCCTCCACCCACTTTTGAATGCTAGAGAAATAAGATCTGAAGACAGTTATCGTAGGTGTTTGATAGTTTAGGAATAGTCTACAAGGTTTTCCATTACATTTCAGTGAAGCAAAACAAGGTTGTATCCAGAAAATATGAAGAGATGAACATCACCAGGGACCAAGGAGGAAGGAATTGTTGATTCTGTACTTGATCCTCATCAGCTGTTGTGAAATGAGCACCTAAAGCCTTTACAAAGAAGGCACAGAAGTAAATCTTGGTATTGTGGCAAAGCAGAAATCTTCTTTGTAAGTGTTGTGATTGCCTAGCAGTGAGGCCAGGAGAAACATAGGACTGAAAAAAATTGAAAAATCTCTTTTTAAAGTCAGCGAATACTGCTCTGCTTTGTGGCTGCAGCTTTAGGTGAAAGGCTATATTAGATTTGGATTACAATATGGAAAGAAAAGAACAGATCTTATCTCCAAAGCAGATGGCACCTAGAGAAAGCTCAGGAAAAATTTCAGATGTTCCTTAGGAAAGGACTTAAATTCTCTATGTAAATGTAGATTGTAAATGGGTATAAAAACAGTGGTAAGGTCATTACCATGAACTGTGGAAATCAGTTTATTATGTGTTTCCTTTCTTGTTTGTTTGGGATTTTTTCATGTTTTGGTTGGTTGGGTGGGTGGGTTTTACTTGATTTTGGTTTTCGTCTTTTGCATTTTCTTGTCTTTCAGAATGATTTTTTTCCTTGCAACATTAGTAGTTCTGAAATTAGTATTTCCACATTAGTGGCTCATACACAGATTCTGAAAAACAACTTCAGCTGAAGTTTTCTCTATAAGCTTCTTTTACAATTACAATTTCAATTAAAATAGATTACTGCAACTAGCACGTGAAAAAGCCCCTTCTGTTCTCCAAATGCAGAACTCAGACAGGAGAGTTGCTTCTATATTGTGCCTCTTCTCCAGTAAAATATTATTTGTGTCTCTGAAAACAAAGCTTGTCTTATGGTAGATTGAGGCAGCAAGTATAAAATACAGGCTGGGTTCATTATTGTTCAGCACTGTACTGTTATTTCTCAATAGATCTAAATTCTGCCTCCACCTCACCCCCAGGGCGGATAACTGTAGGCTGCATTTCCTTCTCTGAACTCAAAAAAGCCCTACTTTCTGTGCTTACTGATCAGAAATTTCATTTTCTTTCAGGATGCTCATGTGAGAGCAGATTAGTCACCTACCAGATCAAAAGAGTTGGTGCTCAGATCATTCCTTATTTTGTTCAGCTAGAGCCTCCATGTTCAGAGAGAGTCTCCAGCGTGAGTAATATGTGAAAATGCTTAAAAAGGCAGAAACCAGTCATTGCTTATAGCTGGCCTTTAGGACATATCCAGCACCGGATAAGAAGTTAGGTTTACTGTAGGCTCAGTTGTACATATAAAGAAATGGGATCTAGAGCTTCTGAAAAAATAACAATCATGGGCTAAGACAAAGTGAGGACTGGGCCAAGTTCTGAAGAGATTCATCACTAACTCAGCCTGCATTATGGCTCCTTTCCAACTGAAATTAGAAGAAGTTTTCCTCTGAAGGCATTAACTGAATAAATAAGACCCGGAGTGTTTGGCCACAAGGTTCCTTGACTACCACCTCATCACCTCTTCTTACTGTCTGTCTGCTTCAGCATCACTGAACTGACAGAAGAGGTCAAATGGCTCACCTAGCCAGCCTAGGAAAGTTATCCTAGCAGTAATGGTGTTACTGTTTCTTTGTCAGGCTGTGAAGGCTTTGAATATTGAGTTGTTGCAGAAAGGAGGCTGTTTTCCTAATAAACATGAGACAACATAGGAAAAGGGCAAGCAACAGACCCAGAACATGCTGGGATGTTCCCAGTTGTCCAAACCACTTGAGAGAAGTGAGAGTAGCACTGTTGAAAGGACTGGCCTCAAGCTCCCCCATTTCAGATGGGCATGCAGTCATAACTGTTCCTGAGAGAAGGAATATGAGCCAAGTTAGGACTTTGCCATGGCAGCAGCAAAGAAATAAGACACATGGATAGCAAGTTAACATAAACAGAATACAAAATGAGGGAGGGCTTCAGAGACTCCATGGATGACTAGGGGAGGTTTAGAGTCTCCCAGCATTTGTTTTACTGTCACATTTGAAGGATTTTTAAGTATCAATGGATTCCAGAGGTGGCCCAGACAGCCAATTAAATTTATGATTCATTGCCATAGAGCTTATCATCATGAGTCTGTAGTCAGTGAATGCCTCCAAACTAAGAGGATACACTGATTAGCCATAATTAGCACTGCACCATAAATTCATGTAGGGCTTTAAAAACATTAAGAAACAGTATGTCTCCTCCCTAGAGAGCAACAGCTTATAACTAAGCCATTTTCTCAGACACAGCACAAGCATGTTTAATTTAGCTATTAGCCAACAAGGACATGATAATTATTTTTCTCTAACAGTGACCCATGTCCTTGTGGAAAATGCAGTTTTGAGGACAGAGCCAGAAGGAAGATGCCAGCTTGGAAGCTGTAGGTTGCATTGCAGTTGCTAAAGGGAGAGCATGCCTCAGGGTCACCTACAGAGGAAACTCTTACCTGTGCTAGGTTATTTGCCATGCAACATCCTAATGATTGGCTTCAAAGACAGAAAATATTGGCAGACACTATGTTTGAGGTTCATAAGAATAACAGTTAATTGTGGTATGTTACAGGTAAGCAAAGTAAAAATATTTGGTCTTTTATCAACCCCTTGCTCTTACTAATATTTTTTTCTCACGCTATACTACCATACCACAGCTGTACTAAATTATGATGATGGTTTGCTTCTCCCTTGTATTTTCAAGTCCCATATGACTTCCTGGTGAAGTTGCTCTTACCCCAATCACTTTTCTTATAACAGCTGATCCCACCACTCATTAATTTACCCACTGTTTGGCTGAATTTCAGTTCTACCTCAAGTTTTATCTTGCCTGTTGCAAGGCAAGTAAGTCAAAACAGAAAATATAAAACTAATCCTTGTGTAAGCTCAGACCTGCAGAATTCCGAGAGGAAAGTTGTGAAGAACTGGGTATAGGAGACATTCTTCACTCGTAAAGATGTTTCTGTGGTTCTCATTCCCTTCTTTTCTTCAAAGGTTATTTTCTTTTTAGCACAGCAAGTAGGCTCTTGCAGTTTAGAGCTCGAAGTTCAGGACCGGTTCTATTATTAGGTACGTTGAGCCTCCTGGGTCCCTGAGGTAGTTTGGTGAAAGCAAGCTACAAAGCTACCCACAGTTTATTTGCTCTCTGTCTTGATTCTCTTTGAAATAGTGTTTGAAATGAGATCCCACGCATAGCTACTACCGTGACTTAAGAGCTGAAGAAGAGATGCCTTTTGTCTGCAACAAAGGACAAGCTCTCAACACCAGAAAGCTTGTGCAAGCTGGAATTTGGCTGGAACAAATTGCATCTCTGTCAACATAACTAGAGGCTCAGCAGTTTTGTGATTATTAATGTGCCTCAGAAGTCTGTTGGGGCTGATTACACACAACCAATGAAACACCAATGGGCTACTCAGCTTTCAGTTTCTTGGGAGACTAGACAAGCTTTACCTCTGGAGCCATCCAGCCTTCAGCATTCAGTGCAAGTGAAACAAATGTACTGTGCATGCAACCATAACCACATGGCAAGATTATGCCTCTGCAAATGATCCCATCAGATACTCACATATCACCAGCCCTTATGTTTGCTGAAGGCAGAAAAGCTACATTTTGCAAGCATTTGTTGAATGCTGAGATTACTGGGGTGGGAGAATTTTTCCTGCCAGGAGTTTTTCATTAAATCATGTTGACAATTTTTTTTATTATTTCTTGGTGAAAGAAAAACAAAGCTTTCTAGCCTCTCCCACTTGTTATGGGTGCCTTATGCTCCTTCCTTCAAAGCTCAAAAGTCCAGGCTCTAGGCCTTTCTTCTCTAAGCCCAGAAAAAAAAATCCAGAGCAGATTTTAGAGGCCTCTCAGAGTTTTCTCTTTGCTAATTTATTCTAACTTTATTTGACAATAGGTTTCCACTGTTAGGAGACCAGCCCATAGTTTTCCCTTACTCCAGTTTTAGAGCTTGCTTAATCCCACAGATTCTGTGCACTACAAAGCCAATTGATTTCTGAACACTCATTTTATTTAACTTCATAATATTGAGTCCTCAGGAGCATTTAGCCCTTTGGGGTAAGCAGTTTTTCTCTGTGATGATTGTATGCTTTCTCTAAATCAGAAGGGTGTTTAGCAGAGTGGTCAGTAACCTCAGACACCTCTGCTGTATTATCTGCTGACCTCTTGGGGAGTGACAGTCTGCTTGTAGGTCTGCCCACAGTGGGCAAAGCAGTAGAGCACCCAGAACAAAATGTCACCAGATTCTCAGGCATTTTCACAGGTATGCAATTCAGGAATAAATGCCTCCTATCTAATACTCAGAGCCAGTGGGCAATCCTGTCTCCCAGGATGAGCAAGGACAGGAAATGTAAAGTACCAGTATAGAAGTAGATGCAGAGGACTCAGAGAGGCTGGCAAATGCCCCACCACGGGTAAATGAACAGCTAAGGTTGATATCCCACCTGATTTTCTTCCTTTTTTTTCATTTTCAATGATCATTAAGCAGTGAGAAAATTAATAAAAATCACTATCATATGTAGAATGGCCCACCAACAAGCAAAAGGAACTGCATTCTTCAGCCACTTCATTTTCAAGGCATACTTGAAAGCCACTGTGATCAGGCAAAATGGACGATGTTTTACCAAAAATGGATTGAAAACATAGTGTGCAAAAGAGGCAACCCTTACATATTACTCCAAAGTAGATCAGCCTTCACTTATTATCAATTTAAGAACTGTGCAACACAACGCAGCGGTCTTCAGTGTTATCTGTAGAGGCCAGAGTTATCATAAAAACTAGTCAGTTTGGATGTTTTTAACAAGTTTATTTAGCACTGTGATTTTGCTTCTATACACACACATCAGAGTAAGAGGAAAAGGTTTAGAGAGTAATTTTTTACCATTAGATAATTCAGGTTAATTTTCTCAGTGGGCTTGCCATCTCAAATGACCAACCCTAGAGGAAGACATGTATTTGTCAAGTTGAAATATTTTACTAGTACAAAATACATAAAATAAAAATAAAATCCACAAAGAATCTTGAAAGTATTGTACATATTTTTAATTTTTTTCCCAAAGAATTTTTCCATGTTGAAAGAAGACTGGAAAAAAATGTGTGCTTCTCAGATAAAGTTAAGCTTTTGGAAATCCAGTGACCCAAGGGGTTGTTTTTTTGGTGGGGCTGCACTTCAAATGGAGAGGATAAAATATTGAAAGGAAAAATATTCTCTAACTTTTGTTAGAAGTCAAATGCAAGCTATTTTTAAGCTCAGAACTATAAAAAATTTAATTGATTGAACTGGTTACCTGATTCAGGAGGTTTCTTATTTTTGTTAGACCAAGTCCTTGACTGTTATAAATTAATGTATCTCTTCTTGTTCTGACGGAGCTAGATGAACAGTAACCACTGGAAGTATTCACTGGAACAAAGTGTAAAGATGAGGAATCTCATGGCAATTAATCTGACCCACAATACTGTTGCTTGAGTAAAACCAAGGAAAGAGGTAAACATCTTTCACAGCAGCCTTTATATCTCTCCTATCTTTCTAATGGATTGGAGAGCAATTAAAACCTAAATTAGATCATCAATCAAATGAGGCTGTACTAAATACTGTCCCCGCTGCCATGTACCAGCAAAATTTAGTTTTGCAAGCCTATGTCTTTACTCTAGTCATGCATTACAGATTAATTGTTGTGGGGAATATATTTTTCCATACAATTTCCTGACTCTAATGTTATTCTGGATTGTTCAGGGGGAAGAAAAAAAGAAAAAATTCAAATCCATCACAAAATAAGGTGTTTTTAAAATTTTTACTTCAAAATTCAAGTGCTTCTGAAGTCTATAGCCACACTGGTGTTTCATGGGCTCAGTGTTAGCACAAAAGTCCTTAACCACAGATTTCAGTGCAGTTCAGGAGTCTCTTTGCAGGAACTGAATCACTTCCACACCACTATGAGGTTGGAGAGAAAGACTGGCTCCACATTTGTCATGTCAGAGAAAACACTCTGATTACAGTAGGTAAGAGATAAGTCATTCAAACCAACACACTGAAACCAACAGCTATATCTGGCCCACTTTTATAGCCTTGTTGTTTGCAAAATATTAGATGGAGGTTTTTTTTTCTTTTACATCAATATATGACATGTAAAATAAATCCTATGAAACAGTGAGCTGACTCTATATCCCAAATAATTGTCTGGGTGAGGGAGAGTTCTACCTGTGGGTTTACATATCCTTATAACTTACTTCCCCAAAACATCAGTTCAATTTTCCTTTTCTCTTTGATAATTTTTTATTCCCTTTATCTTCTTCTCCTCAGCCTAAGTCTAAAAATTTACCTCTGACAGATTTTGATTTTTTTTTAAGATGAATAAGTGAAAGGTCATCTTTTCATTTTCACCAAAGCTTCCTTCTCACATTTTAACAAGCATGATTTTGTATTGCCTTGAAGGGGAGAGGAACGTGAAATAGAAGAAAGCAAAAAACCTTCAGTGATGAGATTAAAACAACACACGGAAATATGTTTTATTCAAAAGCCTGCATAGGCTTTAGTGGAAGCCCTTCCATGCTTTATTTAGATTGGGCATAAACTGTACAGAATTTCTACCAGATTAAAAAGGAAGTATGATTTATGTGCACAGGAAGGGTGAAGTAGTGGTGTACAAAACACATCTGGAATAATTTAGTCAGTGTTGTTATCACTGTCCTGAGATGGGTCAAGAGAGAAAAGATCAGTGTGTCTCATCAGGAGAAGGAAATACTGGGGTGAGCTCACTGTGAATCATCCAGTAATTGGGAACTAAGTAGGAATAGCTGGGATTCACTTGGGATCAGGAATGAGGCCTCCACTAATCTTCTAGCCACAAGGGAATACATCATAATACTTCTGCTAGAAGGAAAAAAAAACACTTCTATTGTAAAAAGCAGCTACTAAACTATAGGGATTTCCTGTGGTAAGACCCTAGTTAGGGTTCTAGGAGAAAATTCAGGTATTGTTCTATATAAACCTTGTTGTGAGTAATGAATTTAATAGGTACCCATATTTCATGGTGACAGAGGCAAATGGCCAACCATCAAACTGAAAACTACTTTGAATGGTGGTGTAGAAATGCCCAGAGTGGGTATGTATAAATCACTCCCTGAGACAGAGAAATTCTAAGGAGTCATTGTGAAAATATAGATTTTTTTTATTCCTCTGCAAAAGCATGTTTTCCTTAGAAAGAAGAATCGGTGCATAATGATAGGAGTAATTATTGGGTTTTTATTACAACAGGTCTGACCTTACTCTGTGATTTCTACTAAATCTGAGCTGCACTGATGGCACCTGCTGCCTTGTATTCACACACTGCTGTATTTTGATTACTTGGATGAAGGCAGGAACACCATGAAGACTTAGGCTCCTGTGTGGGCTTATGACTCTTTTCTTCATTTTGGTCTTTTTAATTACACATGTGATGAACAAATTAAAATATCAAAGCTCTAAGTTAAATTCAGGCACATATATGTGAAGCAAGTAGCTGAAAACCTTAAAATCTTAAAAATCTTGATACCAATCCCTCAGTAGTTTATATTCACACCACCTCTATGTTATAATTTCCAGCAAAGACTTTATCCTTGAACGATTTGGAGCATGAATCTTTATAGGGAAGGTGTCTTTATAAAGTACTTTGCTTGTTTGCAGCATGCTGTGAATGCTCCTTTATTGACAAAATGCAGCCTGTGAAATGCATGTGAAGTAGTAGATAAGGCTGATTTTACCACTTTTCGTTTCTTTAGCTCACATATTTCAGGCATCTTATATCTTTTTACTTCTACGTTAGAGCTGGTAATGCTGACTCAGTACCTGACAACTTGTTTCAACTTTGCTTGCTGCTGGCTTAGCAAACAAAATTCAGTAACAAATGTGAAATCAATTGCAGTTAAGGACACTTCTGCAAAGATGAACGAACAGAGCAGGAGTTCAGCAGCATCAAGATGTATGCAAAGAGAAGTATATGCAGGAAGCATCTGCTGTGATTTTCTTACTTACTCCAATATAAAACAAAAGTAAGTGTCTGGGTGACTGGATAGTTCATAAAAGCAAAATCTGCATCAGCCCCTTCATCTCAGGGAGGCAGGCATTTAAGATACTGGTGACTGATGGAATACTTACCAAGCTTTCAGTTATGATAAAGGTGAGTAATGATTTTTATGTCATTCTTCACACTCTATCTTCATATTGTTCTCCACCCTGCCAAAACAAGTGACCTGCTTTTCCACACAGCACCCAAATGCTTCAGTGCTTTAACAATAAAGTAATAGGAGCTGGTGCCACTCTTCTGTCAGCCTGTGAAAAGCTGTCTCTGGAGAACGTGTGGGTTTATGTGGTAGACCTTTAGGATGCTGGTAATAACAGCAGCAGGGAGTCCTGGATGGCATGTTCTGTCAACAGCAGAGCCGTTAGGACCACCAAGGGGCTCTACTCTCTCCTTCCTAGCTGTATTTTATGTGGACTGAGAGGTAGAAAGCATTCCTTTCACCTCTCACAGCCTAAATAGAAAGGAATGATAAAATATTCATTAAAAAAAGGGTAAAAGGAAAGAGAAAATAATACCAAGTTATAATATCTTAATCAAACACCCAAAAGAAGAGAACTTAGGGACGGCAGATATAATGGCATCTCTCTCAACTGATCTCTCTCAACTTATTTCAGAGGCCTCCTGGTCTGGCTTACCCACATGAATGTACAGAGTGATGGACACTGAAAGAACATTGCTGAGTGCAGTCGAGCTCTGTGTCATGGGGTGTCAAACAGGACCAATACACTTGGTCAGCAACAGTGTCTCTGTGTGGGAATCCAGGACACAGGAATGTCTCCTGTGCCTGTCCTGAGAGGTCTTATTCCTCTGGAGAACACAGTTTTCAACTTTGGCCATGGAAAAAAGCTTCCAGGACTTTGGGAGAGGTTGAGTTTTTGTTAATGTATATAGTAGATGATATTGTAGTTTATCACAGAGTGAAAAAGTAGATTTTGGGTTTTAGTATGGAAGGTAGATGAAAGACAAGATGGAGGATATTGGGTGTTGACTCAGCTTCTTCCTTCTTCTTCATCTACTCCATTTTCTCTAGTGTTGGTGGCACAGTGATTGGTTAGACAAAGTCACAATGCAGATGGTATGTGACTGAAGAATAATTAGGAATTGGTAGAAAAATAAAAACATAATACATGTTAGGTACATTGTGGAACTCAATTGGATAAGGTATCTGTATAAGAATCCTTGCAATCATCCATTTTGTGTCTTTCTGGCACATGTCACTGAAGAGTGCAAGGCCTGTTTTCATCTAAGGCTCTGAACTGTGACAAAGAAATAACAAACAACTGCAGAGAGAAGCCATTGAGTCCTGTTTGTCTCATTCCTGGTTCCTGACCCTGGCACAGACTTTGCACTGGGGATTCCAGGTAAGGGAACCCCTGGTGTGGGAGGTAAATCCCACATCTCTGAAGCTGTTTTCAGCCCACACCTACACCACCTACAGAGGACAAGCCTTTTGTCAATTTGCTGGACAACAAAAGATGGCAGTTACACGTTTGAAAATGGTCCAGTTGTTAAAGCTGCTCTGTGGGAAATGGTGCACGGAAATGTGTAGAGCAGTGGTAACAAGCAGTGATGCAAGCCAGTTTATAGGCAGATCTTGAATAAAAAATTATTTCAAAATCAGTTGGAAGGTATATATATGATATAGGTAGCAGGGTAAATCTCTCCTCTCTCACTCAGTAAATTGGTGTTAACATCAGTGCTATATTGAAGTTAATACGTGCACTGAAAGATTAGGTGTAACTGCACGTGTTATATGAATTGACAGATATATTCATTCACAGAAAATGTACAGATTAATACACTAGATTTTCATAAAACCACTGCATAACACTTTAGGTCTTTGGTTTACATATTACCTATAAATTATTGCTCCTTAGAGTCTGAAAAAAAATTATAAAAGGAACTCTGCCTTTTTTAAAGGGCTTGAAAGAGACATCTACTGAGATGTGGACGAAGGTGCTTACACAATTGCAGCAGAGATTTTGCCAGGAAACCTAGTATAAAGATACAACAGAGAAGATCCTAGTTCAATATACACTTGTTAAGAATTTGGAGGCAGAATCTCTCAAGTTTTCATGTGCAGCAAGCGTGTTCAGCCAGCTCACAAATGCCTTGTATCAGTGCAGACAGCAGGGAGAAGTGCCCACGAACAGAGAGAAAATGAGCCTTTTCCAGAAGTGAGCAGCACTTCCCCTGGAATTATATTTCCATGTTATTAGATCCTATTACGATGTAAGGTGCTGGATTTGAAAGTGAAAACTCTTTTTCTCCTTATTATTTGTTTCTACTTGTGAATCCCATGAAGAGAGAAGGAAAAAAGAAGTAATGCAATTAGGTTATGAGAGCTGTGATACTTTACATGGACTGGGAGGTGAAGAAAAGGTAAAGGGAGGGAGGATGCTGGAGGAATTGGGGATTGAAGAGCTCCACCTTAGAAAGGGAAAAGCAGAGCCTTTGTGATTGTTCAGCCCTTCAGCAGTGCTGTGCTCTCAGCAACAGCTTTGAAATCCACACAAGAATGGGTCTTGGAGATGAGAAAACCAGAAAGCAGACAATAGGGCATAGCAGCAGAAGAGGTCCATGTCATGAATGTGAAGGACCTATTTGGACATTAATGTTTTGTTTTCTTGACAAAGGCAAATTTGTGAGAATGAATATCTTTCAGGGCAAAAGGACTTGCTTTCAGAGGGTTCTCATAAAGCAACATGTTTGGGAAAAAAGCTTCAAAATGGTAGATGCCCACACTGACCTTTTCAAAATTAAAAATCTTGGGTTTATTGTATGTAACAATCTCTCATTTGAAAAATCCAAGCTACTGTGATTGAGAGACTAAAATGATCTGAAAAAAATGAAACACTTCAAAATTATATAGAAGCCTTTTTCAATTGAATAGGAATCGTGCACTTAACTTTCAGTCTATGAAAAATGTGACATTTCAACTTCTAAGCCCTATTTGTAGTGAATACTTTCTTTTAATCGGGACAATTTTCCTAAGTGGGAAAAAATCATCTGTTTCCCTCTCCTTCCAGCTGTGGCTTTGCTCTTTCCCATTTCTCCGCTTCAGATCTATAAGCACTGGGTAGCATTTCAATGGGAAATAGAGGGGGATGGAATAGAAGGGCTTCATTTGCTTTTTTACTAGAAAAAGCCCTCTATTAAATGTTATGGTCATAAAATCAGGGGCCCATAATACATGAAATGGCAGAATTTGAATGTCTTTCAGCCTTAACTCAGCCATCTTCGGCTTACACACTACAATGCACTTTTCCCTTTTATCATCACCTGCTTCTTTCCCCAGAGCTTCATACCAGATAAATAGGTAATTTTTGAGTGAATAATTTTTTTCTTATTGTGTGTTATCACCATCATCTAAAATGTTTGCTTTGACTCTTTGAATTGATGCCCTAAGGTCCTATTTCAGTTTTCTGTCCTTTGAAAGATGCCTATTTGCTGTTTGTATTCTTTTTAATACTCTAAAAGCAAAGGTATTTTGAAAGAATAATATTTTCCTATATGTTTGTGATCCACAGTCATCAAATTTACCTTTGAGCTCTGATATTTGAATTGCAGACACTAATTCAGCTGCTTATGTTCCTCTTATTCATTTAAATGTACAGGCCAACAAATTAAGTAATTGTAGCAGAAGAGGCTGGATTTTGTCTGCAAAAGAAGGTGGCCATGAAGTTTTGTTGTTATTGTTCTGCAAACCTTTGGGGCAGTCATCCAAGCTAAGCCTCAGCTTATTAGTTGCCTTCAGCATTACAATAGTTTTGCTTTGAATTTTTTGCTTTGTTTGGCCTCTAATGTCAGGAAACTTCACCTTCCTTTTATACTCCAAAAGCATAAAATATCCAATAAGAAATGCATAAAATGCATATTCCAGAGAAGCAAACAGACTTTTCAAACAATAATAAACCAGAGTACTTCAAACAAAAGAATCAAAATACAAGGAAATATGTGACCTGATGGTGGGAAAGATTTTACACAACATTCTCACAACATATATATATACCCACCTCCTCCTTTGCCAGTTTCTTTCTCCAAAAATAACCTGTATTTCATTTAGGTTCTTTTGGAGGCTTCCAGATAATGTAACCCACACATCCATCTGCATTTGGAATGCAGTGGTTCGTGAATGACCTTTTCATTATATTTACTAAGCAAGATCTTGATCCAAGTAGATTCTTAGGCTTGGGCTCATTCTACCCTCCCTTGTGCTCAGAACAAACCACTTCCCCAGGCTCAGTAGGGCCATAACTTCTGTTGTTTGAAAAACTCATTTAACACAATTTATTGTAGCATTCTCTCCCCTTTTCCCCTGCCATAACTTCCTGATTGCTGTTCATCTGTACCAGATGTGCTCTTTACATTTCCAAATTATATAAACTTATTACCCAAAATGGTTCTCCCTCTTTTCCCATCTGCTGTATATTTATATTTACAGTAGCATGCTAACTTGTATACTATAACACACATTTAACTACTAGGTCTGGAGAAGCACAGGGAATTCCTCTCTTAGAGGTGCAGTTCTTGCCATCTGTAGCCATATCCAGCCTGTCTTCAAAAACATCTGATTATGTAAGATACACAAGGCAGCCTCAGATAGAGCAGCCTCCAAGGAAAACTGGAGGTACTGCACAGAGTAACAGTCCTGAAGAAGCAGATGGCACCCTTTGGATCACTCCTAAAACCATGGTGCAAGGGTGACATCCTTCTAATGAAAAAAAACAGCAGTAACAGTTGAAAACTATCATTTAAATCTGCTACTCACTATAAAACTGGGAGTTTCAGTGAACTTGTGTGTATGCATGTCTACTTCCTATTACATCCCTCTTGAGAAATACTAACTGGGAGCCAAAAATACTCAGTGATTTAACAAAAATAAAAACAAATTCTGCAGAATCAATCTTCTTCAACTTTTTCAATGTAGTAAAAAGGGAACTGTGACTACTTTGCTCATCAAAAGTAAGATTTTTATACATTTTCATGTTCAGAAAGGTGATGTGCCTGTCAATCAAGGCACTGCCTGTGCATGCACAAAAGCTCCGTATAAGTACAAGGACTTTTTTTTCTCCTTTATGTAGGCTTTAGAACTTATCCTTAAATTCATTCCAGCATTTTTTTACGAGTGTAAGGGAAAATTCCAATTCCTGGATTTATGGGATTATGCTAAATGCTAAACCACAGCATAGCAACACGTACCCCATTCTGAATTTCCCCTCTTTTGCACAATTCTGAGACCCAGTGTGTCACCTAAAACCAACACAAGAAAATGTGATGGTTCACCCACTTCAGTTACTGCTGTGAAAGAGCAGTGGCACAGCAGGATCCTGACTAGGCCAGCCACACTATTCTCAGTGTGGAGGAAAGAGCAGGATAGCAGATGCTGAAGCATATATTTTTAACAGATAATTTTGTCCTGAAAACACCTACTCTAAACTGAAGCTCTCCCAACATTTGGATCTCTTTTTTTTTACTTTTGTGCTTTTTAATTTCTTCAAAAGTAGGAAAAATCATCACATTCCCTGTGCAGAATAGAAAATAAGAATGACTTTCTACTGCTTAGAATTTCTTAACAAAATAAGAGATTTTAACAGTTATCTTTCTCCAATGGTATCGAAGATCTCCAAGGGTATCAGATAGATTTGTTTTGGAAAAAAAAAACCCAAATCCTTCATTTAAATTGCTAGTTAAATATTGTCCTTATTTCAGTTCTTCTCTTCTGCAATTTAATACATTTTGAGTCTTGCCACCAGTGCTGTTTCTGTTACAGGATTAAGCACACTGAGGTATCATCTCAAAACCCAAGCCTACAGCAGTATAGTAACAGGGCTATGAAAATGCTCTTCACCTCCTAGCTCTAAAATTCACACAGTGCTCTGTGAGCCTGTATATGCATCTGTGTTCCTGTGCCTTCATTGCTTGAATGTGTCAAGTGGTTCTGATCTGGAAGAAGAACAAAGCAGCTGCAGGAGGAAGTTTATTCCGTGCACTCTGGGCGTTCTGACTGACTGTGACAGGGGTGCTGTGTGTGGAAGATGACTTAGCTGTTACTTCTTTTGCCTCTTGATCCAAATTTGTGCCCCTCTGAAAGTCAGAAAACGTAGTTCCAAGGGATAGCAGGATTTTTCTCGACTTCTCAAGGGAAATCTAGAATTATTTTTAACTATTAGTGATTTTTATTTTAACTTTGAGTGTTAAGTACTTCTCATAGCCTGAGATTCTGCAATGCTGATGAAAGACAGAAGCTAAATCCCATCCTGTGCCCTCCTTTTTATACAATCACTCTTCAGCAGTGTGAAACATCTGTATACTTTGTATGCAGAGCTCAGCAATAATTTATTCAAAGTGCTTCACCTCCTATTTCTGAAACAACTGTGAGCAACTTAGCATTAAAGTGTCTTTGGAAAATAAATTTGGCAATCTTTTCATGGAGAAACTGGTGCTAATGTAGAATCTCTAAAAAGAGAAAGTATTAATTCTGTACCAGTAGCCCTGAAGGGATGCATGATCTAGGTCACTTCATTTTAGCTAAAAATTAGACAGATCCTAATCTTTGAAGAATTAAAGAGTGGTAGAATTGTTTAATCTTTATCAAAATGTTTCACTGAAAACTGTTGAAAAAGAAGGATTTGTGTAATAAATGTGGACCCCTCTATGACTAATAAATGTAAATATAGAGAAGATGTATGTTATATAATTCTTCAAGGAGGTTGACTTAGTACAGCAGGGAATTCTGACTTAAAACCCCATGGTGTCCAACATCAGCAGAACACACAGTCAGCAGATAACAATTAGCTTAGTGACACATCCAAACATGAGTGGTTCACAGTGAGTTCTAATCAAACACAGTACCATTATCCCCAGGGGGCTTCTGCAGATGTTGTTACCCAGACAGAAGTTATGTAAATTTTTCTTGATCATCTAGAAGGAACATGAAGCTCCCAATGACTCTCAAATTTTCATGTGACACAATAATAGGCAAAGCAAGAAATAATGAGAAGATATTTGTACCACACAGCAAGCTGGACACCTATAGAATGGATTGTAGAAGATGCATTCTTTATAGAAAGACAGAAAGGCCTCAAAACTGTCAGGAAATCAGTTGTAGCTGATTAATTTAAATGTTCAGTTTTAAAAGAGAGATCTGACTTCATTATTTCTACTCAGGGAAGAATGATTCCACATAATCTTCCTACTTTTGCAGATAAGGCCCTAAAATTTGAGAACTATAAAATTACTTAAAACAATCTGTTTCATTTCTCTTTACATCATACCCTTGTTTTAATCAGTCCCCCAAAGACTGTTTCTACCTGGCCTTGTCACTGCAGCTGAATGACTGTTGCTCCTTAAATTAAATTTGCAATATAAATACCTGGCACTTCAAATTTAGTTTGTCTTCTTAGAATTAAACAGTTTTAGCAGAGGGAATTTTGTGTAACTAAAATATTGCTAACAGCTAAACAGCTATGTAAACACTTAAATAATGTGTTCGCTTCTCCTATACTCCATTAAAACTATTTAGTTCCACATTTTTTCTACCAAAAAGTAATTTCATAAAATAAGTTGGGTTGGTTTTTTTTTGCCTTTTCTTAATTTTATTTTGTTTCATGGGATGATCGTGACTTAAAAATATCAAAATTAGAAAGTTTTAGATAAAAATTCAAAGGAAATGTTGATACTTCATTTAAAAAATAAATAAATTGATAACATATCTCTGTAGCTATTATTTTAAGCATGTCAGTACAATATTGTATTAAATTTCCATGAATAAGAAATTAAATGCTTCTATGTAATTTCTTATCCTGCTCTCAAGCAGTCCTTTAATCTTTATTCCAGTTTACTGATGTATCAAGAATTGTAATGGAATTTAAAGCTTATTGGTCTGGGTCAAAAATGCAGCCTGCTCTTCACCCATAACCTGGAGACTTTCTACAAGTGGATAATATATTGCAGAAATAAATGCCAGTTTCACTTTCCTGTTATTCATCGGTTCATAACACTCAAGGTTAATGTGCTATGGTGTCTTACTCAGGAAAAATGTTTGCAAATCTTGAAAGTTTCATACATTTTAACACAAATAAGTTGTCCAAAGGTTCCTACCAGAAAGCATGGTTGTTCTTTATTCATTCTTCATCACTCATTTCTCTCAGAACCTTCCATCCTGCCAATGCATACACAGCACACACATGTACAACACAACGGCTGCCAAAATGACTGGTCACATGTTTATGATTAAATAAGAGGTTAAATTCTTCTACAACCTCATCAACCAATATTTCCCATGCCCTAAAAAAAGGGGCAAGAAAAAGAGAGTACTAAGAGTACCATACTGTTTATTCCAAGCAAATAGTTCAGGTTATTCTGTTTAACATATCTCAAGTAGATTCTGGATAGATGAAAACATGCATCATATTTGATGACTGAAATCATGGGGGCTGTAACTCCTACAAAGCACATCTATCTAGCTTTGGCAATATGAATGAACTAACAGACCTGCTAGTCATAGGAATAACAGATGGTTAAAATTACTGTAGAAACAAAGTCATCAACACCCTATTTCCTACATAACTCTAGAAATCCTTCTATATCAATTTTTTATACAATAAATGCTTATTTCTATTGATGGCATCTCCCAATACTCAACCACTGAGTAATAGTGGCTAACTCAGAGACCAACACTCGAAAAACTAAGTAAAGAATTTTTTTCTCTATTGCATCAATTTATATACCTACATTTGCCATATGTTCTCTTTTTACTAAGTAGCTAAGATACCTCTACCTTTCTTTACAGTTCTTCTGCCCATATCTTTCCCTCCCTGAATTTTAAATCTTGAATAATTTATATTGGTAGTACATACTTTCACATCAGTAATTCTAAGCTTCTTAGTATCATTTATGAGTATGTTTAAAACTTCTGCAGAGAGATTTCTTTTGGATTCCAACACTGAGTTCTCATCAATAAAGATAATCATCTATGCATCATCTTTAGTGAGATACCAGCACGAACAGAAGTGGTAAAATGAAGTCCTTCATCATTAATTTTCACCAAATGTGAATTAACAAAATAGGGTAATTATCAACATTATGCCCACAATTACATATTCCGTAACACTGGGAATGGCCATATCAGGCCAATGTATAAGCATTTTACTGGGCATATGAAAAATATGATCCCCAGATATAGATAGAAATAGATACATTTATGATTTTTCACTGAGGTTCAGCTACTCCCTATCCAATCTCATAAAGAAAATAACCTAGTATCTGTTAAAGTTCATTGTATTAGAATATGTTTCAATGTTGTTTTCTCTCCTTTTATATCTGTGGCAGTTCTGTAAACACCTCACCACTGTTTGCTGTTTCCCACAGTGTAGAACAAAGGATTGTGCCACTTTGCATACACACATGACAGCATCAAATTTGCTTCCATCTCCAGAAAAGCTATCAGTTCCAGTCTGTGCTCATCACTACCACTAGAAGCTGTGACTGGCAGGCTGGACTTGTGTTTGACAGGGAGGTTATACTAAAAGCAGGCAGCTTGATATACAGGATGAAAATTCTCTCCATGGCAATTTCTCAGATGGTGAGACCTGCACGTTGTCCTGGAAGATAGCTTCAGCTAAAGGCAAAAGAAAAGCAAAGAAAAGCACAGCAAAGCCAAGCAAAGAGTCACAAAGAAATGTCCAAGAATCCACTTCACATACTACTCCAGTCCCATGAAAGACCAATGCCTTCTGTCAGACTGTCACATCCTCACTCATGAGCTTGCCACTGACTGAGGGCCTCAGCAGCCACAGATAATCTGTACCTGCAGCACATGTTTATTTTCCTTTTGTTTGAACAATGAGAGGCTATACACTACATCAAGTCTGAGTTTGTAGTGCTGATAAATCACACTTAAGGGAACAATGAAAACAGCGCCTATTTAATAAATATATGTTCATATCTCATATCTAATTGCTTCCAACGGGATACTAAATGCATCCCATGGAGAGAAGGGAGTACATAAGTCACAAAAGGTAAAAAAAAATTCTCAGTGATGCATATATTTCTCATGAGTCATAGACAAAGCTTAAGAGCAACAGGTTTTTTGTCACTTTGCTACCTACTGCTGCTGTCAGATGAATGAGGGAATGAGAGGAATGAGGGACAAGCCCAGGGAGCAAAGAGGGAGGAAAAACACCACTAGGAGTTAATATAATTAAGGCATAAAAATTAAGGCATAAAGGAGATTTACATTTCGCAAACCACTTGATAAATAACTCTTGGATCGACTTACACGAACAGAAAGGGTAATAAATTCCACTGTTCTTACAGGAACACATTTTACTCATGCTAGTTCCACCTACAGTTAGTTTGTTTGCTTATTTACATACCTACAAAAATCTACTTTTAAACTCTCAGTTCTACTTCTACATGCTATCGACAATGCTATGCCACAGGCTTCTGGGAAGGCGCTCAGTCCCAGAAGCTTGGTCTTATTCCAAGGCTAGTGCATTCAGGCTTTTGATTTTAATGACATTTGTGTTTCTCTTTAGGAGAATCTGTGACAATTCTGCTAGCTTCCCCGTTTCTAAGATAACTGATCTGAACTGGGTCTTACACAGTTCCTCACAAAAGTGCTAAGTATGAGTCACTCACCACCCTCTAGTTCCAGCAGCTGTACAAAGAAGGCTGGTATCAGAAACTGAACAGGAGGGAAAAGGACCTGTACCTTTAGGTGAAGCTAAATATTTCTGGGGAACTTAAGTATCTACAAGTTCTCAGGTTCAGCAAAAAGACCCTGATAGACCAAGTAGTTAAAAGAGCAATATTTATCTTATCCTGTAGCTCTCAAACACAAGACTTCACACAAACCTGTCTCATTCACTTGTAAAATGAGCACTAAAAAGAAAACTGGGTTTTTTTTTCACTTCCGATCACAGAGATTAGCTGAGTATTTTACAGAGAAAGCAATTCATGTCCATTTTGAATTCTTTAAGGAAAGGTCTGCTTTGGCCATATAAAGATAAGGCAGGCTTCAGTGTCCCATCTGTAGCAGAAGGGCCCTTTTCTACTAGGGAGAACAGCTGGTTACAGACAATGGGACAGACAGCTCGGGATACACAGGGCTGAGATATTTTCCCTTTTTGGGTTCAAACAGGAACTAAGGCCAGAAACAAAGGTAATGCACTCCTGGCATCCCTCATGGTCCTGTATAAGCATGCTGGGGCCTGAGAAGTAATTTAAAATCTTGGCTGTCATATTTTTAGGGAAAGACTCTTGCTGCTCAGGCACCATGAGTGCAAGACTTTTTCTGAGATCCTCCATGAAGACTCTAGATGCAAGCAATATGAAACTTTATCCTATATATTTGATGCCTTTCTGAGGCAGAGGGAAGGTTAGAAAAGGAAGTCCTAATACACAGGAAAAAAATTTAATACCAATATTTCTGGGGTTTAGGATCCCTTTAGCCTTATCTTCTATCAAGGACTTATGAGTGTCTTAGAATTGTGTAAGTCAGTCCTGACTTGTTACTTCTTTCTGTTACTGTTTTCATTCCCTTCCTCACTTAACATGGCCAATTTGGCAGGCTGGATTAATGAGCACAGAGCCTTTTCTTCACCAGGAGGTTTTGTTCTCAAGACCTCTCAAACCAAGCAACACAGACTTGCTTTTGTTGAGCAAACATGTAGGCTGATACCCCATTTATCTTCATTTGGTAGCATTTAAATTCTAGCAAAGGAATACAGCATTACTCTAATCAGTTAGAATGATGCTATCATTATGTTGTTCCAATGGCTACAAGATAATGAATGTTTAGTGATAGACACATTCAAAATAACACTAATTATGATATTAATGATTTTAATTAACTTCAAATGCTTCTGTGTTTTCCAATAAGTTCCTATATCTAGGAATAAAGCTACCCACAAACTCTTAGTCTCTCCCTGATTATTTTTACAACAAAGGTTTACACTGAGCTCTGAAAAGGAAATTAACTTGAGATTATATATATGTTTTATTATATTTTGTGCTTGGTTTGGGGTTTGTTTGTTTGGGTTTTTTTTACCTTATAACAGTAAAATTTGAATAACAAAATATTTAGGTGCATTTATGTCAGTGTTTCACCATAAGTCTGGTCTGCTGCATGAAGTCAGCCCTGAACAGAATTCTTTCACCATGAGCAGAAAAAGAAGCAAAATGCCTCTCTAACAACTTTAAATAGTCATTTAATGGTCTTGGGGAGAATTTTTTTTCCTCTTGTTGCAAGAATCAGGTTGACTCTCATAGTCTTACTGGATTATTTGTCTTTTGGGAAAGAAAACAGATACAAATTTTCTCCTTATCTTCCCACCACTTCTCATTTAAAAGTACTTTTCCTTCAAAGTAGACATTTTTGCTGCTGAAAACAGCTCTTCTGACTGTACCATATTAACTGATACACAAAGGAAAGCAGAGTTCCTAGGTAGTCCAAGCTCCTTTGTAACAGAGGCTTCAAACACAAGAGCCTTAAATAAAGAGAAAAAAGCCCTATTCTTGTGTCTTCTGATTATGGCTTCTCTTGCAGAAACTATTTCAAAATGTAGTTTATTTGGGAGAAATTAAGAGCAGTTTAAAGTCACTGTGGCTGCTGATGGAGAAGCTTTTTAAGGAGCATTATATTCAGACTTGTCAAAATATACAAATAGCTGAATTTAATGTTTAAATTCTAATACAATAACCTGACCTTTTCTGCTGCTACTCATCATCTCATTTTTAGATAATAAGCTAATACATAAAAATTAAATTATTCTATATTAATATGTAATATGTAAAATTATATTATATATAATATATAATGTACATATTTTTTGTAATCTCAGGACTCATTGCAGATTGGCTTATATTGTTTGGAATTGATAGGTCATGGAAGTCAGGTGGAAGATTATATTGCCTTTAATAAAGGTCCTATGCATTGTTATTGTTATTGTCAATACTGTTATTGTAACATTGTTATTGTTATAGTAAAAAGAGCTAAATATCTGAGATTAAAATTCAGAATATTCGCCCTCCTGAATACATAGCAGTCTAATTTTAATATACCAAAGAAGACAGAGGTAACATAATTTGCTCTTCTCATCCTTACTCAGATTACTTTTCAGGACTCTATAAAAGTGTCTGTCTAAGCACAGTATCCAAGACTAGAATTTTATCATGCTGTAAATGCTTATTTGTATGGATTAACATGACATCAGTAGTAAAGATGAAGCTTATGGGTATCCAAGGTAGACTACAGCTGACGGTGAGAGATATCAGAGATACACTTGCTGTAGGAACCATGCTCTGGAAGGATTCTGGACCACATTCCACAGTTATTGCAGTCCTATGGGCAGTCACAATACTTGTCACAAGGACAGAACTGCCTGAGAACCTAATTCTTCAGACAGAAAAATTCCAAAATCTGGATGAAGTCTAAAACAGAGATTGTTTTCTGAATCCCAGTTAGGCTCAGGTATGCAACTATATACCAGCTGGTTTGTTTGTCAAACTGAAGCAAGACTTTCAAGTGGCATAGGAGTTTTTTAAGCAGTGTTCAGAAGATGTAAGGACATCCTGGGGAAGACAGAGCTCTGAAACCCCAAATTTGGGATTGGGAACCTAATTTGGGATAGAGTGGCTTTATAGGGTAAAGCAGTGACCATCAAAGGCACTGAAGGGAGAAAACTTCATTTAGGTTTTAGGCTAAAGTTCCCAAAAACAAATTTCTGTTCCATTGGGGAACAATTTCCAAGAAAGTATGAATTTCAAACTGGGCAAGACAAAATAGTGGAAGTTATCCCACAAAAGATAGAGCTGCACTGGCAGGGACCTGAAATATTTCTCCTCTTTCCTCAAGATGTGTAGGAAGGCAGAGGGTACAGAGGGAAGTTCAGCACTCATGGTGTCACAAAATCCAAGTGAGGGTTCCTTCTTCAGCACTCTTGTTCAACAAACTACAAAGCCAGGCTTTACTCACTTTCAGGGTGTTCCTCTTTTGGAAAATGCAAGCTCTTGACATAAGGAGCTGCTTCATTGTGTGGGTAAGTGATCAGAGAATGCAGCAGGAAGAACAGAGTTGAAAATTACAGACAACAAAAGCAGTTCAATGACCAGAAGTGCAGAAGCACTACAAATAACACTACTTGATTTTTGTCCCCAGCTCCCAAAGCTCAAGTAGCACGCCACTCTCCCCTTGTGCCTAACTAAAAACCTTGTGAAAACCTTGTAAGCCCACCTGCCTCCCATCACCTTGATCATTTTGGGTTCAAGATACCCATAAGTGCTCTCTCACACCTAGCCCAGGGTCACATCAGTGCTTTAGAGGTGCCTTACTTTCCCTGGCAGAACAATTTCATAAGCCTTAGAAAGAAGTTCTTGACATAGTCATCCTACATATGTAGGAGAGAACTGTATGAAAAACAGAGAGGAAAATATAAAACACGAATTATATCATCTTTGAGAATTTTGTGGTGACAATCTTTTGTGCGTCAGCAGAACTCAAATTTTTCCACTGTGCACTGCTAACACAGCTATGATAGAGAAGATTAAAACTATATTACTTTCATTAGTGACTCTTTTGCCTCTCATTGGTTTTCATACCGACTCCTCATGTTTTGTCTTAATCAGATAATGATTCTTCATCTTGTCCCCTTCAAACAGAGCTCTGCAAAGAATTTCACTGAAATTAATGGTTTCTCTTCATTCAATGAAGAGACAAGGTCTAGTATTTTAACTGCTTGGAGATAAAGTCATGTAAAAGGTCAAGCAGCAGAAAGGAGGACATGCATTTTACAGTAATGCAAATAATGAGTAATAATAAGAAAAGGAACATACATTAAAATCCTCCTTTAATGATGTTGGCTAGGAATTCCTATTTTGCAGTTTAGCTATGACAGCTGATGAAATCAGTGCTTGTTTTTCTCTCTGATAAATTCATTCTTAGATATTTATAAGTTTAGCATTACATTTTAACACACAGAACAAAAATAAAAGATTTCATATATCCATCCTGACATGTTTTCAATGTTATTTTAATGTGTCCATTTTAATGTTACCAACCTCAAAATGTTGGATTTTAGAAACTGCAGTTTACCTCCAAAAAAGTAACACCATGATGTTTCTGTCTGTAAGATTTCCTCTACTGTTTGAACTCAACAGTGTATGTTAAAAAAGGCTGAAATCAATGAACATCAGTCTCTTCTTGGTTTCCACAAGCCTGGATTTTACTCTCCTGTAAGCAGACACTGTACATTTGCCATAGATGTGCCATTTACACATCTCCCAGGACTCCTCATGGTTCAAATACTCCCACCTGCAGCCACAAACCCTGGGTTAGTGACTCAACTACCTGCTTCCTCATAAGGCAGATTCCTCAGATAAGTCCATATCTTACTTTACTTTACTTTACTTTACACTTTAATTTGATGACAGAATCCATTACTGATCTAGTATTGGGGATCTGTAAACGGTTATTTCCTGAATATGACAAATAAAAATTTTACCTATATTTTATTAGTCTAAGCAAAATCTAAATATAGATCCTTATCAAGCTACTAGCTCAATTCCTTTGCCTCTATTTCCTGCAAAACTTTAATCTCCTGACCCCAGGGCCCTCCTTAACCTGTCCCTGATTAAGGTCCACATTATTCTTCTTTGGTATACTTAATGCAGGATTTCATTTCAGCTGGCCCAGCTCATTACACTCATCAGTGTTAGAATAAAGTTAGCCATATCACAAAGGGACCAATTTTCATTGCATCATTCAAATCATTGGTGTGTCCATTGCCTATCTATCACTAGAAAATTCATCACTCCCAATTAGAAGCCCTGCTGTTTCTACATCACAGTGTATGTTTGAAAATGACATTATTCATAACATGTTCCCCCACAATTTTAGCTAACAAACAGGCTCTCAGGGGAAACCAAATTGACAGGGTTGGAACCTAGATAATAAAAGCTTAATTATTATAAGCAATGATGGTATTTAATAATTGCGATCTCACTGGGAACAATTTCGAAGAAGAATCACTTTTACTTCATTACAGTGTGTGAGTGATGATACTAATAAATGCTCACATGAGGAGCTCCAGGCCTGCTTCCCACAACAAACATTAATTACTGCTCCACAAAATGCCGAAGCTGGGAAGTCAGTGAGCAAAGATTTTAGTTGTGCTTGGCTGGATTAACTACTCACTGTAATATAAGAGATAATAAAGAAAATCAGGGGCTACTACCTACAGGATGAGGGAGAGTCATGGATGGTCCATTCTTTCAAAGTAAGGAAAACAAAACCAGCCTAAATAGACCAGTTCTCTGGAAGTGATGAAAGTAGCAAGCTTAGCAAATTAACTTCCTTTACAATTAATAACTTCACACTTTCTTCTTCCCTTTTTCCCCAGCTCAGCAGATATGTGACTAACGATGTTTTATCTCCCATCAAATTGGAGAATAAACATAAGTCTGTTCAGTGTGAGATGTAGGCTGGAAATTAAACCCTGCTATTGTGAGTCCTGAAGGCAGGTAAGGAAGCCAAACAGGAACAGATAGAGCTTACTTCAAAAACTGATTCAAATGTCCTGTTAAGTAAAGTGAAAGCTGTCAGTAAATTGGAAACTATCTGTTTCTTTCCTTGATTCTGAGTTTGTCTTCCTGGGTAGGGAGTGGCACAGGATTACCTGAAAAATTTTATTTATGTTGCCTTAAAAAAAAATAACAGACAGATTTCTTAATGCAGTACTGGTTTTGTTAATTTTGAAATATTTGGGGTTTTATATTCTTTTTTTTTCACTCTTTTGTGGGAAATCACTTATGTGAAATCCTCTGCCAAAAATATCTAAAATGAGAATGAAATATGTAAAAAATTTTTAGATTGCAATACTACAAGTCAAAGAGAAAAAGTGAAAAACTGTTGTTTACCTCTCTGGGTAAAGCTGTTCTGTGGCATCTACTGGGTCAAGATGGTCTAGGTTTCTACAGCTAGAAAAAGATAACTAACATTCAAAAATTAAAAGGCACCAGAGAAAAAGAAAAGAATGCCCTGCAAGATTGGTGTCAAATTCATGTTCTCAATTAAACTTTGTTGATAATTACATCTGGTTCTTTTATTCAGCCTAGTGAAAAAACAGATATTACAATCACTTGTCAATCTAAAGGAAGTCTGCTCAGGACACTGAATGAGTCAGAACGACACAGGACAGGACACTTTTCTTCCCAGGGCACAGGTTAGGGAAATTGGGCAATGGGGAATTTGCTCTTAATGGAGATGGACAGGCTACAAATCACAGGTCAAATGATTCAAATTCTATGAGATTCAGTACCAAAAATAAATCACAAAAATAAATTTTTTTAACCGGTGCACGAGCTAGGCTGTAAAATGGGAAATGGCATTTGCACACAGAAGAGCTTTTAAAGAGCACCTGTTCTTTATGGAGACAGGACATTTTGTGCATTTTGAAATCACACTGAGTATTGGACATTTTGAAACCAGCATCTCATCATAAGCTGTGGGGAGAAGTATGTAGGAACTGGCCAGGCACGCACAGAGCCAGAAACCTGCAAACAGAACTATCTGGAGGCTATGTTTATGCCCATGCCTTGCTTTCTAATAAGAACAAAAATAAAGAAAATCATACCAATAAAATCTTGTGAAGGTGCTTATGGATTTTGCTGAGAAATGTTTGAGAAAAGGAAATAGTAAATGAAAGTGGACCCACCACCTCACACGGATTCTCAAAAAGAGTTGGTTTTTTTTTTTTCCAAAAGAATAAAGGTGCAAGAGGGTTTTCTGCATTGGTAAAAACATGTTGCCATCAGTACTACAGCTTGTTCTTTAAAAGAAAATAATCCCTAAAATAGCCTTTTATACAAGGGATGATTTCTCTTTTGCACTGGAGAATCTCTGAAAAAATTTATTACAATCATTCTTAAGCACATTTCTTTTAATGTGCTCTGCCCCTGCGAAGGTGTAATGGGTCCAACCTAATAAAAATACTCTGTGTAGGCCTCCATATTTTTCAAATCACTATACAGAAACAGACAATTATCGAAATTAGCTGAAATTGATAGATGAGGGGAATGCAATAGACATATTGCTATATACTCCAAGATCATTAGAGACCGGCATATATTACAGTGGCACATGGAATCTCACAGGAAAGATTAATTTCAACTGCACTGGATTAGAAGCACTTCCACAAAAATTGGAAACTGGTGGAATGGCCATAAACAAAGGTCAGTGAAAATGCAGATAAACACAGTTCATCACAATGGGTTGGATGGGCCTAGCAATTACAGTATTGATCACTACTATTTTCGTTTAGCAACTTCATCAGCACAGGGAAAAGAAAGCCGGGAATTTGCTGCATTTATTTTCTTTCTAAGTTAGCTTATTCTTTTCATGACTCTGTTGCATTTGCCTCCTGCAAATAGTCTAGGAAATTAGTTTACTGGAAGAAGTTTACTTCATTCAAATAAAGAATTTTAAATGAGGATAAGTGCTTAAGGAATGCAAATCAATAAAAATCCATGGGTATTTGCACCAATAAAGGGGTTCTAGAATCACTGCTAATCCAGTCCATAATAAAAATAGCCTGACCTCCAAAAAACAACTTTTCACAGAATTTAGCAAATAGCTTAAATGGAAGGAATTCAATATTTGAGCAGTTTAGTCTTCCTCAACCAACCTAAAACAATAATTACTGGAAAAATTATGTCTGAGAAAATATTGTCCTATTTGTTCCAAGCAATGTATTTTGGAGTTCTGATAGGTCTTTCCTATTCACATGGGAAAACAAAAAAAAAAAAAAAGGCAAAAAATCAAGAGGTATTGTTTACTCTAGACCTGTTTCATCAGTGTACTCCTATGCTTCAAATCTAAAAGAGAAAGATCAAGCAGTTTGATTTCTCACAACTGCTAAGTCTACTCAAGTTTTGGCAGAAATTACTCCTCTTCCTTTACAGGGACATATTTTTCTTTCCCTTTAATTTCTGGTACATTCATGACTTACTGGCATTCCTCTTTGCCATTCTACTGCCAAACTTTACTTAACACCAAAATCTGGATTTCCTTGTTACTCCAGTGATGCTTTAAAGAGCCTTCCTCTATTTTATTACTTGAATAGCCTAATTTCTCCTCCAAAGATCTTGAAAGAAAACTGCACTGCACATTTTTCAGCTCTAACCAGATCTGTAACTGAATAAATCAAAGGCCTACCCTATGATAGTGATTAATAATATCCAGAATACTTACTTCCAGGGATAATTCAGAAGAGAAAAAAAGGAAAAATCATCCAGTAAATTATTCACTTCAAATTATTCTCCTACATCTCATTTCCATCAGTAACTAAATAATATATCTGCATAAGGCTTTTTAATTCTAAACCCACCACTATAGTATTTAAGAACTACAACAAACGATAACCATTGGAAAAATAATTTAAGAATAAATTGTGCCCCATTGAATTCTACCTGGCTGAACATAATGGCTTGGTTTAATCCTCTTTAATTTCCATTTCCTAGCTAAAATATACACTAGAGAGCCTAGATACTCTGTAATCAGTGGGGATGGAATAGCAGTTCCAGACTATTTGGCCTACCATCTGAGTTTCCAAAGATGCTCATAAAGCTTCCTTACCAACCTAAACTCACCGCAATATCTTGCTTTATGAGAGCTCTTCTTGCCTCTAGAACATCTTCAACTCATCTTATTGCTAGATTTGTGAAAGAAGATGTTAAATCAATAGAGTTCACCATCTGCTCAGGAAGGATGGATGCTATATGCCGTGATATCTTTTCCTAAGCAAGAATAAATGGAAATATTTGCTGTATCTAGTACAGAACACACACACACAAAAAAAAAATTTAGATTTTCTTTCTGATACGCAGACTTCCATAGACTGGATCATGTGCATTGACTGCAGCCAATGGTGATTTTTCATTGCAGGCTTTAGCTGCAGAATACTCTGGTGAAATGAACACTGCCATCTCTTCCTCTGAACATCACAACTTGCTCTAAGCAGCAAGCCTTGCAGGCCCAAGTTCTTGTGTTCTTTACTAAGTACAGTAGGAGTTTAGCTTCAGCCTTATTTTGGAAACACCATGTTACATGTGAATAACACAAAGGGAGGAACAATATGGTTTTGGCCTATACAGCAGGAATTCTGAATGAACATTCAACAGGAAGGATTGGAAATGTGATATTCGCTTACTGTGTTAAAACAAAAGCATCTGACTTTTGGTTTGCCATTCATAGTTTCAGTATGTGAGAATTCAGATATAGCCAAGCCAGATACTTCCTTCTGGTAATTTGACACCAGCTTTCATTTGGAATCAAATGCATTTGCCAAAACAATTTTATTTTAAAATTTATCTGCTAAAAAGGATGTTCTCAAGGCAAATTCTACACTGAAATCTTTTGCAGCTGTATTATTCCCCTTTTCTTTCCAATGACTGTATATCTTTGTTTTTAAATAAAGTATGTTTTTCCCATAGTTAATGTTAAGTCTGCTGGAAGATTTTATTCTCCCTTTATCTACCATTTAAAGAAAGTTTTTGTAGATTATTTGCAAAATAATCTATGAACAGAAGAAAGGCTTTAAGCATCTGTTATTAAAAACTGTGCAACAAATAGTTTCTATCTTCACTGCTAAATTAAAATATAACCCCTACCTATTCTTCAATGAGCTGCTTGAAAAGTGGAATTATTTTTATCCTCCCTGTGGTGTAGGAACTGTTTCTTTTCAGCTGTGCCCTGAAATGGGAAAACATAATCTTCCCTTAGGCCAATGCTTACTACAGCCCCTCTACATAACACAGGCAGTACAAAAGTAATCTTCAACTTTATGCACTCGTTGTTTTAACTACATGAGTCAGGTAAAAGGCAATATCTTTGATCCCAGTGTGGGTACAGCTGTAATCATGCAAACATAGCTAATTCATCATAGCCTTTCCCCACGATAAGTAGGATATATTACAGCAGCACATGAAACTCCAGGTTACTTAGTCTGGGGAAATAAAGGCTCCAGAAAGACTTTACTGCAGCCTTTCAGTATTTAAAAGTGGCTTCTAAGGATGAGAACAGATTTTCATCAAGGCCTGTGGCAATGGGACAAGGGGCAATGGTTTTAGACCGAAAGAGGATAGATTTAGACCAGAAATAAGTATGAAGACTTTTATAATGAGAGTGGTGAAAAGCTGGCAAAAGTCTCTCAAAGAGGTGGTGGGTGCCCCATCACTGGTTTGGACAGTGCTCTAAGCAACTTGGTCTAGCGGAAGATGTCCCTGCTCATTGCAGAGGATTTGGACTAGATGAACCTTGTAAGTTTATAACCCAAACTATTCTATGATTCCATGATTCCACTGTGGTACATTCACATCAGGATTTGTAGTGATCTAATTATTGTAATAGAAAGCAAACATTAAATATCTCGCTAACTGCCTAGCATCATCAGAATGCTACAAATTCAGTGATAATTAAAAGTATTACCTGTTTTTTTTCCTGGCTTTTACTATTGGCAGATAGACATATCTCATTATCTAAATGATTGTTTCTAACTCTTAGGAATATGGGTAATCAACACTATTAATAAAACCTAAATGTTTAATTTAATTAAAAGCTAATGTCAGCTGACACTTTTGCTAAAGGGGGGCAGCATTGTTTAGTCTAACAACTATGTTTGACTTTAAATAGCATTTCCCTTGCTAGAAAAAGGCTATCCAACGTATTATCCTCACACAAAGTTATTTAATCACTTGATGATTAAGACTTTCAGGTCTAAAACCTGATAGCTGTCTTTTGGGATCCAGATTGCTGGGCATTTGACAAAGGTTGGAGCTATCATTTTGTTGAAGGCTAGCTGCAGAAGCTGCCAAGAAAGTGAATCTAATACTGAGCTGTCATCCTGCCTGAGTAAGATTGATAGTATCCTCAATAAATCCATAAGGTAAAAGCAGAAATATGCCAATCAGTGCTCCTTGTGACAAAAAGGCTAGAGTGAGAACTACAGGCAAGAGCCACTAAGGAAACTTATTATGAATTAAATTGCTGATAAATGTTATCTCCAAGAGAGAGAGAATAAGCTATGCACAAAGCAATGACTCCCTTCATAGGAAAAGTGGATATCAGTGACAGCTATTCTTGAGAAGACTAAAAGGCTGTGCTGAGGCATGTGACTTCACAAATAATGAAAACTGTTAGAATAGGAGCAAGAGGGTGAGGTACAAATACAATTAAGCAATTCAAGTCAGATATTTTATATTGTTCTTTTTCTTGCTTTCATACAAAACAACAAAATTCCTAGCAGCTGAACACTGCTCCACTGAATGGTTGAGAACACTGGAAATGTCTGCTTGTGTAAAGGTTTTCTTTACACCAGAAAGCAATATTGAGTAACATCAGCACAAGTTCTGGACCTGAAAACAAATACATTAATGTGAAACTGTCACTGAGTTAACAAAACTTGCTGCCAGCCTAGTCTTGCTAGTGCAGACATAAGGAGGCTCCACTAACACGGCTGCCTTTTGCCCTCAGAAATATTTTTGCAAAGGATGTGGACATTACACCTATTTAAAATGGATGTATGCACCTTGTTTCATGTACAGCATTCAAATATGCCCACAAATTGCAGCATTTTTAGTCCCATCCAGGGAGAGGATAAGGATCATAAGTTCTATCATTTTTGGTATAAATTCCTTTTGTAATCACTCACAGTGGCAAACACGCCCTCTGAATTTGATAAATATTTCAATTTCATGGATAAATTCAATTTTCACTAATCAACATCTTCAGGGCACTTTTCCAGTGGTAACAGAGAAAAAAGAAATAGGAGTAGTATCATATTTGGTTTATACATCAATGCACACACACACACACACACACACATAATATCATTCCAGGAAAATGATATGCTGTACATCTTCTCTTCCTTTCAATTCCATCTCTCTGATTCAATCATGATGTCCTACTCATATTTTGTAAACCCTGCAGTTAAAAAGAATAGTCATGATTATTACTGAAACAATCACAAAACATACAAGAAACACAGAGACAATTCTTCATTGCTGTCCTTTTCTTTCCAGTGTGGGAGATGTTCCAGTTATTCAGACTGCAATCCATGGCAGGAATTTCTAATGTATGAAATCAAGACTCACAAGCTGAGAGAAAAATGAATCTGTTTATTGCAGAGCTAAGACAGTACTTACACATTTAGTGTGAGAATCTTTGTTCAGTCCTATGTACAGAACCTGGCTGCAGGCCTGTCATAAATCCATTGACCTGACAGTTTCTTAGTTTCCTCAAGGTTTGCAGACTTTTGAAGAAATAGGATGCCTTTCCTGTTCTCAGATAGTCATCAACTTTCCTTCATGCTTCCCAGGAATTTTCTGCAGTGCCAGGCTTTGCTGTTTCCTTACAGGAATTATCTCTCTATCTATAACTATAAAACCCAAGAAGAGTAAGACCTATGACAATATCAGCCTTCAAAAGCTGGATAAAGTGGAGAGGGAGATTATATAGAAAAATACATGCTAAATGGTAAGTCTATCATTTAGAGAATGAGTGTCATATATTGCATGGGTTTTCCATGAAGGCTTGCTGTTAGAAAGAGTCCAAGCTTCATAAAATGCAGATATGATTGGGAAAATCTCACAAAATACGATTTTTATATTATTGAATATTTCCCAAAAATCCTGTAACAGACCAGTTACTTTGAATGAATGGAATTAAGGAACATAATCTGAATGTCAACTCTGGGAAATACCAAAGAGAGAAATCTTTCCTCTCATATATCAGATGCAAATCACAGAGAATTGCATAAGAATGCTGAACCAACAGCAGAACCAGAATTATCTGACCAACTTCAGATGAATTTTCTTCTACCCTAATACTACCAATATAGTTTCAGCATTTGAAAAGAAAGCCTAAGGTGATTAGGTCATATAAAGAAGTCTACTCCTAAAGAGGAGGTGAGAGGACAATCACTCTTGTGGAATACATAACAACAAAATTTTCAAATTTAGCTGAAACTTTGTCTCTTTGTTGTCCTGCTGAAGAATTCTCTGGAGGGAAAGACTAGGGGGTAAAAAATAACACTACCAAAATTATAGGGGAAAATATGGTTGCTAGTCCCTGGATGGAACACGGTCAGAAAACCAGCCTCCCACTCAGGGAAGATGAAACAGAGGGAGGAGCAGAGTGGAGACAAGATATCCAGGCTCAGTTGAAACCCTTGCAAAGGAGGGAACTAAGTTTTACATTTTACCTGATAAAACACACAGCAGTTGAAAATCAAGGCAGATAAGAACAAGGTTCTGCTGTTGAATCTGCTGTCGATGGTGACATCGCTCTCCTCAGAGTAAGGCAGGCTCTCATCCCAAGCTTTTCTCATATACTATCCTGAGATACCCACCCCCAAGGTATGACCACTGTGGGAATCCAGGACACAGGAATATCTCCTGTGCCTGTCCTGAGAGGTCTTATTCCTCTGGAGAGCACAGTTTTCAACTTTGGCCATGGAAAAAGCTTCCAGGACTTTGTGAGAGGCNCATCTAAAGGCTCTGAACTGTGATAAAGAAATATTAAACACCTGCAGACTGAAGCCATTGAGTCCTGCTTGTCTCATTCCTGGTTCCTGACCCTGGCATGGACTTTGCACTGGGGATTCCCAGGAAGGGAACCCCTGGTGTGGGAGGTAAATCCCACAGACCACTCCTCACTGAGTAAGATATATGACTAAAGCCACTCAAGCTCCACTGAAATATAAAGAAATATTTTAAAACTGAGTTAAGAATGGGGAGAAGTTAGAGAAGACCCCATTATAACTTCTGGTATCAGCTGATGGGCTGAATGTGTCTCCTGCCCCATAGGGACACCTTCTGGGTAAGAACCCTACTCTCTTGCACACTGAATGATTATTTTGAGCTAGCTTGTGCTGGTGATTAGAGATTGTTTGTATATGGCTTTGAATATATTTTGGACTCAGTGTCATAGGCTATGGAAATACTTATCCTGATTCCGTGAAGGCCAGAGGACACCACATGGTTTTGTCTGTGTTTAGAAACAACAGCAAAGGAACTACTTTGCTGTTCATTACAGATGTTTTCTGTCTCTCTGCTGCCATGTAGAGATGGCCCAGAGTCCTGCTCTAAGGTCTTCAATTACATTTGGATAACCTGGACATTTAAAAAATCAGCAAGGTTTGAGAGAAACCACTGGTTGCCACTGCATTGGCCAGAGTCTCCTGTAATTTTTGATTTATGGAAGAGACCCACAAATTGAGAGTTCATAAAAATAATTTCATTGCAATCGTCAGGTCCTTATGACTAGGAAAGCAGCCACCATTCTGAAGGTACAGCTAATGCAGCAGCCCAAAATATGCTACATATCAACGTGTTTCCTGCCACTCCAGGCCTTCACTTTCCTTGCAGAGAACAGTGTGACTAACCAAACTCCTGGCCCTGCTTTCCAACAAGCTGCATAATCTTGGCATAAAGCTAAGGACCAGCACTGCCAGGGCTTCTTACACAATCTGCATTTCCTCAGAACAGTGGTACTACCATCAAAACTTCTTTTGTTCGTTTATTAATTAGAAACAAAACAACACAAAAGGAATAGGAGGCAATTATGAAGAAGATTTCACTTAACCACTTCATAGCACCCTTTGCAAATATTGGGATCTGTCTGTCTGAAAGGGCAGTAAATTGAGAACAGGGCAGCTGGCAGAAGGGATAGGATGAAAACTCTCCATATAGCTTCACTGATGAACCAACAAGAAAACCTAATATAAGGTCAATCAAAAGTGACCAGTTTAGTACTAGTCTTCCATCACTACTAGCACTTCGTCCCCTGTATTTTCAATGACTGCTACTTCAGAAATCAGCTAGCAGAGGTTATGTCTACAATAACCCTCTCTTATAACAGGATTTTTACCCAGGCTGGTGTTATTTACCACATATCCTTTTTTTTTTTTTCGTCCTATTTAAATAATCATATTAAAACTGATGTGAACAGCAGACCAACAAATTTGATATTCCTGGCTTTGGTGTCCTAAGCAACTGCAAACAATAAATTTGTTCTCAGGGATGCATATTTTTGTGAGGGTGAAAGCAGGTTTTGTGAAACCTGCTTCCACAGCTGCAGAACTAAGAGACTTTCTGCAGTGCAGAAAAGATTGTGAAGCTGGCTCATGGAGGCTAGGACAGACACACTCATACCTAATCCTCCCTTCACCAGTACATGTGTGCCTGCATGTAGTCAGTGTGATAAATAAATAACATAATATTTATGTTATGTTATTTATATTTATTTATGTTATTTATTCTCTGAGTTTTCTACATATATTTATTGACACAGACACCTGTTTCTGAGGAATATTTGATAAAATAATATCACTTAGTAATTAATTACTGTCATTAAGTAATTAAGTCCTATTTGCAGAATAGGACTGGAGGTTCTGGTGGACAACAAGTTGAAGCTGAGCCAGCACTATATCTTTTCCACCATCAAGAACAATATTATCCTGGGCTGTATTAGGAAGAATACTGCCTGTAGGTCAGGGGGGAGCTGATCCTTCTTCAGCTGAGCTTAGGATGGATGAGATCACACCTGGAGTATTCTGTCCAGTTCTGTTATCCCCAGTACAAGAGAAACAAGGACATACATAGAATCATAGAATCGCAAAAGCATGGGGTCATTTGGTTTGGAAAATATATTTTAGGACATTGAGTCCAACCCTAACACTGCCATGTTCACCACTAAACTACATCCTCAAACACCACAACCACGCATTCTCCAGAAATGGTGACTGCACCATTTCCCTGGGAAGCTTGTTTCAGTGTTTGAATAGCCTTTCCCTGAAGATATTTTTCCTAGCATCCAATCTAAACCTACCCTGGTGCAACTTGAGGCCATGTCACCTTATCTTATTGTTTCCTACCTGGGAGAAGAGGCCAAGTCCCTCCTCACAGAGGAGGTTGTAACCTCCTTTGAGGTAGTTGTAGAGAGTGGTAAGGTCTCGCTCTGCTGATTTCTTGCCAGGCTGAACAACCCCAGTTCCCTCAGCTTCTCCTACCTGAGAGAGTTCAGCAAAAGGGCCTTGAAGAGGATAAAAAAAGCTGGAGCATATCTCCTGTGAGGAAAGGCTGAGATAGCTGTAACTGTTGAGCTGGGAGAAGAAAAGGCTCAGAGGAGGCCGACTTGCTCACTGCCATTCAATCAGTCCAGTAAAGCCTAGCGTGAATGAGAGCTCAAATGAAGGCAATGCCTTACCAAGGCAGACAGTAATTCCCAGAGAATACAGAGAATTTCTACAAGTTGCTCATTTGATTTATGAACACATTAAAAGTATTTCAAAGTGTTTCTCCACTGTATCCAAGAGTTCCTATTCTGGCCACAATGTTGACTTTGTATTTGTAGAACTGCTCGGTACTGTGTTTTTAATCTACTTCAGATATATTTTGGAAAGAAGAAGTGAGAAAAAGTGAGAAGAATTCTAGCTTTGGCAAGGGTCATCTGGAAGGAGAATGCACTGCAGGAGTCATGTAGGCTGATCCACAGGTGGCTGTGTCCTCTGTCCTTTGCTACCTGAAGAAGAAGGTAGAGCTGTGAGATTCCTCAGAGCCACTGTGTGAACTGGTACCTGAGAACCTGTGTGACAGGTCAAAGTGAGGATTGTATGATTCAGCCCATACAGTATGAAAAAGTCACAGCAGGGCTATTTCAGGAGCTTATTTTTTGGTGGTTCTACTGTGTTCTAAGTGACATAAAAGGTTTCAAGATGAATGTGGAGATTTTTTTAAATAATGACCTCTAATCACATGTTCTATGGAGATATGTTTTTAAAAAATCTTATTTCAATAGCTGTATAAGGGTTCCATCCATTCCTATTAAGCACACAAATGATTCAAAAGAGAGAACTGTGGGTGACTGATGGATCAGTTTATGTTGATTGCTTTTGCCAAGTTTGGAATCCAGCCATTTAGACACATACACAGCAGCTCTGTCAGCTCCCTGGAGCACCACTTAAAAATGCAAAGGAAAAAAAAAAATAAAGCCATACCTCTCACCAGATGCACAGGGAATCTGAAAGACAGGCTTTTGGCAAGCCTAGCAAGACTTTAGCCTGGCACATGAGGTCAAATGATCTTGGAAAATCAAACCAAAACTAGGTATCTAAAAGATAATGACCTAAATTCTTCCATTCCCAGAGATAAGCATGGCATTACGGCTGAGGAATGACTGTTGTAATCTTCCTGGATGGTTAAGACAGTCTCTAGGTCCTCTTACAGCTACCTGATTACATTTTTCATCTATTGGATACAGTACTGTACATACTGAAGGAACTGAGCAGCAATCTGAGGGGTAGAGAGACATTGTCTGGCCCAATGTATTTCCTGGAATCATTTCTGTCTCACAGACAGCTGATTGCATTATACAGAAGATTTTGAGATCAAATTACAATTTTGTGATCAATCTAGTGACTAACTGGCTGCACTTTGAATTCTTCTGAATCTCCCCACAAAAAAGTGGCATGAGCAGCCTTGAGCCTTGCCATTCCTCTATTTTCTATGTCTGTCAGTTGGCCTTATATTTGAAGCATGCAAATTATTATCTCTTTTCTGCACGTTCCACGTTTTTGTAACATCATGAAATGTATCAACTATCTTTCTTTCACCAAGTGTTTTTATCATGGGATCTTAGTGTTGATGATTATTCTGGATTACCATAAATCAGATGGCCCCCTTACAGCAATGCACTGACACTGGATATTACAAAAGGTATAACAGTAATGATTTATACTGAGAATAGAATTCAGCAAAAAAGATTTTTAAAAAGGGAAATGAAACTGTCACGAGGAATGCAGGTGTTCAGTAAAAAATGAAATTGTAGCGTTCTTTTCTCGTGACCTGCCTTTTGTGCAGGAAGAAGGAACTACTGTTGTCCTGAGTCAAATGAAAAATATATCATAAATTCATTTGAAACTACAATAGAAATAAAGATTAATACACTCTTGCCCTTGTGGAATATGAACATTTCAGTTTCTAACCTATAATGGGTTTTCCTTTTTTAGGAAATAAGCTTTTGTACCAAGGATCCCACTCTTCCCTCCTACATGCTTTCCCTATTATATCAGATCTTAAAAACCAAAATTTTCTTAGATTTAATTTCATCAGAAAGTTCCTCAAGAACAGAGACATATGTGAAAAACCTGCACAGCGATAAAAAGATGGAAGTGGCTGAATTTGTTTTATTAGTCCAGAGTGTCAATGAAAAATCAATGGAGCACCAGGAGAGAGGGGCTGGTATGATCTTTTAATTATCAGAACTTAACATCACCTTTCTTTTTTTCTTTAAAGATCTGAAAAGCAAAATAATAAGATCATTCAGTGCAGCAAAACTAAGATCACAGTTTTTTCAGCACATACCATCATTGAGTTTAAGCCATGATTAAACGTGAAATTGCTCCTCTCTTTAGCAGTACAACCCAACTGCTCCTCATTAGACCCTGAAAGGATACAGCCACAGTACAAATCAAAGTAGGTCACAGTTCATAGTGGATTTTGGCATCCGTGTCAGTCACTGAAATTGAAAGTATGACCACTCCCGTTTCCTGTCCCTAATAACAGAATTCATCAGGAAAAAAAATCTGGATCCTTTAAAGCCAACAGAGCAGAGCATAGAAAGAGAAATCCTTGGGCAGAACTCAACGTGTGACACGGTGCTCTGAGCCCCAGGAGCCTGCAGCTAGGTTGAGGCTAGCTAGACTCAGCCTAGACTTCTCAGACACAGCCTTCCATCCACAGCTGAATAAGGACTATGCACCTGCTGATCTCTTGCACTCTCCCTTCTGCTCCTGGGAAGAGTCCTTTGTGACACAGTGCTGAAATGAGAACTGGCAGCTCTGTGACTTCTAGCCAGATGGAGCTGTAACAGACAGTTATCCTTTGTCCTTCTCACACAAGGCAGATACAGCAGATGCAGACACATTCAGTGAACAAAGCCATCCCATTTATCATTCTCTTGTTCCTGCTTTTTTTTTTTTTCTTTTCCTAAAGCTGAGATTTTCAATTCTGGCAGCATGCAAATTATGTGAGTTTTGACATAAGTTATTAGAAGTTACCATGTTGTCCTGTTCACACAAGTTTAGGACAGCTTACATCCCATGTAAACTTGCAACTTAAAGAGGGAAAATATGGCTGATGAAGAAAAGGTGCTCAGTCAGGTAAAATGACTGGTAAAATGCATTTTTTCGCAATTTCAAATTTTATTTATTTAGATAAATATATAAAGGTACCAGATGAAGGAAGGCAGCTTATAGCAAAGGACAACCTTTCATTGTCTTATTTTCTAATCAATTTCGATCTCATCAAGAAGATGGTAACTTTCCGTTTGTCTTTGCAATTAATGCCTCACTCTATTTTCAAGACCCAAAAATCTCATCGGCCTCAGGTGTAGATGTTTTCAGGTGTTTTCAAATGAGATCTGCCTACAATACTGCTTGCTGTGCAGGAGGATAGGGAGCCAGAGAGCTCCATCACTCAGGAACACCAGTGGGAAAATGCCTGAATGCATGCCTAGCACACTCACACAAGGCCAAGTAATGTGTAGCTAAATGTCACCCCAAAACTTTGGAAGATCACCAAATCACTTGTGGCAGCTGATATTGTTGTCTACTGGGACTCTACAGCCACACATTTAACCTACTAGAATATTTAAGCAGTTAAGGAAAAGGATGCTTAGAAAATGTAAAATTGCCTGCACCATACAGAAAAAGAATTCAAAAGAAAATATGGACACTCAACTGGTCAGAAAGAGGATTCTTTCAACATTTAAAATATATTTGAATAGACAGACAAGCTTAAGCATATCAATAAATAATCTAAACAAAATCCATAGGAAAACCAGAATTAGAGTTGTAAGAATACCAGTGCCTAAAGTGCTCCTTTCATGCATAGCTTCAAATCCAAGCAACTCCAGAACCCCAAGGCAATACACTAAAAACCAAGATTTAAGGGTAGCAAGATATTGGGCAGATCTCTAGTATTTAGTGGCCTGGGTTTCCACAGAGGTAGACATACTGGCTACATGCAAAGCATCTGGGAGCATTCCCAGGCACTGGAACTCAACCATCCATAGTAGAAAACTATTAAAACATTGCCTGTTACAGTTTTGGCAGGTCATAACTAACTTTCTCCCAAGGACAGCTCATTCCAGAGACATTTCCCAAAAGGCAGTTCGCATGCAGCCAGTGTGTTTTGGAGTTTATGAGAATTTGTTAGCACGGTCAATGGGCCATTGTGTGCCAGTTGGCCTAATTGTCTGGGAATGTTTCTGGGAATGTTTAATATAACAGTTTATTTCTGCTCAGTATTTTTGAGCCAATGTAGCAGCTCACCACTATCAAAAGAGGGGGGATTTGTTCCTTTTCTTGACTACTTCTTATATTCTCCATTATATCAGTCCTGGTGCTTGTCAGCCACTTTTCTGGGGCACTTCAACTCTGTAACCTGGAGAAATCCATTTGTTTCCATTTGCTGGAGCAGGTGACTGCTGGTTTGGAAATTTGAATCGGGTCATTGCTCAGTCTGGCAAGCACCAGCTCAAGGAATGCATGGCTGTATCTGGAAAGGGAAGAAGAGTGAATTACCAGGGAGAAGTAGGACCTCTGCCCAAAAGTGTCAATGATGCATTAGGCCATACCTCGTGTGAATTCCTGAGATCAATTCAGACTCTTATTTCAAGAGTAGCCTGAATTGATGTAAGCCCTCACTGCTGCTGCAAGCAGAGGGTCTTTTTGGCTGCCTTTTTCCAAAAGCTCATTTCCCATATCTCCTCCCTCCCTTGTGCCAGCACAGCAATATATAGACAGTCATGAGTGAGCTGAACTGAGGAAATGCATGGCAACAAGTGATTCTGCCAAAACAAAATCCTCAAGTAGGGGCAACACTGTGGACATAAAACTATCAGATTTAAATAAAAGTTGGGGCAGCAATGTCAGGATTTATCAGCTTAACCTGCTTATGGAACTGCAGGTTTGGGTATTTCAAGAGGCATTTATAAACTTTGAGAAGGCATTCAGATGAGTCAGTCTCAGTGACAGCAGAGAGTCACTGAGAGGAGAAAAGGGCTTGTAGGCATCCTAAATATAGATAAGGGTTCAAATACCATTGTAAAATGAAAGACAGCTTGTAGAGATTTTCTTTCTGGTTCTTTCTGTTATAAAATCTGTGTTTTCCTAACAGCATTAGCTATCAGCTCCTGTTAAAAAAAAACCCAAACAAACAAATCCATATCTAACAGGATATGAGGCTCAAAAAAATCTCGCAAGTTGTTTTGTTCTTTATGACAATCCAGAAACAGTTATCACAGATAGCTTTGAGGTGCAACAACCAAATTCATGCTAGTGTGACATTTTTATTGCATGCATGCTTTTTTCCAAAGTCTATTCTGAAGATACAAGTTGGAAGAGGCAATGGAGAAGAAGCATTAATTGCCTCTTACTGTCAGATTGATTGAATTGGTAGCATCCTTTACCACTAATTACTTAAATAAATTGCATTTTGCAACACAGACAGGAGCCATATTAGATCCAACTAATTGTTGGATCTAGTTGAATTCGGATCCAACTCCAGAACACGAAGTACAAAAATACTCCACGGAGTACTTTTCATTACACACTTGTGTAGGATTTTTTAATGGCCTGAAACAGTTAGTTAAATTTTTCTAACAGACATAGCATCCTCCCCAGAAAAAGCTTTCTATTGTTTTTTCTTTGTTTGGCCTTAAGCCTCCCATATAGCCTTTACACTAGGAATTTTAAGACTTGATGCTCCTATTTGATAACTTAATTTTTTTTTTTTCCCCTAAACCCTTTCCTCTCAAAGAACTCCCCAGGCTATTTAAAATAGAGCCAGTGAAAATCAATACAGTTCTGTTGTTTTAACTTACCTTTTACTGATTTAGACCACTTGGGAAACTATCAAGGACAATCCTCCAGTGCTTGCCACCCAGAAGCGTACAGCCAGTTGTGTCATTCTCTGCAACTGGAGCCCTGATGCAAATGCTTGAAAATAGAGCAGAGCTCAGGACATCACAGCACCCACCAGCATGCAGATTAACTACCTTGTAGGCTTATGAGTGAAGAAGGCAAAATCTGTAGGCAGAGGCAATAGTTCCTGGTAATCCAGCCCATAAAACTGGGGAGAAAGTGAAAAAAGGGAGGCATGAAAGCTTTCAGGAGCAAAAGTTTTCTTCAAGCCTTCTGCAAGATGACCATTTATGTAGTTTATATATATATGATTAGATTTGAATGAGATTCTTCCATACAAAGCCTTTTGTATCGGCATATCAACGTTGAGATACATTTTCCATGGCACACCTATAATATTTTTGGTTTTAAAACTGCATTACTACATGGATGCTAATCCTACGGTCAATAACAAGAGTAAAAGTAACAGAAACAGTGCTTGCATTCATATTTTTGAGATCAGAAACAAAATTATTCCTTTCTTATTTTTATTCTTCTCTTTTCTGTCTTTTCCTTTTCTTGTCCTGAATTTCCTTGCTTCTATCTTTCCCTCAATTTCTGAGATGATCAATATCCATTTCCTCTCTGGGCAATTTCATTTTCCACCTGAACATGCACCCAGAATAGAAAGTAATTCAGTTTTCAGGATATATCATGAAAAGGAGAGAGTAGTCCTAGGAGGGATCTTAACATGGGGGTCAACATTCATGGACATTGTATTTGCCTTTGTGAAAGCATTGCCTTTCTGCCAAGATAGTTTCTCTTCATTATTTATGCATATAGAAATAAATTCTAACAGTAACTTAAACAGAGCAAGTATCTCCAACAGTTCCACCAGAAAACACCCCTTGGGAAGCCTGTCTCTACACAGCTCACCAGATGTTCTGTACCATCACCTGCTGTGCCCTTCAATCACTGCCTGCACTCCTGCTGACATGTGGGTTCAAACGAGGGTGAAGGATAACAGCACCTCATATTCATTTACTTGCAAGATAACAGCAATCAAATTTACTGACTTTAGCTAAGAATTGTTTTATCTTTTGCTGAAATGTAATCATAACTGTGCAGGGGTGACTCTTTAACAACTGACAGTGTAACTACAGATTAAAACAGGAAGATAAATTATATTATGAACATCTTGAATTAGGACAATTTTATTGGATAAAGATCAGCTATCCAAGTTGAAACAGATCCAGGACATTAGATCTAACAATTGTGTTTTAGGAAAAAAAATCAACAGATCTTTTCTTGCAGTAACTATCCAGCATATCATCTTGTGTCAGAGCACATGAAGATATGCCAGGCATACATAATTAAAAAGCATACAAAATTCAAATGCAACGATAATCATACAATTTCCAGACAATAACAAAAAAAAAAAAAGGCAAAAGCATTCTGCATTCCCCATTATTAAGAATGTTGCCATAAAGATGAACCTGCTTAAAGTATCTAGTCAAACAAGCGCAGAACAATTCCAGGTTGATTCAGCTGATCCCAAGGTTGGGCATGTAGTCATCTATGCCTGAGTTCAGAGCTCTGGAAAGGGATAGGCTATGCCTTTTCCCTTCTGTTCCTGATACCTGCTGCCTTGTGTGTCTCAGCAGCAAATCAAGATGCACACAAAACACAAGAAAATTATGTCTTCCAGCTTCCGCAGAATCCCAATTAAACTCCATTCAGCGGCTGAGAGCAGCAGAGAAAGCAAAACTTGCATCTGTTACTGTTGCTGCAGTTGGAGGTGTGAGCTACGCAGGAGATTTGCCAGACTCCTCAGCCTCTGAGCAAACCAGAAGGGAGAAAGATGAACTTATGCCAAGGCATGAGCTGTTTCCAAATGCAGCAACCTGTGCAGAACCAGAAGGTCACAGTCTGCAGCTGGCGCAACTACAAGTGAGACAGAGGGAACGGTCTTAACAAGCATCAAATTGCCAGACAGGAAAAAGAGGCTTGGGTGCTAATCTGTTCAGAATGAGGAGCTGGTCTGGGATAAGCTGAGAGAGAGGGTGAGAAACATGTGGCAACTGTTTGTTCCTTTGTCTGACAGACACCCCGCTTCAGTATTCTGGTAGACTACTTAGTCTGCTCCATACAGCTGGGATAGATTCACCTTACATGGCCTTTGAAGAAGGGCAGGGTGTGAGATGATAGGGACTTCCACTGGTTTGTTTCCCAGACCCCTCTGTTCTGGTTTTCCAGAATGGCCCCCATCTGCTCCTCGTCTGAGCTTTTGGCCCCAGTCTGGCTGCAGCATTGCTTTGACTGTCACTGACATCACAAGCTATAGTTGCCATGTATTTCCCAAGGCACTGCTTCTACTTGTCTCTATTTCTTGTAAAAAGCTTCGTAATGAAATTAAAACTTAGGAAACTAGAAGGTATCCTCCAGTTTCAGAGGTCAAAATAGGAGTCTCTAAGTAAATATTTGCCAGAAGTAGAAACTATTATTCCCAGCCAGTTGAGTGTTTTACAAATTCCCTTCCATTCATTCACCTTTAGAATTAAACTGTGATTGCATTTCAAAGATACCTGAAGTTCAAGAAGAGATATTTTATTCTCTCAAAGCCCATGCTGAAACTTCAATAAAGAATAATTTAACTCAGAGGAAAAAGGATTTAAAAAGAAAGAGAGGAAAAAATCTCTTAAACAAAACTGCTTTCATTTCTCTTAAGGAAGTTCTACACTGAATCCCAGGATGTCTTTCTAGAAGACTTGTACCAATGTTCAGTTTAAAAATCTATGTAATAGATTTGGACAAGCCCTAGTCCTGAAGCACTGCTGTTCAATTTTCTTCTCTTTCCAAAGTAGTTCTATGCCACATTTTGGGACTGATGAGGTCTAGATTGTTTGGGTTGATGACCATTCCCTGTTGGTCTGAACATTTTAGCTATGACTTTGCCATATCATGCTCCATCACTAAAGATAATGAGAGCTTGGTTGAAGTCTTCAGTGGAACACAACCATATGTTAAAGGAGCACCAGGGGTTCCTCCACCTAAAGCTGGATATATAAATGCCATATGATCCCCGTGGTCACAACAGCACCAGGAATGAGGTCATGAGGTCAGCTCTTTTAAGCAACAAGCAGTCTGGTTTGAGGGAAGATAATATGAAAATGCAGCAACAAGTAACGATTAAAGTAAAGGCAGAGACAGCAGGATTTATGACTGCAGACATATTGACTAAATCAACCATAAAATAATGACTCAATATTTCTCCAAGTAACAATTAGACATTGCACTTTAATAGGAAAAGGCAATCAAAATTCACAGACGCAGACTGTCTAGGAGAGGCAAAGCTGGATGCGACCCAAAGCCTGGGTGAATGGAGCGCACAGTCCTTCCCTGAAGATCTCCTTTGGGACCTTCACTGCAAGAGAAACCTATCATTAAGCAGGCCCTTGTTTTTGCATCTTATTAGGGAAGTTAGAAGTCTCACATCCAACTCGTTCTGACTCTTCTCAGTCTCCTGAGCAGTGTGATTTCTTGGCTCTAGCAATGGAAACTATGGAACCAATGAAAGCTATAGGATCAAAGGATGAGGTTTAACCAGCGGAGCCTGAGTATCCAATTTTTCCCACTAAGTCTATCTACTACAAACAATCCCTTGGCTGAAGAAATAGTGTCCTCTCTCTGCACTTCAGGCTTTTCACAAAGGCTGATAGACAGATGGCAGATAGCAATATCATTGTGAGCCTGCAGTGAGAGGAAGTTCTTTTGTCTGCTGTGAAAAGTTGGTGAGTGCCAATGGGCACCTTTTCACTGAGAAATATACTGATGTTCAGTGAAAATATCCAGGGCATTATATTGATATGCAGGGATCTTACTTGGTTTCCCTGGATCAACAGCCAGGCTTTTGACTATCTCCTCATTTCCTCTTTTAAGCCAGCCCCAATTCCACCCAGTGATTAGTGCAAGGCTTCTCTAAATCTAGGCTCACTGCCTTGCTGCTGGTGCATGCACATGTCACTGCTCCTCCCTACAAGAGTGGTGAGACTGCCCACAGATCCAGGGCGGGTAATTGTTTATGGGAATCGCTCTGTTTTCAGATAGGTGCTGTTTTACAGGAAAAAAAAAAAAAACGTATCTACATGCTGAGAAAAAAATCTCTTCACCAGTGCCATACACCAGGTCATATAGAAAGCCAGAGTGCATACAAGCTTCATATCTGCATACTGCCAAGTTCTGTCCTCCTTTTTTACACCAGGTATAAGTCAGTGCACCTCTGTTATTGTTGCAGAGTCATTTATGCAATTCATTGGAAAGCTGAAGCCAAACAACAACTAAAATGACTCAAGAATATTTTAAATTTCTCTCCAAACTTTGCTAAAAGCTTAGGAAGCATTTTAAAGTGCTGAACTTGGCAGAATCAGAAGGCAACTGCTGATCTCTGATCTAAAGTCTTCTCACCCTTCCATATCTGTCCCAGCAGCAATATGTTTTCACTACAATTCTTTACAAACACCCATATATGGTGTTTTTACTTTAAAATTAAGCAATTAATTTTTTAACTGAGATCCAAGATCTGTATTTTGGTATGTAAGAGCTGTTCCAAGTAATGCCCTTCACTACCTTGCTGCAGCTCATTATGAACATGAAACATGGTATGAGGTTTGTTGGGCTATCAAGCTGGAGCTTTGCTGTCCTAATAAATTATGGGTCTTTTTTCTCCCCCAATCCTCTTTTTTATCAATTGACCCATTTGATCCACCTACAACATTCTGCCTCATAGCTAGTTTTCTGTAAGAGAGAATTTGTTACCTAACAGTAAAATTCCTGATGTAACTGGGTGCCAATGCTCCACAATTTCTCAAGTACTATCATGTTAATAACATAGCCTATAAATGAATGTCATAATCTGAAATACAAATAACAACCAGGTAGAATTTTATTAATGTAATCCAGTACTTTAAAAAACACAACATGGAAACATTCTAAATGGAGTTCTAGTATTTTGTTTCCTTTCTGATTAAAAAGAAGTCAGATTGCTCAGTGCTCTTTCCATTGCAGGCTGATTTGCAAGCATCACCACCCTCCCAAACACTCAGAGATTCTGAGGGTGATGGACCTCGTCAGGAAAGTGTAATGTGATATCGAGCTGCATAAATTGCTTTTTGCGTCCCCTCCCCTGAATGTGTACAATTTACAGAAGGAAAAAATTGAAGAGAAAATGCTGAAAAATGTCGCTTTTCCTGCGCACATTCCTTAGCACATTTCCGCTCTACGCAGTTCTTTCACTCAAACAAACTCTTTTCACTTTGCCTATTTCCTTGGTTTATTATTATTTTTCTCCCTACCCATTTTAATTTCTTTTCTTCCTAAAGAGCTGTTTTTAACAGCTGCGTCTCCAGCTGTCAAGTGAATAATTCAGGGGAAATTTCTCACCATTTCAAGAATTGTTCCACAAAATACTTTAAACAGCCTTCAAGTTTGTCAGAAAAAGCTTCACATGACAGCTGCATGCACAGAGTGCTTTATTAGTGGACAATACAGCTCTTTGCAATGTGTGCTTAACCTTCGCTTTACTTGGAGCAAGCAATTTATTGCAGACATACTTACCACAGCTGACAAAGATCCTGCCCTTGAGGACTTAGGTTTTTGAAGCCTTCTTTCCAAAGGATCTTGGATGCTTTTTTGACTCTCAATGAGATTTTCAAAGCATACCATCCAGCACCACATACCATGATGCAATGTAAATTAATGTAATTAAAGAGAGTTCTCTAGATAAGGTATTACAGCTGACCATGGCTGTCTAATCACAGGGAATCAGCTGTCAGTGTTCAGTAGCTAAAAGGTTACCAGTACCCTAGGATGTTATTTAGAGCTTAGAGCATCGTTCTGCAGCAGTACTGTTTGCAGTTGACCTGTATGATACATCTCCCATACATATCAAATGGTTTAGAAAAGAACTTCTTTTAACAACTGAAATATCTCAGAGATATTCAAACCCAAGGCACCCAAGTTCTCCTGATTCAGGAGAGGAGCATGGTGTTTTCTGTCTAAATGAGGATAGGTAACAGATACCACATAGCTTTTGAATGCTTGGAATTTGGTTTGAGAGGCAAATGTGACAAGTTTTCCCTGTCTTTTTGCCAACTGACCCAAACACAATCCTCAGATCTTTGCACTCACCAAGTGTTAGAGGTTTTATTTCATTTGAGAATTCTCTCTTAAAACTTAGGGGCCTCCCTTCTAGCAGAAAAAAACTGTCTTCTATCTAGCCTTGTCAGATACCACTTCTGTATCAAATAGGCCAGCATTCAGGATCTGTAATTACTGCTGCCATTTCCCTCAAATGAAATAGGAAACATAATAAAAAGTTAGTAAAAACAAATAAAACTCCACTCAGCTCAGCTCCATCAACAATTAAACATGATTCTAGTCTTCATTTCCTGAGACAGGGAAACATTTCAGGCATTGGCTTGAACTTGACATACATTAAGTTTTTTACTACATCCAGTGCTTAGCACGATAAACCTGGGCTTTATGTTTGGCTCTGATGTCCTTCAGTAATACCTGCTCAGAAGCTCAGAGCAGATATTCCAGGAGGACTGTGCTGTCATGGACACTGTAGACTCCTATTTCAACAGTTATTTTACATGGACAGTGTAGACTTCTATTTCAACCGTTGTTTTAAAACTATACAGCTATTCTGCAAAGGCTCCTTAAGAAACAGAGCCACAGAGTCTTTGCTCGTGCTTGCATATCTACTGCACAAATCACAAAAGTGACCCTGAAGGCTGATAGTGATACATCATCTTACTGCAGGTGATAAAGTTTGCCTTGGAAGATGGACTTTCAGCTACTTTTCAAAAATCAATGAGTCATAGGTACTGTGAGGAAGATACTCCACAGCATCTCAAGCCAATATTAACAATTCTCAGTCATCACATGGATGGTGACCAAAACAAAAAGCTATAAATTTCTTCTCTGCCCCTCTTCTCCAGCCCCATGCTGAGGTAAAAGCTGATCATTATCCTATTGATTCTGGCCAGCGATGGTGTAGAGTAAATCACAAAATCAGATAACCTTGTTTTGCAGCCTTAGTACACTAATTATGTCTATTAATCACAGAGACCTCAGAAACTGCCCCTCACACTAAAAGAATTTCTGCAGCAGAAACATCTTCCATTTTCTTTCCAATTTTGTATTGCCTTGCTAAGGCAAAATACACTTCATTATCTTTTCTCAGCAGGTTAATGAGATGAGAGAATCTATTGCTAAGACTAATTAAGAAACTCATGAAAAAGTTTCAAAAGTATCAAAAATCAAAACAGTCACCCTTTTTTAGCAACTCGCTAGAATCCAATGGAAAACATAATACATAGAAAGAAAAGTTATTAGTCTCAGCTCTGTTGATTCACACTAAATGAAGGATCATCATGGGCATGCTTCTCCTTTTTCTCAACTGTTGTATAAGTCAGTAAGCCCTATTTCCTACATGACAAATTCCACTACAGAAAAGATTTTGTTTCAAAGCAAGTTCAAGCACCTTTATTTTGTGTACAGAATTTGCACAGGATGCTAATCTGAGAGATCAGAAGCTTTGGTAAGTAAAACACACTCAAACAGGTTCACTGCATTGCCTCAAGCAGATTCAGTATCAGATGGTAAAGGTGCAGTCTTTGCTTGATTAAGGTTGGCATACAAGGACAAAATGTTGCAATGGAGAGCACAGGAATCCCTTCATGAGTCTCTTAAGTAAAGTTCAGTGGTGTCAGACAGCCAACTGCAAAAGGCTGTGATGTGGGACCAACCATGGAATAGGAGCTTATGAGGCAACAGAAGAATAAAGTATACAGAACAGAGAGTAGAACATGAGAGATGTGAAGTCATTTAAAAAGACAAAGCCATGTAATCAGCTGGAGATTTTCCATTCATTCAACTGTTTTTTTCCAATTAAAATTGCTAAATTTCTTCAGCTAAATTTCAGTTGAATAACTTTTGCCAAAAAGGATCAAGAGGAACAGACGAAGACAAAGAAAGGGAAGAGGAAGAGGAAGAGGAAGACAAGAGAGAGGAGAGGCTGAACAGGGCAGGCATGGAAAGGGAAATATGTTTAGAGGATTTCAATGTACATATGCTTCAAAATTTGTCTGAAATGTGGGAATCTGTACTTTAGCATTCTCAGGCAAGCTTCTTTCTTTCTCCTTTAAGAAAGCGCTGCCCAAAAGGCAAAATCCAGCCTGACCATCTGTTTTAGTTTGGCTGCAGAGTTTGACCCTCCCAGGTATATAGGGATAAAATAAGTGACTCTCTAGATAATTTCCCAGCATTTCTTTCTATGGATTTTAGGTATCAGGATTCTTACTTTAATTTTAAAAGTCCCTTTACATAGCTGAAATGGTAGTCTCTGATTAATATAGCACAAACATTTCTGTCTCTTTTTAAATTTGGCCCTAAAAATAGATAACATTATAACACACTATCAGAACTATCAGAGATTTCTTGTGTTTATCTCACTCTTGTATTTTTTGTTTGTTCCATTCAGTCTGTGAATGTGTGTTCCTAAGGAGAACAAAGAAGTTTTAGTACTCAGCTTCCTTATACTAATAGTCCTTTTTCCCCTTTTAAGTGTCAGTGAAGAATATCTTTGGTTTTGTGTTCTGCATCCAGAAATATTTCAATTCAAGTGAAACACAATAATATTTTTCCAGAAGTCATTGAAGCTATTACCAAAGTATAACAGGGCATCATGTAATATAAATGTAGTTACTTTACAACCATGAAGCCAGTGAAGGTTATTGTGTTTTTTCTAATATACTCAGAAGAATAATTCAAAAAACCCAAGCCAGGGCTTTTAAAAACAGCAATGGAAGTTTTTTGCCTAGAAGTATCACTTGCAGGAATATAAACATAAACTTGGAAATAAGTAAGTGCACCATACATTGAATGAAGGCTTACAATTAAAATTTGGGTTGTGCATTTCACATACATTCTTATTTTAACAGAAATTTCAGTAGACCAATGAAAGAAACAAGCCATAGTATTATCTTTGTGTCTAGTGAATTATTGCCAGTTCAAATAAAAAAGAAAATTTGCTAACATTTAGAATTTGTTACACTATCCATGCTCTCATATCTTAAAGATTTTTATTAAGTATGGGGCTTATATAAAACTGTTAAAATTTATTTAATTTGACCATATAACATATTTGTGCAAAAGCAGTATCAGTGAACTCTGTAGTTCTCTCTTGGACTGTGCTTAGCAGGCTGAGGAGTTGATCCACGATGTTCTAAGGCCTCATACAATCATAAAGAAATAATAGTTTACATCATATCCTATACTCAACACCACTGAAAAATAATCACTCTTAGGTCATCTAGAGACTTTTGTAACCTTAGGTAAACACAAACTTTTATCTAGCAAATAATATAAATTGCAGTAAAATACAATAAAATAAAGGAGCCACTATATTTATTTCTCTCCTGTTTTAGAATAGGACTGGGATCTTTAAAATATTTTCATGGCAAGGAAAAAGAACCAGGTCAGAATGAAAGGTAGCCATGTGAAATGCTGAATCTGCCTCGTCTATCCTGGTGCCAAATCTAAGGGGCAGATGACCAAAAGATGTATCTATGTTAAAAAGAACTGGTTGTCAGAGGAGGAATGAGAATCTGTCTGTGGCAGCTTGCAGAGAGTATGATCAACACGTTGTAATTAATTCCCAAGAGAATGAAAATCACTTGGAGAAATCACACCAAACTTAGAGCCTTGAGGCGAACACAGGTGCACCTGTAGGTCTCTTCAGTATTTCACTGCAGGGCAGTAGCATATCAATAATCATTCTACCTTTAAAGTAGCTTTAAAAAATGTTTTTTTCAAAGGACAGGAGCTCTTCAGGAGAAAGTCTTTTTAAAACCATATACTCAACAAAGTCTCTCTCAAAGCCATTGAAGGAAAAAATGTGCAAAGCTCACAGGTCTTGCCCGTTTGCTTGTGTTAGCAGCCAATAACATTCTGTACATTAATGGTTCATTAATGTCTTTACCTGAATTACGTGAATTACAGGACTGAAAAATATCTGTCTGCACTCAGATGTAAACATAAAGTTGTGTTCTTAAGGGAGCTTGTTTTAATCAACCCATTGGGTTGGAGCTTCCTTGTGGTCAGATCTCTCTTGTACTGTGAAACTTATTCTGCTTCTCCATTTAAAAAAAGGTACAGTAAACTTACTGCAGATGGGAGAGAAAAAAATATAGGAAAATACATTGCTTCTTATTGAAACAAAAGCTGTTTTTCAAAGTCTGGAATCCTGAAATGAACCAATGCCTGTGCTTGATGTTTTTGAACAGTTATCTGGTAGGATTTTGGTTTGTTATATGGTGTGGGATTTTTTTTACCATGGAGCAGCAGAAATCACAACCTGCAATTTTTTTTTTCCTAGATACAAGAAAAGATCAGATTTACAAGATTCTGCAGCAGGAATCATATGGTTAGCCTTTAATAACCCTTTATTTCACAGCTCCACTAATACTGCACCTGGAGCACAGCCTCACAAACATGTCTGAAGTTCTTGGTTGCTAAAGTATTTTCAGCATGCTGAGGAAAGGCACTGAGGGACAGGTGGGCAGAGAAGAGGCACATGTGCAAAGAACAACTTATACAAAATGTCTTCTGCAAATAGACAGTTCTCCATCACAATGTATACCTTGGGACAAGCTGACTGCACTTGGAGCTACTGTGCAGAACAGGCATCGAGTTACTTATCCTCCTGCATTCTGCACCCACACCAAATGTGCACAAAACCTGTCCTTCCCAGTTCACAAGGTGATAAAAGGAAGGGTTTTGTGGAAGACAAAGAGACCGAGATCAGGGGAAAGAAACCTCAAGCCAAATCAAAACAAAGCAAACAAACAGAACGAACAAAAAACCATCACAAAGACTTGGGACCTGGCAGTAACGAGAAAGGCAAGGCAGTGAACAGTAGCAAGACATGGGTTACAAAATAAGGAGCCAGGCAGAGCAGGACACTGGACAGGAGACAAGAAATAGTATCTGGAATTTACTAATGATGCTCATTACCTCAACCTGCACTGGAAATTTTTCTTCCTGAATATTAAGCACCTAGTTCCAGTGTGACAAACACCTGGCAATGAATTGATCCACAAAAGTTCATATAGTGTTGGTAGCAGAGCAACTGTCAGCTGTCCCACTACAAATCCTGTGGGAATTACATTTACCAAGCTTGCTGAATCTGAAATTTCATAAATTCACAAAACTAATATAGGTTAAAAAAAATAGGAAAAAAAAAAAAGAAGACTGATCGTAATGATGTAGTGATGTTGGCTATTTGAAAGGAGTATTATTCCCTCCAGTATACTAGCATCTCCATATACTGTGATACTGTAGTCCTGGAAAATACTATTCAGATAGGTTTTAGTGGCTTAAATAACTTTTGCTCACCTAAATGTCAGTAGCGCTTTTGAGAAGAACAAGGACATTAATTCAGCCCCTCAGTTAATGCCCAGCTAGAGTACTATAATACCCTCTTGTCCCAAACTGCTCATACAGTTCAAACTGCTATTTTTCATTCTGTCATAAACTGTTGCACACATTTGTGTTGGTATAAATTGCTGTAGAGGTAGCTAAGTTTCAGTAATGCAGAATAAGCACACAAATTTCATAGAGCTGTCACCAGAATGCACACATGCTTTCAGTACAGCTGGGCTACAGCATTCCATCAAAACCAGCTACAGTGTCCTAGGCACACACCTGGAATAAGCATTACAGACCCCCATCTCAGATCCTAATGAAAGCAAGTTGTCTTAATTTCCTTGTGAAACATGCAAAAATACCAATTCGGATCAAGAATACCAATTTGGATCAAGAACCAAGATTACTAAATGCTAGATAGGAGAGGTTTGAAAGATGGGAATTTTTTCAGCTGATGATTCGTTCCACGTTAGAGAGCCACAGCAGGTTTACAAGAAAAACTGCCTTAAATCACTTTGCATTTACTACATACAGAAGCTTGTTGTTCTTACTGTTGAAGTGCTGTAATGCAAGGTGATTTATGCTGCCTCTCCCCTCAGAGAAAGACTATTCCCCAGCTAGTGACAACATGCTTCTGCCCTATAGTAATTCTGAGATGATTTCAAGTTGTTTACTCCTGTGCGAGAACTTGAGATTTTAACACTGTTAAGGATTAGGAAGGGAACAAAAATTACTGGTTTAGATGATGGAAAATTTGGTGTCATTCAGCTAACAGTGAATTCTGTCGCATAAAAAGTAACAGAAGATGAAGGTTTGGTCATTTATAGCTGACATGGCTTCCTAGAGAAAACAGAGAATCCTTCAGAGAGAGGGAACCTTAAAGATGAAGATAATGGCTGCTAAATTAATTTTATCCTAGCATCATATCACTTTGTCTACAACCTTACATAGGTTGGTGCATCAGCAGACAGTGAATCCCAGAAAACTTAACCTCAGAGGAAACCTCTGAACTCATTCCAGTTGAGTCTCATACTTTCTATGGCAGATCACAAAAGGGCTTCTAAAAGATCCACAGCACAAGTGAAAAGTCAGGCAATATAGAACGAGTGATACAAGCACTCATTAGGAATTTTTTTGTTGAATTCAGACTATTTTACATTGTGTAAATTTGTTAATTCTTTAGGCACCATGGTGAATAATTACCCTAATAAGATACATTTCATGTGTGTGAATATCAGCTAAGATCAGTGTTTGCATTTTGCTGCACTTTAATAGTCTCTGCCTTTACTCTCACAAGAAGAATAACATGCCTGCTTTCCTCTTATGCCAAAAAATAAGAGGGGAGATAACTGGTATTAGCATCAGTTACTCAGTTGACAGTGGTTCACCAGAGGGAAAACTGCTCTAATATAGTAATGGTTTTTATTCTTTTTATTTAATATATTTAGTTTTTTCCTCTCTAGTCAGAGAAATTGTTTATCTGAAACTCCTCAAAATCCTTGGGTTTTTATTCTTTCTTGAAAAAATGACAGTATCTTATTAATTAGGTTATGTAGAATCCCAGATTATTCTGAGGACGAGACCCACAAGGATCATCAAATCCAGTTCTTAAGTGAATGGCCCATACATGGATCAATCAATCATGGATTTTTGTTATTAGCACCATCCTCTAACCAACTGAGCTAACCTCAGGGTGTGCTTATTATATCAAAATACTTTCTTTATTTGGCTCCTACTGCAAGCCCCGCCATGGCTAGAGTTTTAGTATGTCCTAGCATGTTCCCAGAGAGACATGTCTTTGGAGGTCAGGTGGGCTGAAAAGGAGGGTAGGTGCATTTGAGCCTGACCATCAGCTGCAGCAGCACCACAGTCCACAGTGTCCAGATGGACTCGGCTCCAGGGCACAGCGGGGAAACTCTCTCGGCCTACGTGTGAGTAATGCTGTTTCCACACCTTTCAGGGGTAGCTCAAGGAGCTTCAGTGTATTTCACACTGGAATACATCCTTTTATGTTCTCACTTGTCAGGTTTCAGATGGCGTTTTTGACAATGTGGTGCCAGCAGTTTGACTACTGAACACACGCTGAATTCTGCACGCTGTGTCTCCAGTTGGAATCAAGGGTCGTTGGCAGGTGACACCACAGATGAAATCTGGTTCTCTACACCTAGTCTTGCAATTGATGAGAGGTTTCATGTCAACACTAATCTCACTTCACTAAATGTGTTTATTTTGTAATGCCAGCTTCTTTTTACAAATTTTTTTAACTACGTATTATGCCCCCTTTATGGCTGTGATGCACAGTGCAATGAAGGATGAAATGTTGTAGCTGCATGGAAAAGGAATCATTATTGTTTTAATCTAACAGGAGTAGTCCAGGGTCATTTAGATATTACAGATGTAGAGATTAAAACAGTCTCATGTGGTGAAATATACTGTAAAAATAACTATCTCAGCCGTCTGGAGCAAATTTCCAAAGGATCTTGTAATATCAGCAAGGGCCATCTTTGTAATCATAGTGAAAAGATATCAATTCATGCTGTTTGCACACTGTCAGTTACTGTATAGTATATAGTATATGTATATATATATATACTATATGATTAGTATATGCCTGTCAAATATATCATCAAACATCTTAATAAATACAGATGTAATAAATATATAACTTATGTATACAACTTTCTGTGAAAAGCAGAAAGTGAAAGTCGTTCTTCAGCTTATAATAGATGACTGCTAAAGAGGTAAGAAAGAGAGATGGGGAAATCAGGGTTAAAAAGGAGAGAAGGTACTATGAGCAGTAAGAGAATGTTTATATATTATAAAATTCTGAGATCATTAGAATAACTGCAAAGCAGAAGCATCTCAAATCACTTCAGTGCCACCAAGAGATAGCTAAATGCAGTCTGAGCCTGAAACAATTTAATTCACTTAAATGGAGTTTTGATTTCTAAATTTCTAGCCTTCGTATACAAGGAATAGCTAGTGGCTGGTTCTACTTGCAGTTCAAAAGGAGAAAGGATTAAGGAGAATTTTCCTCCAGTTCTTCTCACTCTCCAGTTCTTCACTGTGTGTGAAGGACAGCTGCAGTACCAGCCTTCAAACACTCTAGGCTCTGGGAAGATTTTCAGCTGAAGTAAATTGATATTGTGCCAGTGACTGTAATGAAGCTATTCTGATATCTACCAGATGACAATTTGGCTCTGAAAAATCAGAGTCAGTGAAAGTCCCAGCACTTTCCTAAAGCAGCTGAGAAATCATGACTGGCAGGTTCAAGCTGGCACAGTGAGGACTGCAGGCTGTACAGCTTTGATGGATGACTTCAGTTTCACTCTAAGTGACACACATCCAAATTATTTGGTGGGTAAAGGTAATTTTGTTTAAATACTCAAATGATCACTCTGACTTACATCCAATTGCTTGCAGGGGTGTCTACCTAAATACCACTCAAATTTCTTTTCTCTGCATCCCCATGCTCCTTGAAAGCCATCATTGAGCCCTAAAGGGAAGTATTCTTAGCAGATACTTAAAGATGCTCTTTGTAAGTAGAAATTTCTCTTACTGTTATTTAGTGTGGAGAAGGAAGGCCATTTCCTCTGTTCTTTGCCGTGAATTAGCTGTAGGGAGGCACTCAAGAAAGCCAATTGCAAAAGACACGTTTGCTTTTCTCCATGCTTGAAGGACTTGGCTTTTCTTTTTTTTTTTAAGTGAGGAAGCATATTTCTACCCATGGTGAATATAGCAGCAACCCTACACTTTCCAAGTGCATAATGCTTAAGCACATAATCTTCTTATGTACATTAGCTTTTAGTGTCTTGACTCAGTTCCATTAAATGCAAGTGCTGTTACAAGAGCAATCTTTGTCTCAATTGGTTACATAATTCAGTGGTCAGACCAATCTGAGCTACAAAGACTTTATTAATGGATAACCAAAATCACTAAATGAGGGAGTTTTGTTTATCTACCAACTCCTTTAAGAATAGTAATAAACAGCTAATAAATGAGAACAAAAACCATGTTTGAAAAGGAGTTTGAGGATTGGAAAGAGCTGTTGTTGGTTTCAACCGTGGGTACTTCAAACAGGGAAAAATGTGTGTCCATAGAGACTTGCCAAGAGATTCACACCTGTATTCAGTTAAGGTCAGAGACTTGGTTTTTTGTGCCCTGAAGTGTGTAATTCCAACTGAAATGAAAGCAAGTTAGGTTTTAAATATTTTAAAATATCTATGATTTTTCTGCCTTTGAAAAATGCTATTTCAAGAAATAATATTTCAAATATCATGATCGCGCAGTCTTAAGAGACAATATAAATAAGAAACAGAATCAGAAAAGGACAGAGAATTACATTCATCAAGCTTTTAGGAAAGTGGTTACAAGTCTTAAGAGTATAAAATGGGGAAATTGAGTGTTATATGAACAAATCCCATACCATTTGCTACTGAAGTCACCCAAATATCAGATATGTCTGGGTACAGTGGCCAACTGAAGTTCAGAAACCCTTTGAAATTAAACCCTCACAAAGCTTGATGGCTGCCAGACAGTTCTTCATTTCCAGAAGAAATACAAGTTATGAATCACTAGAAATTATGATGAACAAAAAGCATCTAAGTGTGCCAGGTAGGATGAAACTATTGAGCCAAGCCCCAGATAAAAGGACAGCAGTTTTGAAGGGTTCACAGTTATCAGTCCATAATAATGCCAGAACACACTTCCAATCTTACTGTAACAAAATACAAGATTATAGCAAAAGTTCAAAGCTACAGCCATGCTATGAGCAGAAAATACAAATATTGCCTGTATAAAAGCAGTCCTCAGTGGTGTTTTAACCCTGAACATACAAATAAAATCAGCAGATAATTATGCTGAAGAGATTATCAGGGTCTCTCATTTTATATTATTGCTAAATGTGTCCAGTGCCTTAAAACAAATCCAGAGCTTAGTTATATATCCTGGGAAGCACAGGAGTTCCTTCTATGCCTCAGGCAGGCAATATAAGCCCAGGTTACCAGTTCAGTCTTTTTGCATTCCTTATTTATCCACTCCAAAGCCATCACCAGCTGGGCTTCATTTTCCTACTGCAAAGTGGACTTCAGCTGTAATAACTTGAACTGTAGACTGCAGAAAAAGTAATTGAAGACTGCACTTTATGTTCTTTCCTTCAATAGTTTTAACTATGGTGATTTGTCCCAATTTAATTTGTGTTTACTGCAAATTGGACTCCACTCAGGTTAATTTTTGTTCACTGTGGTTTTCTTTGGTCTAGACACAATATGAGTCTTTGGCAATAAACCCTCTAAGCTCTACTTCTTATGTGGTTGGGAAGTTTACGTCATTTACAGAGGCTTAATAACACATCCGTCATAATAAAGTCAAAGAAAATGTACAATCTTTATGCCACTCTAGCATCAACATCATGAAAAGATTAATATTAAATATCATATAAAGAAAGTAATTTTTCCTGACCAAAAGATTATTATTTAGCAAGCCTGTTTGTTTGCCAAAAAAGAGGGATTTTTGGAACTTGGCCTGAGAAGAAATTACCAGAAATTGAAGGGTATTTTGTGTCTTGCTCTTTTGTTCCCAGCCTACCATGTGTTTGCAACCAGGGGTTTTTTGTGGAGTTACAGGCAAGAGTTTCTCCTGTCTTGGGGTGCTGTACATTGCACAAGATGTCCCTTGGGGCCAGGGGACCAGGTGGGGGTGACAGATGGAAGGAAAAGAGGAGGCCCAGCAGGTTCAGTGGGACTAGGAGCCTCCTAAGACCAGAAGGCAAGTAAAGAAACCGGGAAAAGAGAACTCTCTCACAACTCGGGATTTATCACAACTAGGAAGCTGCTGAAAATATGTGAAGCACATCAAGAGCGAAAACAAAAGGGTCCAAATGGCAATGACACAGACGGGAAGGGAAAGAATGAACCTCATATCCTTAATTTAAGTCTGCCTCAGTTCCTAGATAGACCGGAGATTTTTTTCTGATTCTTCCAAGAATCACGTGTTCTAGTTCATTGGTTTTTGTTTTATCAAAATGTAGGTTTAGAGACTGAAACTCTGATTTTTTTTTTCTGCTGTCCTCAGGTTAAGGAAAATATTCACTTCAGAGCTCTTACTGACTTGAGGTCCTGTCACACAACTCAAAATTTATTTTGACAAGGAGGCTGGACAAAATGAAGTAAAATTTTCAAATGGGTGACCTCATTAAAGCACTGATAAGTGTGCAGATACCAAAAATAAACTGGTCTACATGTCTAAGGTGTTCTTGCTCTGAAAAGATCTCAAAGGACTTTCAAATTTTATCTGTGATAGCCACTTCACCCACTAAATTAAAATGCCAGGTGCATGATGCTTAGAGAATGAACATGGAGCTGAATAGTACTGAATACAAATACAGCCAGCTGAACCTAGGTAATTCTTATCTCCATCAGTCCAGAAAGCAGCAACTGGAAATAAATGGAACATCTTTCTTGCCTTCCTTCTCCTATTACTGTTTCTCCATGTAACTCTGGCTTATATCAACAGTCTCCTAGACATTCCAAAGTTGTGAATTGCAGTTTTCTTTCAAGCCTCACATTTCCTTTACACAGAAGACTCTATTATTTTAAATATCAATATTTGCATTTTAAAAGGCTTGTTTATTTGCCTGACTGAAAAAAATGGATGAAATGAAGACATGGAGAATTGGAATGTAAAAGTAGGAACTATAGTGTGCTGGGAAAACTCATGTAATAATATATTTTCAAGTGTATCTTGTTAAAAGACCTGGAAGGATGACATGAGGGAGATATTGCTTGTAGTAACCGTATCTACTTACAAAAAATTGAAGCACACAATATACAAATATGCTTCTGGGAAATGTTAAAAAACAATCTTTAAACTATTTCCCTCTGTAAAATTTTACAAATATCACACTGCTATCATGACCATTCTAGGCAGGTTTTGCCACTACTTTTAGAAACAACTGGTTGTGAAAATTGAAGGTAAAAGAAGCAGGTAAAACTTATCACATTAATGGAAAAAAAAAAAAGATGAAGTGTCATAGGAGAGAGATTGTAACAGCAGGATTTCTCTATGAGAAGAAAAGTCAAAATAATAAACAATTTAGAATGTCAAAATAAATGTCTGTGTATATTCAATTATTTGTCTTTGAAAAGTGGTCTATCCAACAAACCATAAAAAGTCTCAAACTCATCAAAAGTATCATAATTGTAATGAATACTGTATCAAAACCAAGACTGGAACATAATCTGTATATAGACTGAAACTGAACTAAATAAATTACCAATGAAGTAGGAGACATTGGTGTTATATTCAGAAGCATGAACACAAAACCTACAAAAATCATACAACTTTACCTTGCTTTTAAGAGGATTATTTAGATACAGTTAGGTCATGCAAAGGACAGATGAGTTCATATTCCTGATATTACATTTAGATCCTTTGCTGTTAATTAGTTCTGCAGAAATGAAAAAAAAATTATTTACATCATCATTATTCCTCAGTTAGTCACAAAGTTGCTTTAATAAGAAAGGAAACATGCATTTTTGATCTTAGAAGGGACAAATGAACATTTCAAATAGCGCTGATTCATAAACTCTTCCTATATTTTTGTGTGGTTAATTCAAATCTAGTGCTACTAAAACTAGATAAATTCTACAGCTACAATGAAAATTAGCCTCCTAAAATGTCCAGAATTGAGATCAAAAATTAATTTAAATTAATCAAGAAATATAAGGAGGTCATGCAAAGTAAATCATGAAAATGTTTTGGATAGAAAAATATTTCAGTGGCTCATACAGACACTGCACTGCCAATATTTCTAGAGTCTACTCCCAACCTTGCTGAAGACTAAAATGTATCCCAGGTCACCTCCTTATCCCTGTCCAAAATCACACAGCTCCTCTGAGCCATCTGCCAAACCTCCCAGTACTCAAAACAAAGAAGGTGCTTGTAGCAGCTGATTCATCCCTTCCTAAAATAGAAAGAACTGCCCTCTGAAGAGAACTATTAACTGTGGAGGACGTTCAGGTGATTACTGTTGGGAGGTGTGAAATCCATAGTCATGGCATAAGTTATTCAGCTCCTCTGTGCTTTAATTTTCTGTCACTGGAAGGGATTAATAGCATTCCCTGCTTTTCAATAATCCCTTGTCCAGGCAGAAAAACAAATGAACAAGAACAAACAAACAAGCAAAAAGAATTGAAAACCTGCAAGGAGATTAGAGCTGTTTGTTTTATCATTTTGACATTGAACATGGCTTCAACTTAATTTACAAGTGAATCTCTGTGTGTAAAATGCTATCCATATAATAAAATACATTTTTCCAGAACCTGTAGCACCCACTTAGAGGTTGGGAGGGGAAAGACTGCTCTTGCTCCCCTTCTTGTGCTGTCTAAAGAGCTACTGCCACTTCCTTTGACTATAACAGAATTGCAGGTAGTCAGTTGTGGGCCACCTGTCAGGCATTAATTAGTAGTTTTGGCACTTGAATCAAACACATCTAAAGTGCTAAAATAGTCAGGAAGCTAAAAATGGTGCAAAAGTCAAAGAAGACTCAGAGAAAAATTCATGTGTATTGCTAGAAGATATTCCCACAGAGCATTTTTTTAAGACATGGAAATTTTTTTTTTTTTTTATTCTCTACACAGAAATACTTTCCCTAGGGATCAGGTTAGTAAAAGAACCCAAACTGCTCTCTCAGTTCTGAAGTCAACAGAGACTTCGACAAGATGACATTCAGACCCGTAGTCTGAAGCTGAAAGTGGAAAAAACATTCCTGTCCTGATTTATCTATGGTAATGGAAATCTACCCAAACTCTGTTTTGGATGTGACTGATTTGGTAACTTGCTTGGAAAGAAGGGAATTCAGAAGAGAACATTTTAATGTTGGTTTATGTTTTCAAAGGTAAAAAAGATGGTTATGCTGTCCTCATAAGTATTGTCCAATTTACCCATAGCCTGCAGTCCATCTGTGCCTGTATTCCATCAGCTTTAGGTGATGCCTGGTATCACACTGAGCTCTCAGCTACTTCAGCAGTAGAGCAAGATTGCACAATCAAAACAAAACAGGAATATTCAGAGATGGATTTTACTGGTGTGGTGGCCACATCCGAGCTGATTCTCTGCTCTTTGAGGCACCAAATGTATTTCTCATACAGACATTCCCATCATCTCTTACTGCTGAGGTCTAAGGACCCTCACTGTCACCAGCTAACATGATTACACAGCTTTTTCTTGGTATGTACTAAACACTAGTGTTGTTCTGACTTAGTACTGATCTAATATTCTGTTAAGTTCATAATTTGAAAAAAAAAATAAAAGGAAAATAAATTACCCAAAGAAATTATATCTCTATATTGTACAAAAAAAATCATCTTAATCTGCAGCAGGTAGCTTGTCTCATTTTTGGATCATCATAAACACAAATAAATGCACTTCTTGCTCTTTACATTCTGCAAATGGGGCTTAGGGTTGCAGGTTGGAATCAGGAATTAAGATCCAATTGTGTAGAAGTACCAAAAGGAAGATTAGTACATTGGTGCTGATGAATCTACAAGTCTGAAAACTGAAAAGTCATCTCACCTGCACAGGCCTTGGTTGTGACTGTAGTATGACCTGGTTTTAGTATGGAAGAACCATCTGATTTGTAACAATCACTTTCGAAGAAGGAGAGATCTCTAGATCAACACCGTGCTTTTCTTTCCCAAAGAAATGGATGAACAGCTTCTCACAGCAAAACCTGACAATGAAAAAGAAAACTTGTATAATTCTGTAGGACAAATAATTACATTTCAGCAAAGTTTTTCACCTAAAGTGTATGGGCCTAAAAGCAGAGCCAAGTGTATGGATGAACACACAACCTTCAGGCTCAGATGCCTCTGTAACACACACACACAATACCAGAGATGTCAAGCTCATAAGCTGAAGTGATTTGACAAAAACAGAAAAGGGGAAAGGGGAAAATGTGAGACATCTGGGTGAAATAAAGGAAGTCTGGGCTTAGAGCATCAAATTGCAATGCTTCTCATGTGCTATTCAACATTTTCTTCTGCTAAAAGGCCACCCTAGATTTATAGCATATGAGGGTGTTTATAGCATGGACTATAAACTGCTCTCTGAAATATTTGGCACAAATGTATTTCCAAAGAGGAAAAATGGCTTACAACCAAAAAGAAATTTAGGCATTTGAGGTCACTGCTTTTACATACTTCAGAGTATCCTTGGCTTTAACTAAGCATGAGCTTTTGAGTAATATCTAAGAAAAAAGCATATCAGATTTTAACTATAAAAACTGATTTCTACTAGTTTATTCTCTCTTCTTTATTTCCATTTTTATTTTCTAAAAATAAAAAAGAGAAGCTTTGTAATATTCTACCTTCTGTTTTTAGTCCCTGTAAATCAAAGTCTATAGAGGCCTAAAAAATGAACAGAGGAATTTCTCATGCTTGTCCTGGGAACAATTAAGAATTAAATATTGAAATAAGACTGTCTAATTTAAGCACAGTTCAACTGAAGAGTTTTTCAAAGACTGTTAAATGATGGTTCTGTTAGATCCATCACTTAGAGTAAGAGGTATTCTGGGAGGGACAGAGTTATGCAGCTTGAAGTGAAAAAGATGAGTATATTTGTGGTGATATTACATTACTAAAGAACTGTACTTTCAGCATCAACTCATTTTCATGCAGGTTCTGTATTTGGGAGGATTGTTTTAATTATATAAATGCAGATAATATGTAGCAAAAAACAGAATAGCAACAAAAAACTTCTTGGAACTTTCCATCACAGATTTCCTGGAAGTACTCAGTGAGTTTGAAGTCTGAACTGGATCTCCAGGTTGCTCCCTGCATGCAGCAGCCTCAAGAATAAAATGCAGCAAGTACTTAAAAGGCCCGGGAGTGTAGGGGAGTCTAGAACAGAAGATAAAACACACAAGCCAGAGGGCCAGGCTGGGTAGCTGCTGCCCTGGGAATTCATTCACAGCACAGGATTTAACATCTGGCTGCTGCAGAGATCCCACAGGCTGCCATCACAGGTCCTCAGTGTCTTTCTTGCAGCTTTTAAAAACAGTCCAGGTTAACCCACTGAAAAGAGCAGATTCTTCCCTGTCTATGCATCAGCAATGTGTTTTATGTTTAATTTTGCAGTACTGTGGCTAGGCTGGTTTTCCTATTAATAGGAAAAAAAAATAGAAAAAAAATAGATAAAATACGAGGGCAAAGGGAGTTCTTTGTAAGAATTTTGAACAACCACCACTTTGTCAGGTTCTAACAGATGCCAGATTATCCCCTAGTAGCAATCTGGTGGCTCTGTTCACCATTGTAGCGCACCAAAAAACACCCTTGTTAATCAGACTAACCAAATTAATTCAGCTCTGTTATGACTTGCTGTGGCTGGATTTTTTTTTCAAAATACACTGTGTATATTCATTAAATATGAAGAAAGAGCCCACATGAATATTAAAGTTATGTCATTAAGAAGGAGAGGAGAATTAGCATAGCAAAATCACTGCAATAAAATTTTTTATAGAACATTTTAAAATTACATGTTCTTTCATATTTAGAGTTGTCCAGAAGGTGCATGAAATACCAGACTCATAGATATTAATATTGTTTATAACACTGCTTTAGTAGATTATAATTTCTCATGGCTGCTGTGCTGGTGTAAAATACTGTTGAAATAATTTTTAAGTAAAACCACATCTAAAGATTTTAAAACATCAGAAGGCGATCTTGACACAGAAAAATATTGATCCTGAAAGAAGCTTAGGATGCTTCTGTTCCCTTACATATGATTATCAAAAGAATTTTCTCTACAAATAACCTCTCAACATATTTATTGATCTTGGGGACTATGGGTCTGAGAGAGGGTCAGATTTGGTAACCTGTACACCAGAGCTAATCCAATTAATGCTGCCCCTAATGGTGCCTGTTGGCCATTATTTACAGAAAGTGGTGTTGGGGAATGCACCACACTAATCCTAAATATAGGAGCCAATATTAGCTGGTGCAGGTCAGAGCTCACTCTGTATTATGTAAAAAGGTTACAGTTCATAATGCAGGCCAGTTGAGAATGATCAGATAATGGATTCCTGCATTTTCCCTGATTTCTCCAGGAAGAAAGAAACTGTAAGAAAGAAACTCTAAGAAAGTTTTTTCTTTCTTCTTTATTAGCATGATGGCTTTCAGATTCAGGATCAGAAGTGGTTTGGAGAAGCTGGATTACTTTTCTTGAGAAAGATATGTTTCTGTCATTGAGTTCTGAATACAGAAGATACTAAATTAATATTCTATCAAGGTAGTTAGAGTCCCAAGCAAAAGCACAAAAATAATATAAAACTCATTCATATGAACATCAGATGAATCAAAACATTTTCCAGTGCACTTTTTCAACCTGCATTCACCCTCTCCAGGCTTTCCCGTTTGCCCAAGCTGCACATGGTGATGCTTAATCAGCAACCCTGTTTTATCCTGTCTCCTGTCTATAGGCACACAAAACTTTTCAGAGCAGTAGCTGTCTGCCTGTATCAGATGCTGCATTTTCTTTTCAGCACAGAGTGTTTTAGCTGAGAGAAGAGATTACGTATTTCTTACGAAGCTACTAAGAGGAGCAGGCTTACACTACCCAGCTTATTGACCACTCAGTTTGATTTAGTGCAGTCCATGACAACAATAAAATAGCCATTTTTCCAAATACTGATGTGATATCTCTTTAGCTGCCTGTCAGCATCAATAAGAATGCCAGAGCAGTAGGGTCTTTCCCCCTGAGAAATCTTAGAGAGGAGGTATTAACCTGCTGGAGATGTAAACCTGAATTGCAGAATAAAATAAAATACAATGCAATAGTACAGGGGGAAGCATAGTGTCTAATCCCTGGCAACATGAAAATGCCATCTACAGGAAAAATAATTTTGTTTAATGTAATGTAATATGAAATTCTCAATGTAATATGAGATTCTCAATTCATTAATATTTGACTAGACATTTGAAATTTTGTCTCAATTTCTATTGACTACAGTCCATATGACTATCACAATTTCTCTACTAGGGATCAATATTTTATTCAATTTGTTAAGTACAGTATTCATTTCTGCTCATGTGGAATCTTATGTGCAATCTCTGCTCTTGTCTGTCTGCTAGCACAGGAATATTGATGGAAATCAATGGTGTAATCAACCTTTTGCTTTTCCTTATGTCTGTAAAAGTTGAGACTTTAGCTTAATCAAAAGGTTAGATGACTGAATCAGAGGAAGGGAGGAGAGGGAAGAAATTCACAATCTGAAATAAGATCTAAATGAAACACAAAAATGGCATTTTCATTTCTCAATTATGTTGAATTAATAATCTTGATAGCCAGAGCAGGTTTTAACTGGCACTAGTAAAGCGCTTAGAAGCAATTGCACAATCGGTGTCCTGTAACAGACCATTTTACTACTGTTAGTTAAAGACAGATTCCCATTTGAGTTTTTGATGTATTTATTCCTACTACTAAAAAATCAGTGCTGCATTTAAAACACTCCAGGTACAGTGATTCATGTACTATTTTTGTTTCCTTTGACCTAACTGTATATCCCAGAAATATCCCATCCATATTGACTGAAATATGTAATTCCATGCAAAGTTTTGTTCTGACATAATTAGTCAAAATGCATTTCAGTTTGCAGAAACAATCTGCCAGTGCCTAATTGGGGAGGTATATTGCTCAAGTAATGGAAACCAGGAGAGGCCCATACATGGCATAATGGATTCAGACAGGACACTTTAGAGACCTGGTGTTTGGATGATTAGCAGAGCAGATGTTAAATGAATAGTTTTAAATTATGTTTCCTAATTTGTAAATATAATTTTTCCCCTGGTCTTCAGTGTGATAAACAAAACATTCATGAAGTTGGAATCAGAAAATTCTCTTTGTTGCATAATTTCTGCTTCGCCGTTGTTCACTTACCTGGCCCCACCAGGCTTAAAATTGCATGGCTGGTGAATTTTAACCAAGATTATATAAAGAGTTTAGGTAACGACATTTTAAGCTTTCAGATGACTCAGAAACATACTAAAATACATGGTTTAAAATATTATCTTCCAAAAATCCTAACAGGAATATCATGCTTATGGCAATTGTCATCAGAAAATAAGAAACGGGTACCTGATCTTTATCTATGCTCTATCCTTGCCTTACCAAGAGAGTCATCTCCAGGCTTAGGGATGCCAGGACATACCTCAGAATGAAAAATGTATTTTGTAACCAGGCAACAAGCATTTTCAGACAAGGGGATAGAATGGAGTGGCACAAGCTTGTCTGTGGAGTCATAACTTCAGTCAGGTGCTGAAAAACATTTATTCAGACAAAAAACCCTCATCATAAAACCCACCTCATTTTTGTGCTGTCCTTTTTTTATGTCCGCTCCTGGGATGAGCAAAAGGAGACATTGGGTAAACAAAAAAAATCAAAAACCAACCAAAACTAACAAAAACCCAACCAAACCAAACAAAAAACAAACAAACAAACAAACAAAATCAGAATCTTCTGACAGAATCTTCCCATGTAACTCTATCACTTATGGACTAAAATGGAAAAAGGAAAGAGGCATGAAATGTTGTGACAGCCACAGAGACTTCCCAGGTCACTTGCTGTTCCTGAGCAACAGTTTATGTTTTACTACAGTCAGATGTGCAAACACACTTTCTAAAACAAATGGATTTTTTTTAATAATTGAACATACAGAACATAGGAAATATAGATTTATTGTCTTCCAGTGTGTTCTCCTGGTGAATTTATAACCCAGATAATAAAATATACTGACCTTGCAGTAAAGCAAGAACTTTGAGTAAGTCAAAATATTACCCATTCATAAAAAATAGGAACACTTCAGGAGCATTCAGAAATGCACAGTAGGCTATTGGTTTGTGTTTTTCATGGGTATTTTGTTTTGTTCCTAATGTTTGATGGACACCAAAAGGAAATGGGAGGGATGGTCCAGAACAGACAAGAACAAACCTTAAACCTCAAGCTCTGCTTGAGGTTTTTTAAAGTTTAGAAAATGTTGGCATGGTGCTGCAAAATTGGGGATTAAAAGTCTAGTCTAAATGGGCTCCATTTTGAAAAGAGAATATAATGGTGTTTTTTCATTACTACAGCACATCCTGTTATTTTAATTGGATATGAAACTTCAAAATGAGTGAAATGAGCCCAGCAATACTTTTAAACAATCCAAAGATGATTTTTGAAGGCTGGAGTGGAACCACAAATCAAAGGAATAAAATTAGATACAGTAGAAATTAGGCCAAAATGGGAACTGATAGGATGAGAAAGGATGAATTGTGCAAGCCTTTTTTTGTTGTTTTTGTTTGGTTGGTTGGTTTTGTTTTGTTTTGTTTATTGTTGGTTTTGGTTGGTTGGTTGGTTGGATTTTTATTATTTATTAATTTTTTTGTTTGGTTTGGGGCTGTTTGTTTGTTTGGGTGTTTTTTTCTAAAATTAGAAGATAGAAGTGTTGTAAACTGAAACAGATTCTTGGAGGATCCTGTGGCAAAGAAACAGATGCTTTCTTGTTTCTCTGCATAGTCTTTGGGCTCACAAGCTTTAAGGAACTCAGTAAGTTACTGAAGGCCCCTGAAAATCCTCAAGAGATTTTAACACTGAAATGCATCCTGATTTGTCTTCCTTTTTCTAATTTTTTTAACAGAGTCTTGATAACGGCAAGGAATAAGGCAAATGCACAAAAATGTGAAAATCCACTTCAGCTTAAAAAAGGTCACTGAAGGACACACATCCAAACTAAGTGGGATGTCCTACACCAGGGAAGGTTTGGACCCACTGTGCTTAGACTACTTTGATATCTCTTATCCAATAAATTCAATGTTTTTGGGACATACAGAGGTTGTTTCCCACTGTAAGTTTGCCTTACACCAGTAAGCTGATAGATGTATGATCTGTGCAGACATCTGAAATCTGCTGGTGTGACATCAGGGCTAGAATTACTGTGGTAATTCTGGTAAGTGAACATCTAGAAATCCTAGACCAATGTAAAAAAAATCCCCAAATTCTTTCAGACAGCATTTCATGTCAGGGAAAGAGAATATGCCCAGAGCTACTGTGTTTGTTTCTCTCCCTGGTTTGTCAGAAGCTGTAAAGCATTCTTATATTCAGATGTCTGAAAAAGAAATAAACCTCTGGTTTCTACAGAGAAAGATTCCAAGTCAAAAAAAGGACTTTATTTGAACACCTCTAGGAAAACTCTCTAAGATATTTTGATCTTTTTTTTTCATAGAAAAGGTGTATATTTGTGTTAGATCCTTAAGACAGGGAATTGAACTGCATTACGGCAGTTCCAGGGATAATTGCCTTTTTTTTTTTCTGATACAGATGCACCAATTACTACATAAAAATAGAATTTGCTCTAGCACTTTCCCAATTAGATTTTTTTTTCTAAGATGTGGAATTACAGAAAACAAACCTCAACATAATTTCAGACAGCTCAAGAGAACTTTTCCTTTATCCTCCCTATCTTTTCATAAAGTTATGTTTTTTAAAGTTAAAATGCATATCAGCCAGAGTTTTTAACACAATATGACTTCTCCTGCTCTTTATATAATTTTACTGTGCTCAGACTAGCACAAGATGTTAAAAACTTTGCAAACACACTTACTAGCTTTAAGTAACTGTAAATTTTGCTCTGCATTTAAAAAATTCTCTGCATAAAGCACACAAGTCTGTACCATGATGTGATTTTGCACTCGCTGTTTCCACAGACTGAAGAAAGCGAGGGATGGAGCTCTGATTTGGATCTTTCTCCAGTGAGAAAAACTATCCCACCAAGAATCAAAAGGACAGTGCCACTTTCCTGCTTGACTTGAATGAGCTCAGCTCCTTCTTATAAACTTTTGCTTCCTATAAAGAGATTTTATTAATGGTCTCACTTGGAAAACCTGACCAATTTTGGTTTTTTTTTCAATGTACTGTATCATTAAGAAACTGTAAAAACAAACAAACTGACAGACACATGAGAAACAGCACTTTAAAAGAACAGATTCATAATATTTGAGGTTTGGAGAGTTGTTCTGTTCTCTTTCCAATACTTTAAATGACATTTTCAGGCCAGAAGGGTTATTAACAACTTAGTTTTAAAGCCCTTAAAAATCCAAACACTGACTGGATTAGCTACAAGGGTGCAGAGGACACGTTTCTGTTATTGACTTCAGCCTCTCCCATGTCTGTCAGCATGTCTGAATTAGGGCTGAATCTGATTACTGTATTAAAATGTAGAGTAACAGTAGAAGCAAATAAAATGCTGGCTCCAGGTAGTCTCCTGGGTTACATACAATCTGCAGTCCTGTCATTGCTCCTGTGTTGTTACAAACCTCCACCAGTGTGAAAGAATCAGAAGTCCTCTGGCTACAGCAATATTGGTATCAATAAGTTGTTTGTGCTGATCCTCTGCAATAAGTAATAGCTGGGAAAATCTCATACATCACCAGCACTATTTTAGTGATGAGATCAGATAGAGGAAAAGTCCTTTTGTACCACCAGCTTCTGGTACACCATAAGCAACGTGCCAGAGTTATTAAACTATTAGCTAATATTATGAGCACGGTTTTTTCCCTAAGGATGTTTTTTCACTACTCTTTCTAAGTAGATCACATGAGGTATTTGCTGGGGTTTGGTTTTGGGTTTTTTGGGGTGGAGTTATTCTTTCCCCTTTTTTTGTTTGTTCATTTGTTTCGTTTGTTTCCACAGAATCCCACTGAAATGAAAAGTTTGCAGGATTCCAACACTTTAGTGCATGACAAAATCAGCACAGACTGGAACATGATAAGTAACCCTGTACTTAACTCCTGCAGTAAAGAACCATAGTGAGATGAAAAATTAGCAAGTCAGGGTAGGTGAGGAAAACCCCCAAAGCTTTTTGACAAATGTGATAGCATATCCTAAACTAGATTTTCTCATAAGTATTGGTCTATACCTACACGCATGCACGCAAGATGGGAATTTTTTAAGGAGAGCTGATATTAGATTGCCACACTGAAGAAAAGACAGACATTTTCTGGGACACAGAACCACTCTTCAGGTCTAAAACAATGAAGAGATAAAAGTAGTGAAGAAAAGCACAGCTGTGAACAGCTTCCTACGTGGTTACATTAGTTAAAGAGAGGGGCTGACACAAGAAGTTGTCTGTTACCTAGTGATAAGAGGAAGATGTTGCTTAGGGAAAAGAAGATAGGGAAGAAAGCTACTGTATGCTAGAATTAGGAAATATGCAGTTGAAGCCCTGGATATTAAAAGTTTTAGATTTAAGTGGTTAAAAATTCAGAAGTTGATTCAGCAACTTGCCTGGACCTCATAGCCTAGAATGGACTATAATCCAAATCTCCTTTTGGATCACTCAGGATCCTGTTCATACATCCATATTTTGTGATTTCTTACATCTGTAAGGAAAATGAAAGAAGAAAGGCAGTATCTAAATGACCATTAAATTTTTTCTTGGTGTCTAAATATCAAGTAAGGGACCAAGTGGAATAATTGTAAATTAGATCTATTTAGAAAATATTAAGCATCTGGATTTAAGACATCAGTAAGGCCTCCCCATTGCCAGATGTTTTTTGATCTAAGAGAGAAGAGCAAATCTGCATAGGGATAAAGCAAATCTGAACTAGACACTGAAATACATGCTCGTTTCCCCCTTCACCTACAGCCTGTGACAAGATGATGTAAAGCAGCATTTGCCATCAACTTGTAAGAGATTATAGAGCTGTCAAAAGAGATGTCAATATAGGCTTTAGCAATTGCTTCCTGAAAGATCTGGGAGAGAACCACTAAGCTGCAGCTGGGTTTTGATAGCTCTTTACAGCTGTGCACATCTGGGCAGATGCTGTGTTTACCTGTACCTTTGGTTCTGGCTTGGTGTGATGGCAGTGAGGTGCAGCAACCGTTTCCTTTATACATAAATTATGATTTCAGTGTTATCCATTATGAAATACATGATCTCTCTCTCTCATTTTTCTTCATCACTGTATGTCTGGATTACCACAAATAAAACCATAACTACTGATGCTTTTGTTTAACATGATTTGAAATTGCCATAATGATTATGTGTTCCTTGGTAACTCCAAATGCTTACTGCTGAGTTGCAGTTCTTCTGCAGCAAGCTTTCACTGCCTGAGACACACTGCCTCCAAAATAAACTTTTTTCTACTCTATAACAACATCAAGAAAGTAGATAACCAATGCAGTCTAATTTTTCCAGATTATGTCTATAGTCTTATAAACACTTTGGTTTAAGCAGTTAGCCAAAACTTGGGGTAATCTATATGAGGGGAAATGAATGATACATGATAGCTCTTAAGAGAGGGACATTTATTACGAAGGAAGAACACGAACTTTTATTTCCCCACACACAGTTTAAAAAATACAAAAAAGCCACTTGGGTTTTATTCTCAGATTTTCTCTGTCTTGGTCTCAGTTTTCAGCTCTGTCTGTCCTCTCAAATCTGTGACTACCTGCCTCTCCTATAGGATTAAATCTTCAGTTTCTCTGCTGCCCTTCTTTTCAGTTTCCTACTTCAGCTCATGAACTGCTTGCCAAGCAATCTACTACTTGTGGTATTCTAAGTCCCAGGAAAAAAAAAATTTAAAGGTAGACCCAAGCCAAAATCACCATATTTGCAGGAAAAAAAAGGGATATTTTATGATTCAAGCATGGATTCAAAGCCAAAATTTTGTCCCTGTTTTTATTACATGTCCAGCCAATATTCCTTAATATCACATTCTACATGTAGCATGTAGCAGGGATAAAACAAAGTGTCAGAAACTGTTCCAAGTCTTCTTTTAAGGCCTGTATTCACTAACTCTGTAGTTAAAGCATTAGTTGGGTTGTCCTATAATACACTAGAGCAGAAGGGCCTGTGACTTCCATCAGCTTATTGTAAATTCAAATAAGGCAACATAGATAAGAAGATAAATGTAATTCATTACAGCTTTATTATGAACTTTGTCCCAATTTTGGCTCCTGTATGAGATATTTTTAGATTAAAAAGTATATAGCAAAAAGCAACCAATTTGTAAGGGAGAAGTTTTTTTTTTAAAGGTAGAGTTGGGTTGCCTTCAGAACCAAATATGGTGCATGCATATCAGAGAGAACTCTGAAACGGACATGGAGCAACTTCCCAATTTCTATTTCACTCCCTTTTTCCTTCCCTTCTCTTTTCCTTTTCCTACTCCTTGTCTTATAACTGAGAAACAAACCATCAGTTTCTGTAGGTTTTTGCTGGCTAGCCTGTCCTGTTTGTATGCCACTGAACACCCCGTGAGAGGGAAGAGACACACCTCCCTCTCTCTGCAGACACAGATCATGAAGTGACTTCACTAAACCATTCCACTTTGATCCAGGATCAGAGAAGTTTTTAAAAGGCACAGTGGTTGTGTGCATGGAAACAGCAGGGAGGGAGCAAATCCCTATAACCCTTTGTAATGCAAGCCAGCACATTAATTTCTTCCACACACAACAAGACTCACCCCAGAAGAATAACAATTTGGGAGTTCAAAATTACACTGAAAGGAAATAAAACAGGTTTTTTTTTTAAATACTAAAAAAAAAATTAAAATGGTGGGGAGATGTTATGGATTTTTTTGTTCCAGCATCATCATACAATAAAATTTCATACATTTCTCTAGCAGTATGGCTATGGATAAGCTAAGAAGGAAGATGAGATATGGTGAGGCTTTTTCATTGCTGTGTACCTTGGAAATTTATTTTCAGTATCTGCTGACTTGGGCAAGATTTCAAAGAATTAATTAGATCCCAGCTCTACAAAGGATGCACCGACACTGTTTAAATTGTTGCTCATTAATACTTTGTACTACACAGTTCTAGTTTTATTTCTAAACAATTTCTGTTTTGCCTTATGGCAGGGGTATTTTGCCACCCTTCTTGGAGGAGGCAAGGATGAAATGAATCCAGTTATTCAATTACCACTTTTTGAAAAGATCATTTCTCATATGAGGAGGAGTGGGAACAAATCAATCTCCTCACTGATTAATTGAAGGTGGGTTTTCTCACGCAGCACTTTTAGAGGGCACAGAAGATCAGAAGGACCTTAGGGAAGCCAGCGTCTTCATCATGGCAAAGCATCTGCTCTCATATCCTGACAGAACTGAATTGTTAAGGAGTGAGATCCTGATGATTTATATACTTTTTTTTTTTTTTTTAAGTGTCAGTGGATCCTATCCTTTTATTAAAATTGTTGGTTAACACATTGGGATGAAATGTATATGGGTTTCTTTCTTTTTCTGGAAAAGACAAATACTTGACTGAAAAGACTTACAAACAGTTGTTCACAATTTTAGCTGAAATTCATCATTTAATGAAAAAACTGAATTTAGGCACATATGCTCTGTCTATAGTCATAAAGTAGATGAGCAATCCAGAAGTGAAGTGAGAACTTCACTGGGATTTATCAGTCTTTGAAAGAGCAATATGAATTTCTCCTGTCATTTGTGAAAGAAAGCTGACATGGATTATCCTGACTCTCATAAAGGCTTCAGCAAATTTGCTTTTTTCTGATGAACAGGCACTTTGGTATTTGGGCTCACATCTTCCCTTCTGTTCCATGTGTAAATTCTTATCTATTTCTAAAAAAAAAATGTCCAGACATCTGAGAATGTATTTCAAAGGACTCCATAATCCTCATTTTGATGCAATACTCTGTAAATGAACACCATGGTTTGTCTGTGTAGTTTTAACTTCTTGTGAAACTGACCTGTATTTTCATTCATAAATAACCACATTTCCAAAATACAGAAAACTAAATTCTATAAGTAAGTTTAACAGATAAAAAAACTTTATTTTTTGGTACTGTTCTGTAATTATCCTTGACTGACACCATGATGATGGCATTTTTGTTTTAGCCTTTTACAAATTGTTAACGTGCCTTGAAAACAAGATGGAGAACTGTAGGCAAAGCAACTCATGGAGAAGGATTGAGTGGTATTGTGAAACCAAGATTCATTTCAAGAAAATTATTTTCAACAGTGGTAAGACCACGCTACACATAATCAATGCTCCCTGGAAAAATGAGGGATAAAAACCCTGCTGTGGTCATTGAGAGATTGGCTAAGCAATTCAGAGATGAGAAAAACTCTGCTAGCAATCTTTACTCCCTGTTTTCTTTTTCCAGGAATTGGATTTTGCCACCCTGACCTAAAAATCAAAATATTCATTGCTGTTTTTCTCTTAAGAAGCATACTGAGCTTGACTGCCTGACTGCCAGAAGAGTTAGTCTGCATTACAGCAATGCAACTGGAGTGGGACGAATTGAAATCCAAAACTGCTCAGTTCTGGTACAAAAAGGTCATTATATATGAAATTAATCTAATTATGACTGGACAGCTACATTTTGTGTACTGAATCAGACAGGTAATCAAACCAATTAGAAAGGTAAGAGAGTTCTCTTGTTCATATGTTACAAAAGGATAGTTGTTAATGGTACTTTTTCTTTTCTTATTTTCTTGCTAACATATGCCAGAATTCTGTCCATTAATGAAAATAATATTCTTAATATACTGTATGGTAGTTCATTTTTAAAAGCAAGAACCTTTCTACTCATTCTATGTGAAACTGATAAATTAACACACAAAAAAAAAATTAAATTCAGATATGTGGGTACCCATGAATATATGGTAATATAAAATTCAGCCTTTTAAGTAATACATCATCCTAGGGTTTTGGGTTGTTTTATTTTGCCTGAAAGACTTTTTAATAATTGAAAATATATTCAACAACTTCCAGGAAAAGTATGTGTAGTGAAATTGAAAATAGAGTCACCAACCAACACTCACAAAACCTTTAAATTAATATTCTTTATTTCTCAAAGAAGTGGCTTTCAAGAACATTTCACTTATAATTGACAAGCATTTACCCATCTAAGACCAAACTTCTGAAGAGGATATTGTCCTAAGTAGGTGGCCTCCTCATGTTCTCAGCAGACCTTAAGCATGTCCTTTAAATTTATTCTTATTTAAAAGCCCTTATCCTGAGGGTGAATGTTTTCCTTAACTGTCACATGTAAGAAGAGAAGACCTTGTGGGTTTCCTATCAACTTTGTAGAACATCCAGTAAAAGACAACTGATAGCTCAATTCAGACTTTGGATATTAATGCAATGCAGCTTAAGTTACGAGGGATACCACTGCTTAGGACAAGCAAAAATAAAAAGTCCATATAATTAATAGTATAGCCTAAGTATGGTAAGTCTCATGGCTATATCTTTCCCCCTATCTGATAGCTAAAATTCAAAACAAATAGCCTCTCTAAAGAAAAAAATAACATGCTGAAGACATGAATGGAATATGCAGGGTAAGAACTGACAAATACTGGTCAAAGCAAAAAGATTTTCCTGGAAGCTGATGGCTCACTGGGAAATCAGAATGCCAAAAGATCTACCCCAATAACCTCCTCCAATCCTTATTTCCCTCAGGAAATGTCTTGTTCCAGAGGATGTCAATCCTGGAGCCCATTTGGGTTTGGATTTTTTTTATCTAAAATTTTATATGGATACCTTTGATTGGTAATGGCAACGGCACAGGGCCAGTTACTCAATATAGGAAGTTTCTGGGTGGAAATTTTATCTGGGAATATGTCACTTTTCCTCATTTATCCAAAAAAAATAGCAAAATTGTTTGCTTCAAAGAGAATAAGGCAGAGGAAAGCAGAGCTTTTATCATTGTTTAAACATTTCCAGAATAATTCTGGTAAGATAAGGGTATGTATTATTGATTTTACTTTGAAGAAAATGTAGTCAGAATTTGGACCATCTACTCAACAAGTCTAGAATCAAAATAAGCCTCTGAAAGTGAATATATTTATTTGTATATATTTATATTTTTATATATATGCATGGATGTTTGTATGAAAGACTCTATTTTGCAGAATAAAGGACACATTTCTGACTTAATTCCACTGTGCAGCTTGAGGTCAAAAATTCCTTCATAATTTTAATAAATGATCAGTTGGCTACAAGGACTTACTCTCCTTTTATCTTTCACAGCTTCCCCACAAACAGCTCTGAACCTGCCAGATCTTGGAAGCAGGCTGAAATCTGGCTGCTGACAGTAAATTTAGATTACTCCTGACAGAAATATTCTGCTTGGGAACAGAATTGAATTACAAATTTTGATTGCGATTCAGATTTGCCATTGGAAGGAAATAATTTTTATACAAAGACAGTAATTTTGACACAATGTTTTCACATGCCTTTATTTAAAAATAAAACAAAACTACATTTAGTCTTAAGACATTACTTTGAAATGAATGCCCAAAAGTTTTCACTTTGAATATACAAATACATTATCCAGCCTTTCTTGCAGCCAAGTTTTAGTAAATGATTCAACAATCTCCCCAAGTCTCTAAGTTCCACACATCGACTAAAAATCACAAAAAAATCAAACAGTATTTCAAACCTGAATTTCAAAAATGCTTGTGGCATTTAAATAATAAAACCTTCAGAAAATACTAAGAAAAGGAAAAGAAGTGGAGGAAAGATTGATAAAGATTTTATCATCTTCTACTATTTCTCCTTTTTTAGTTATTTACAATACATTACTTTTTTCTGACTAGAAACAAGTTAAAGTAGAATTCACCACGTAAGAGAAGGCAGCTGACAAGCCTTAAATTTTTTGAAAACATTGAAAAGTCTGATGAAAAAAAAAAGAGTACATGAAAGAGCTGTTAGTATCTCCTTCAAATACTGTTAGCTAATAGAGATAACAAGTAATATTAGCAAAGATAATGTTGGCAAAAAAAGTATGTGTGTGCTTGAACATTTTAATAAGTATATATTACATAGTAAAATTACTATAAATTTTTAGTGCATTATGAAGCATTATATAAATGTTCATTATCATGTCTGCTTTAGTAATGTAGTCTCTTCTAAATCTCACTCTTTCCAATATTTTATAATTTAAATAGAAAAATCATGCCAGAAGATATATTAATATGCCTTATGCATATAATAATAATATGTATTAATATATTAATATTAAGGAATGGAAAATCATCTCCCCTTACTGGCTATTACGAATAATTAGATTCAGAGATTATTCTGTTCAAATAGTTTTGTCCTAGGATTTTATGGGTTTTTTGCCCTACTAAACCTAGATCATACACTGAATGTAATTAAAATATAATGTACTTCAAACTGAGACCTAACAACAGGAATTTAGTCACTGACAATGCAGTATGGTGTTATCCTAACTGATGAGGCATTTTGTTTTAATTTTAAGCCATCAGTACACAGGTGAAGCATGCTTTATGGGCAGTCCTGCAGAGGGAAAGCATCTCTCTTTTCCCAGAACACACATAAAAGACATAAAATGCCATATAAAAATTTTCCACATCATCATGTTTCCCAGTAGGACTTCTGAGTGAGAAGTTTTGTCTTCTAGTCTTGTTTAATCTTTTTGTTAAATTTTCCTGCAATAAAGGGCTGCCTGCTGTAAGTTGTGTACAGGTGGGGTCTCTTCTTTCTGGTTCATATCAAGTTCACTCATTCCTAGGTCATTTCACATCACTGTGCCTCGGGCTCCCTCTTCTTCCAAATCCTTCTCAAACAAAAGACTAAAATAAAATTACTCACTTTCTAGGTTATCTAGCTTGTTTTGATCCCTCTTAATTTTAAAATTTTGATTTAAGTAATTGTTTTGATAGGACTATCTTGTCGAAGAGCATGTGTCTTGCTTATTATTGAGCTAAATAATGGGGTATTTGCCTCATAGCAATAACCTACCAAGTGAACATATTACCTCATAGTAATAACCTACCAAGTAATAACCTGCCAATTGAACATGAATATGAAAGATTGGACACGATTACCTGTCCAGTAGACAAGACACAAAGCTGTGAGGATTCCAGTGCCTTCCTCTTCTGGAGGCCATTGAGGCATGTTCTGACATGTGTGAGTAGCATTCAGTAGCTCTCAGATCTTCCTGCTTGAATCATGAACACCACCAGCTGCACATGGCAAAAATATAATTTACAGCATTAGGCACCACTGGTGAGAAACCGATCTGAATTTTCTTCTGGCAGAGACTGATGATCTAGAAGCCACAAAACCCCTGTTAGCCCAGTATCTAAGTGAAAATGTTCCCCCACAATGATGCAAGAACTAACTTGAATTGGAAAGTAATTTGAAAGAAAAATGCATTTTTCTTGACTAGAATACCCAGGCAGACACCTAGGGATGGATCTCTGGGTGAGTGAAATTATCTAGGCAGTAATTGTCTAAGGAGAAGTGCTGACTTAGAAGAAATGCTTCAAGTATGTTATTAGGGACAAATCCTCATCAGCTGATTTTCCTGATTCCATCAAATCTTTTTGGCCTCATTTCTTGTTGTTTCTTTTTTTCTTTTCTTAATTGTTCTAAACATGCTTATATATCAAAGAGCTACCAATCTATATTCATGTCAGATTGTACATGAGTTTTGCTCCACAGTCTCCTAGAACCAACATATAAAAATATTTATATCTGCCAAAGCATACATTTTTATGTCCCCAGGTAAAAGCTGAGGTTAGAACTGAAACTTTCATGGAGGACAAGGCTGAAGCACTCATCCTACGCAACAGGAAATAAAGTGGCTCCTGCATGAGTCTTACATTGCACAGTCAGCAGTGATAGGGGTATTTGCAACTCTCTTTAAATGAAAATGTAAAGATTTCCTCAGGTGTGTACCAGAGACAGAATCCTTCACCCAAATATGGTTGTTCCATTCATATACTTGTCACCTAAAAATGTCAAAATGGCTTTAAGGATTCTTACCCCAATGATTATTTCAGCATTTTCTTACCTTTCATGTATGAAATAGTTATATATTCTTTCATTATAATCATTGAACTTTTAATAACAGTGACTACTCATTTTTTGTATTACTCTTTCTTTACTTTCTACTTTTTATTTTCCTGGGATGTTATATTGCTACATCCTTCAGATTAACAGGAAAATACATGAAATAAATCTGTAAGATAATAAAAAATGAAATTTTTGTAAAATCAAGACATATTCTGGGAGAATATAATTTGAAAAATACAAATACTACTGAAGAGTCTGAATAACAAGGAATACTAAGAATTTTAGCCACTCTTTAGTAAGTTCAGTAAATGTTTTACAGTAGTCTCACAGGATCTAAATTGAGCCTGAAGAGAAAAGTTATTAATACCATTCTATCACTCAGGATGATTAGTCATATTTCTGAATTCTGGGCCTTTCCTACAGCACAAAACTAAAGGAAAGTGCACTATTAGGGACACAGAGAATGTACTCTATATTTTATTGGCAGAGCAAAGGATAGAGTACCATCCTTTACCTTTCTCCAGAGAATCAGACTTCCTTTTTCCCTGTAAAATCCAATTTCCACTACAAGAAAATCCGAGACAAATCCGATTTGGTAGTCCATCCACATGAACAGCAAGCCAGTCTTGACCTTCCAAAGCCCCACAGCGCCAAGTAGGCAGAGGGCTAATGAACCACTGGAAACTCATGGATACCTCAATTTCTCAGTAATCCAGCTTTCTCATCAGTGCCTGCTCGGTGCAGTACAGCTTTGGGCACTCAGTGGCCAGGAGCTGAGGCCATGGTCACAGGACACCTAGCACAGGGTGTCCTGAAGAGCAAACTCTGGGATTTTAGGCACTGCCATGCAGATGGAAGTTTAATGTGGATGGGAGCCCTTTAGGAGAAACAACTGAGCTGGGATTTCTCACATTCTTGGCAAAAAAAAAAAAAAAAAAAAAAAAACAAAAAAACAAAAAAAAATCCTGACCATAAGTCCTGCATTGCCGCCTGAAAAGAACTAGATTTGAAAACTCAAAGAATGTCACTTCATATCTGTGGAATGGGAACAATCTGTTGATATAATCAACAACTTAATTTCTTTCCTTCCTTGTGTCACTATAATCAATCTCAAAAGAATTCTCTGTGAAACCTTCCTGTGAACAGAAGCCTGCTCCAAGTCACATTTCTCTGGACAGAGAACAGAGAGGAATCCCACTGACCCTCTGTTCCTTGGGACTCAGAACACCCACACTTCAGTGGAATAGGAGGCAACCATCCTCAGGAAACCTCATCTGTGTTTTCAAAGCAAACAGGAGCTGCACTACATTTTGCCTGAAGCATCTGTAAGCACAAACTAAGAATGCCTTCCAGAGCAAATCCAACTGGCCAGAGAGCTGAGAGACAGAGTAGAGGAAACTCTGTGGTCAGAGGGAAGCCAGACCTCCCGACTGACCAACGGTGCAGCAGCTCAGCAAGCACCCAGGCAAACACTACTGAAAAAAATAAGGCACTCTTGGAATCTTAGCACTGCATAAGTCAAATGGAGTTGATCAGATTTAAAACTTCCGGGCCTAAATCTGATATAAATTTCTCGTGATTCCTCTTATAAACCTGTATCCAAGTCCACAAGGAATTCTGTTGCAGAGCCAGAAACTAAATCCCAAGCACTGAAAAAAAAAAAAAAAAAAACCAAGTTATGTAAACATTGGGTGTTTTACTTGGAAAACTGAACATATTTTTCAGTTTATCCTGATAGCAAAAATAATTATTAAAGTCTTTCAGGGATGCAGATGGCTGTAGACTGTTTGTTGAGAGAGACCACATCTTTTGCTGACCCAAACATTTCTTTCAATTGAAAATCTTTCTTTTAAGCCAAATTAAATGCTATTTACCATGTTTTATGATTTCAGCTAATTTTAAAACTCAAAAATATAATTTCAAAATGCCAAAAAATTTTGCTTGAAGCTATACATACAAACACTTATTTTCTGAAAACTGACTCTCATTTACTTGGTGTTCCCTAAAGAAACTTTACTATTCTGTGTCCGAAGATAGCTTCTTACCCACTGAACTATTCTTTGCTAAGAAGTTTCTGATAATAGCATTATTCTCCCCCAAAAAAGTTCAGCTGTGCTCCCAATACAACTATTGGCCTCAAAGGCCTTTTAACTTTTAAATTAGAAGCTTTTTCAAATGGAAAGAAAATCACTCTTCTGTGCATTTGAAATTTTCTCAAGGAAGTCTTATATTAATTAAGAAGAAAAAGTTCTTTTCTTTTTTTCAATCAAACCTAATTATAGTGTCTAAAAGTACAGTTTCTTTGAACTCTTGTTTCAAGAGGAAGGGAGGAGGAAATCCTCAGTACTTTCTTCATGTGAAAACAAGTTTTGATCTAATCACATTTGGTAAACCATCTTCAGTGGATTTTGTGATTTTTACATGTTCCTAAGAGGTATAGAATAAAAATATTTGAGTAGCAGGGGAATTATAGTAGTATTTATGAACCTTAAAAAAAACATAAAATACTGCATTCAAATGAGGACCCTGAAGTTCCTGTTTTTCTAGGAAACCTCCTTGATCTGGTTATCAAGGGGATAATCTCAAAGGAATAGTGTATCTTCTTATGTGAACCTTCTAGACCTAAATTCAAGGGTGATTAGAGGCTTCTTCTGCTGATTCTTCGCTCTGTGTATAATTGGCAGTATGTTATCATGGCTCACAGCTCTGCACAGAAAATAAAAAAGAAGTAAAAAAGAGAATTCAGATGGCAACATCTATCATGCTGGTTGTGCTCTGGCAGAATCTGTTGCTCATCTCTGTAGAACAAGCACCAGACTCAGAGCATTGCTGCAGCACCAGGTGATGCCTGAGGATAAGGTGTTTTATGATCCTTCAACCAGTTGGGTGTCCTTATATCCATCTCTGGAGCAACATCCCTTGTCAATAATGATCTCTGCCCCTGCTAAATATCCCACCTAACATCTTCCAAGACCCTGTGCAGCGATGCACTGTCTTTAGCCCCATCAGGGATATTCTCAAGCAATGCCACTAGGTCCAAGAGCAACATACAGCTCTGCCAGGGAGCCACCATGGCTTGATAACAATGCCTACACTTTTTATCTGTTAATATTATGAATGAGGGCTATTACTGAGAACCCTGTCCCCACCAAAGACCTCCAAATGAGGGAGCTCTCTGTTAAAATCTGAGAGGAGTCCAACAAAATAAGCTGCCAAGTCCAAAACAAGCTGGTGGAGGAGGGATGGTCTGGGGCAGAAAGAAGCCTGAACTGGTGTAAACTGGTGTGATCTTTAAGCTTCTATATCTGACCTGTTAGAATCTGAGCTCAGCCCAGAGCAGTAGTCTGTGGCCCCAGAATGACAACACTCACATTCCAGACAAGAGGGACAAGAGGTGTGCAGAGGCCTTAGGAAGGGCTGCACCTGCCAGCGGCGAGGCTGCTCCTCTGAGCTGCAGGTGTGAGTTCAGAGGGAGCCAGAGAGAGACATCCAGTCAGGTCAAACAACTGAACAGCCTCCAAACTACAGACTTGAGTGACTGATGAACTTCAGAGTTCATTAACATATTCCAAGTTTAGAAGAAAATGTTGCGTTTTGAGTTGTAAATGCCCCAGATTAATTCTCTCAGTGACGCTTCCTGCTGAAAGGGAGCAGTTACCTTAGCTCTGCCTGAGTTTCCTCATCTGTGTAACAAGGTTGATGATTCTCAGAAGTATATCCCACAGCAACTTGGCAATGCTTTTTTCAAATAGCACAGAGCTGAAAAATGCTAATTATAATAACTCTCATGACTATGCCCACCCCAACTAATTATCACACTTCAGGAAAAAAAAAGTGCTTGTGTTGGAATATTAGCATAATTTATTTATGAAGGGACTGTTTTCTGTATATGTCTTGGTCCTCTCCAAATATAAAAATTCAGTGAGCTGAAGTTATTTCATATTTATCCAGTTTTGAATTTTAATGAACAAGAATGCCATACATCCAGAAAATTTTTAAAACCAAAAGATGAATTAGATTAATCCACTTCACAGCCCTTCATGTTTTGGAAAGAGGTATTGTGCAGACTTTCAGGTAAATGATGTTTAATTTAATTATTTAGCTATACAGTGCATTCATTTCAGCTCAAGAGAGAGAGTGGTTAAAATGCAGAGGCTGGGAGTCCTGATATCATTATGCAAATTTTTAACATATTCTTAAGCAATCGTGTTAAAAATCATATAAGCTAGAATCATTTTTCTGAGAAGTCTGAATTTATTCTAACTTATAAGTGCCAAAGATGATTTTCTAACATATATATAGTTCTTTCTTCTTCAGTGCTGTCATACTCCTGTCCCACAGAGGCATGACACTGAGCTAATACAACAGCTTTTGTAAGTTCAGAGGAACTGGGAGCAGATTCACTTGCCGATAGAAAGAATAAAACTCTGGGTGGGGGGAGGATTGCCCTGGCTGGGCTGTGGGCAGACCCTATGGCCAGGAGAGCAGAGAACACAGAAGGTGAGGGGGGTTCTAGTCCATTAAACACCTCAGGAGCAGAAAGGCTAAAATCCTTTGATGTGCCTTAAGCTAGTAGCAAACATGGGCTTACAAATGAGCAGAGGACGAAGCGGTGCTGGAAGGCCACCTGCAGTAAAGATGCTGAGGGGCCAATACAGTGCTGGTCAGCCCATTGCCCTGTGTCCCACTGCCCTGTGTCCCACTGCCCCATGTCCCACTGCCCTGTGTCCCACTGCCCTGTGTCCCCATTCCCCTGTGTCCCCCTGCCCCATGTCCCACTGCCTCGTGTCCCACTGCCCTGTGTCCCATTGCCCTTTGTCCCACTGTCCCGTGTCCCACTGTCCCGTGTCCCACTGCCCCGTGTCACACTGCTCCATGTCCCATTGCCCTGTGTCCTTGCTGCTCTGTGCCTTAGTCCAGCCCTTTGCTTTCATAAGCAAAATATCCACTCATTAAATCTTAATTAAAATTAAACTCTCTAACTCCATCTTCACTATCCTGACTCCCCATCTACCTAGGTTCTCATGCTGCTTTCCACCCTTATGGATTCTTCTCTCATCTCCATTTTTTCCCCAAAAAGGTGAGAGATCCCAAAGGCTTTATTGCCTGTCTTTAGAATCACCCTTCTCTCTTAGAACACTTCTAACAATTTTCTCACGTTCTGATATTTTTAGATGGCAAGCCAGAAGTTTCACTGCACAAGCAAAGAAAGCAATTTACAGCTTCATGTAGAAACCTAGCCGCTCCTAGTTCATTCGTTTTTCATCTTGATTATCAACACGTTTGTCATCTCTCTGTAATTTATTCATTATCTTTAGCTGAGGGATGTGAAAGGGAGGGGTGGGAGTGAAGAAGGAGATAAGTGTACTTGTCAAAATGGGAAACAGATGTTCTAACAATGACTGGAGACAATGTTCTCAGTAGGTATCAACAGGCAAGGTCCATGGATTGTTTCAAATTTTTGCAGCAGTCTTCTGGAAAATGCAAATACAGAGGCTTTATTTTCCAGGCACGTGAGAGCAAGTCTTGTTTGTAATGAGCTGTCTTAAGGAACTTCGCATTGCCTCTTGGAAGTGTGGCTGTTGTGATCACTGCTGGCCTAAACAAGAACACAGCGATGAAGGGGGAGCTGGGCACCTGGCAGCAGAGCTGAGGAACCTGTCACTGCTCCCTCCCCCTGCTTCAGACACAGCATGCAAAGCAAAGAATTTAGCACACGTTTAACCTTGAATTGCTCAAAGTCAATAGCACATAAGTATGCACCTGAAGCAAGTGCATACTTTGTGATTGCCAGGGTGGGCGTTCATCTACAAAGGTCTCTGCTGCGCTGGGGTCTTTCATTTCTTGCTGAGGAATGACCCCCCTGCTACAGCCTTTAAGGGACAGCCTGTCATCTAGTCTCCCACCCAGTACCAAAAAAACCCCAAACTTAATACAGCCAAGGCCTTACCATCAGGCTGTAATCTGTATCACTCTGGGAAATGCTGCCGCAAAAGCCAATTATAATAAATAAATATTATAAGATAGAAAAAAAAATCTATAATGAATAGATGTGATCTGATTACTAACATTTGTAATAATAGTTCATTGTTCTACACCACATGTAGATTTCATATTCTCTCTCTGCACTCTGTCAGTTTAATTTTCCCTTCTGCTGTTCTGTTATCTAAAATGATCAAACACCTACCGTGCCCTGGAAAGTACACCAATTAAGAGCTACATTTAAATCTACATGAATGGGCCTGTCTCAAAGTTAATTGGAATAAACATATATTTGATATGATATTGTTTGAATTCTGCTTCGAGCCTGACTATTGTCCACTACAAGCTTCCTTTTCAGTAATTTATATTCTTCTTTTTCTCACTTTTCCTGCATTTGTTTCATCACTGATTGAGTCATGATAACAAACACCAACCTGAAAAGTTCTTCCTCTTCTGCCACCCCTCTCTTCCCAGCAGCCTCTCTCCCCAGCTGGGCAGAAAGGGCAAGGCTGCACAAAGGGCAGCTGCTGGCTCAGGTGTCCTCCTGAGCACCCCCTCAGCTGTGGAACAGGATTCCATCACCACGGACCACACTGGGCTTTCAGATCTAAAAAACACCAATGAGCCTATCCAAAGGCCTGTTACATATAATGTATGGCAATGAGTTCCACATAAGATATAAAATAGTACATTTTTACATGCTGTGCAAAATAGAACACTTTTTTTTCTGTTTGCCTCATTCCTGATGCCTTGTCTATTATAAAAAAAGACTAGTGTTTACTTAGTGACAATCACCAAATGCTCTAATTTTCTTTCCAGTGCAATGACTTCAGCTAGGTATCAGCACTACAAAAACTAAAGAAAGTGAGTATGGTAGTCTGTGGTCACTATTTCATAAAATCTGGTGAGATTTACAGCCAATTGGTAAGATAAATTGATGTCTGTAGCAGTAGGAGCACTAAAGTTTGATCAGCATTATAAATCAAACACTGTTTGATAAAAGATTGGCAAAACAGAAATCCTTGTCATTCTACTGTCACTAGGATCAGGGTCTTGGGGTCTTCTGAGGTGACAAGATTTAACTAGTCTAAAAGGAGCTAGAATGCTAATTTCCCTCTTTAACTTCTTATCTTCTGGAATGAATCAGCTATCCAAATGCATGCCTGATTAAACTGCACTGCTATCACTAGACCTATATCAGGAGCAGATTTTATTCAAGGGATGTATTATTCATTTAAATGCTGGGGTATGACATTTTTAAACATGCAAATGTGACTGAATAATTTTTACAGGGAAGACATCTGGGAAAGGAAAGAGTTTCGGTTTTGCCAGTCATCACGAATTTGTGGCATCCATACATGGTACACAATATGAAATCTGTGTGAAAAAATCCACCCCACTGTTCATAAAGGACATGGCAGCTCCTCTTCATGCATGCAATGTATTTCTTCTCCAGTAGTTCAAGTATCAAGATAATCTATTTTTCATTTCCAGCACAGACACATTTATTAGCAGAGTTAATAAGACAGTTTTTCTCAGAACATATTGTCTGTTGTCAAGATCTAAGGATTAACATTGTATTGCATGTCTGAATAGAATTACTTTCCCACAAGACTTGCTATACCAAGTTAGTTACATGGTCCAGTGGGTCTGGTACCCTGCCAGATGGCAATAAATAAATAAATGACAAATAAATAAAATTGCAAAGAAAAGTTTCATTCTGGTACACCAACTCACTCCAACATACATTGTGTACCTTGATAATTGATGCAGTACAGCACATGGAAGGAAACATTTTCTTCTGACCTCTGCAGACAATTAGTTAATGCCCTGAAACCTGGCATTTGATTAGGGTTATCTGCCAGGCATAGCCACAAACACAATTATCAGAGATTCTTTCAGGATTACAGCAGCCTTATCACATCCCTGATTATGATAAGGAAGAGTAAAGCATTCACAAACCTCTGTGGTAATCCAGATGAATTAGATTTCAGTAATAAGAACTTGATAAAGGAACATGCTCTTAGCCCAAATCACTCATAAATATGTAGACTGTAATAAAGAATTATCTTAGATTTTCAGGAGATTCTTTTTCTGGGAATCTGTCAACAGCATTTTTATTTTAGATGTGGTCCTAATTCCTCAGATACAGTTAGTTCATAGCTTCCAGACATTTAGTAAATGCCTGGAGGAAGGTCTTTTTTACATGATGTGTCTCCCTCACTCTGAACTAATTAATTGTTACAATTAATGTAACATGGAAACATGGAAAACACCTATTTTGCTACGGTGTTGAACTTTTCAGATCTTTTCATTTGAGACATCAGAAACAATCCAAATAAACTTCTTACCACCTGGCTCCTTCACATCACTTTTTGCAGTGGAATTATATAAAAAATTATAATTTACATTTTGAAAATAAAAGTGGAAAATAATTATTCAATAGAGACCTGGATGGACCCTTAATTAGCGGTCTGGGCTTGCCTAAAACACATCTGATTTGATTTTTGCTGGGTTTCTGCTCCTAAAATTGCTGTGGGCTCTCCCGGAAAGGCCTTAGGAGAGGGGGAAGCAAGGAGGATTGGTTTTTTAACCCGGCAGCATCCCCTACTGTTGCTTTTAAAAATGGTAATAATTGAGTTCCAAGGCCCTCCCGGAGGTGCCCAGACAGGAGGGGAGGGGAGGGGAGGGGAGG